>UESW01002516.1:267894-281824 GCA_900491605.1 Calamus simplicifolius | reverse complement strand
ATCCCACCAGCACCCTTATCATCTGTTTCAGCAGCTCGATCTCTGAAAAATCCTGTGAAACACACACCATATTCGAGTCTGAAAGTTATTCACTACCTTTGGATCATTGAATATGTTCTGAGCAAGCGTGGTCTTGCCATTCCCCCCATGCCGTCGATTGCAAAAATACAACATTTTCGTTCATCTTCTTTCACTAACATCTCCACAAGACCCTTGGTAGCATCCTCGATGTCTGTTCCTACTATGTCCAATTCAACGAGAGAAGAGGTCTGTCTAAGATTCACTCCCTCGCTGCGACATTTCTGTTGCTGTGTCCTAGCCTGGGAATAACTATTTTATCTTCCATGATCTCATTCAGTCTATCATTCAAAGTTTTAATTCTACTGGCAATGCCATGGGCAGATAACAAATCACTAGGGCTAGGAAGCATGGAGATTAAATGGCTTACCCCCAAATTCTCAACCAGCGATGTTGATGCTTGATCATAGGACGACTTCTCACGCTCTGCACCCTTGATTCTGCAGAGATCTATGATGTCATCAGCATCATACATGATGTCTTTCAGCTTGACCACCCACCTGTTGATGGCTGGATCTTGAAGCCGTCTTCTCTCTGCATCATCGAGTAGGCCGTCTATGTTCTCCAACTTCTCTTGAAGCCTTTTCATCTCGTCCTTCACTCCTAACACCATCACAACTCTTTCATCAATGAAATCAGCGAGCTTCTTGACATAGTTCTGAACAAAAGCCTGTAAGATCATCGCCATCCCACCCCCCTTTCTCTTGACTACAACTCGTTGCTCCCCCGGATCTACACAGCTTAGCCGAACAGAAGTTGTGAAGAGGATGAGTCTCTCGATCAAGGAAAACAGAGTTTGCTTGACTTTTTTATGTATATCTGGAACCAAATGGGTTCTTTTTTTTATTCCTTTGGCAATGAGAGAGAGAGATGAATTGTATATTTACCAAAAATATGAAAAATCGCGAATCAGAGAGCCCCTTTCCATTAATTAAACGTCCCGCAACAAAAACACTCTCTCTTGTTAGTTGTTACCAAAGCCAAGACCCTTTTACTTTTTTTTTTTTTAACATTTTGCCTACGATTAACTTGGCCTCTTGATCCGGTCGCCGGTCTCTGGAGCTTCGAGGAGCAACACAATGCTACAAGTTGCCTCTAATTAATTCTGCAATCTTGGAAGCCATCATCCTGTGGGTTGTCGATACTCTGTGTCGTTTTTTCATGACCGTGGAGTTGGTGAAAGGCTCTCACCATTGGTGTAGTGTTAAATTGATCATTTAAAATTCTGAACAAGTCACTGAACAAATGTTAGTGAACAGTTTCATTCTTATTTTTTTTTAACAACTAGCAAATTTGAGAGGGTGTTTAGTCAATTAAGCAATATATATTACGTTGAAACGAAGGACCTAAAAAATTACGAAAATATATTAAAAATGATAAATATTAATTAAAGATGATAAAATTAAATTACAAATGAAAATAAGCTTGAATTGGGACTTTTACCGCACTCTAGTGACTAATTTCGATCCAATTTGATTCAACATTGGAATCAAAATTGAAATTAAAATTAAATTTTATTTGAATTGAAATCGTTCATTTTCTCTGCATATTGTGGGAATTCGGCAATGACTCCAAAATTTGTTACTCTTTTTGAACCGGTCGTTGGACCAGGGAGCTTCCAATAGATTTCCAATCTAATATTGCAAGTTGCTTGTAATTAATTTGGCCTTTACCTAGTCTCTGGTCAGGGAGCTTCCAACAACTTAACGTTGCAAGTGACCATGAATAATTAATTCTGTGGTTTCATGGTCATCATCTAATAGTTTTCTATAATGCATTCTCAGTAATCAATAGTGATGATCATTTAAAAGGACCGAACTTGGATGCAGTGTGTTGTATGCATGTTGCCTGATTTTTTTTCATATCTTTTTCTTTTTGTCATCATTTGGTACTTACATGGAAGCTAACGTGGCATTGAAAAAGGAAGAATATAAATAGAGCCAGAGGGCTCCACATAGCATTTAAAAAACTAAGCAAGTCATGGAACAAGTGCTAGTGAATAGTTTGTTCGTTGATTTTTTTTTTTCTATCTTAACAGTTAGGAAAATAGAGAGGGAGTTCAGACAACATGTATTCCATGTGCTAGCATTTAGGTTAAGTAATCTATGGTAGGTGAGTCAACACAAGAATTTTATTTTAAATTTATATAAATACAATAATGCTACTTTCAGTTAACTCAAGTGATTGGACTGGAGTTACATAGGAAGAATAGTAATTGATAACCATGAAGAAATGTTATATGGAAACTTATGATTGCATGTTGTAAAGAATTAATAATATCCTAAGTTTATGGTAATTGATCATGTGTATCATAAAGTTTACTTGCAAAGTAGTTAAAGTAAATTAGGATGATCTCCATCACATCTAGCTCAGTCTAAATTTAGATTTTAGGGACCCTAAATCAATGGTTTAGTCTATCCAATGGAATCTACTATCTCTAAAATATTTATACATCAAAGATCAGGTGATTCAAAAACTCTCAAAACATATATCAAGTCAATAAAAAAATATTTTATGTTATTAGATTATCCAAATTTGTAGTCATTCAATGCATAATTTTTTTTTAATAAGTATTTTAAAGAGAGTAAATCACTTCTAATGACTCAAATCATTGATATGAAACTTTTATTATTCAAACTTAAATATGATCGAATCTAAGTGGAGATCCAATTGAGTATAACCAAATTAAGCATGCACTCTCTCTCTCTTTATATATATATATATATTCTTCAATTTTAAAAAATATTATTACAAATAACAAAAAAGTTAGCATTTGCTACACTCTTTGTAACTCTAAGTTTAGCTACCCCACTGTTTCTATTAAGTGCCTTCAGTGTTTTCATTGTACATCTTTTGTTATCTACGTGCAAATGTATCCCATTATGATATACAAATTATTCAAACTAGAAAAAGAAAATTTCTATAGCATAATAGTATATGGCAATTTCATTATACTTACATGTAGTAGTAATCAAGACTCAATACCATCTCCATATATATTTTCTCATGCATTGTCATATTCGTAATTCAGCACAGATATCTCATAATTGAGCATTTTAAACCATGTATAATTTGTTACATATACCATGTCAGTTAATATACTAAAGATGCAACACCTAGCCAGCAGCTTTCCTATGCCTTAAAATAATGAAAATTTCATCCTTTAGAAACCGCTTATTATGTATCCGAGCATGACCCTTTTTTTTTCCAAGGAGCCATCACTGACATCGTTCTTTTTTATTTCCTTTGCCACGAAGGCACGAAGAGAGATGAAATTTAGACCTTTCGAATCAGACTCGCTTTTAACTATCAACACTAACCTAATTTTTTAGAAATTCTAAAATATCATGAAAAGATAACACCTAAGCCTTGATTTGCTTTGGAGGGAGAGGATGGCTATGATCAAGTTATGACACTAGGCCTACAGCCTTGGGATATGAAATTAAAGTTAGCGCGCAAGTCATCGAGCAAATGTTAGTGAATAACTTCTTTCTGATCTTTTAACAACTGCTAGGGTTGCAAATAGAACGGATGAGATCAGGTCTTATCTAATTTAGATTCAATCTAATTTTATATTTTATATTTTTTAATTTATTTATTAATTTGATCGAATGAAGTATATAAAAAATTTATATTCAATGAGTCATTAAAGTCTATTAAAATTTAATCCAAAAATATAATATTTAAGACAAGCATTTAACTAATATTTTATAGTTAAAAATCTAATAATTAATAATCAAAATTTAAATTAATAAAAAAGTTAAATAAAATTAAAAAATTAACTTAAACTTAAATTTAACTCAAATTTTTATTCAAAATATTTTAGTTCTACCCAAATAAATGATTATCCTTAAGTTTATAAATTATGATACTTAAAATCTTTATTCATATACTAAGACACATTATAAATAAGAATCTATTAAAATAATAATAAAATATAATATTTAGATATAATTAGAGAAAAAAGATTGAAGAAGATCTAGTTATTAAGATTAAAAAAAGAATTAAATTAAGTTAGAGTTATTCAATAAATTTATTAAGATAATTAAAAGGGAAGGAAACAAGATTTGCATATTTGTTAAGATTAAAAGATTTGCATTTTTTTGTGATCTGATTTGATTTAAAATTTCAACTGAGTCCAATTTTCAAACTTGACCTAACCCACGACTCTCTAAATATACATTGGATCAGGTCTAATTGAGTTGATATTAGGTTGGTCATGGGTCTATTCGATCCATTTGCAAGCCTTAATAACTACTAAAGTTGAGATGGTGTCAATCAATTTGGCATGCGTTAGCCTTATAAGGATAGCTTATGATTCGACTCATTTCAAACATTTATATGTAATGGAAGGACAAAATTCCATCTAGTTGAGTAGGTTTGATTACATCAAATTGATTCATTGCATTCCAAGTTTGAGTAGGCTTTAATGGCTTTGAATTATTTGATGTGCAATGAAATTTAATTACCATGATTTGTTTTTTTTTGTTGTATAGGTCAAGGTTTACAAAATCGGTAGCAGACCCAAACTAGATTAATACAATAATATTTGGTGCTGATATATGGTATGCATTCTAGTGCTCTTTTGGTGCTCGTTCGCCCAATCTGGAGTTTTATTAACAACAAGTATCTAACATCATACTAATGGCTATCAGATATGGCAATGTTGGTGGCTAATGGACAAATATGAGCCACTAATAGGTTGCCACGCCTCAAATCGATTATGGATATAGATACAAGACATGACAAACCATCACAAATTTAAAAAATATACCACAAAAGTTAGACTTTTATTATTCATATCTGGGACCCATACGGTTTTTTTTTTTTTTTTTCAAAAGAACCATGACGTCGGACGGATCCTTGGGTTCTCAACCTTGAACGTGAATGCTGGCCATCAAGTGGTGCGAACTTCTATGACAGCTTAGTCAATGCCGCAGTTGTTAGGTTTTTTCCCGGTCTACTTGTGACTTAAGAACATAAGTTTAAGTTTTTACAATTCAGCCTTTCGTTAATTGGCAAGATTAATCAATAAAAATAGTTTTTTCCAACTTCCTTTTTATTTTTTGAGCTAAAAAAATTGGGTTAAAAAACTGGGGACTCCCTGCAGGTTGCTGATTTGGGCCCTGCAAAGATGCCTCAGATAACAATGCTTATGTCTCTTCCAGATCATGGGAACCTTTACTACAAAAAAATACTGAAATAGCGACGCAAATTTAGCGACGCAATTATGCGTCGTTAAATTGCGACCACTTTGTCACGCTTCCGTAACAATAAAACATTGCGACGCAATTAGCGATGCATTAGCGACGCAATTAGCGAGCATTAGCGACTCAATAAACCAAAAA
Source organism: Calamus simplicifolius (assembly GCA_900491605.1). NCBI lineage: Eukaryota > Viridiplantae > Streptophyta > Magnoliopsida > Arecales > Arecaceae > Calamus > Calamus simplicifolius. The sequence continues at coordinate 276,398 of UESW01002516.1, read as the reverse complement.
ATAAAAAAATTAAATTTTTTTATTTAGCGGTGCAAATAATGTGTCGCAATATTTTTAAATTAATTTTTTACAAAATATAAATATGAAGAAAAAAATATTGCGATGCAACTCAGTGCATCGCAATATTTTTAAAAGAATTAAATATGTTAAATAGCGACGCATTAGCGACGCAATAAACTAGAAAATTAAAAAAATTTTTTTAGCGACGCACCAATTGCATCGCAAATAATTTAAATAAAATTATTTTTTATAAAATATAAATATTAGGAAAAAATATTGCGACACAACTCAGTGCGTCGCAATATTTTTTAAAAAATTAAATATGTTAAATAGCGACGTATTAGCGATGCAATAAATCAAAAATTAGAAAAATTATTTTTAATTTAGCGACGCACTAACTGCGTCGCAATTATTTTAAATAAAATTAATTTTTATAAAGTATAAATATGAGAAAAAATAATTGCGACGCAACACAGTGCGTCGCAATGTTTTTAAAAAATTAATTATATTAAATAGCGATGCATTAGCGACGTAATAAACCAAAAATTAGAAAAATAATTTTTAATTTAGCGACCCAATATATGCATCATAATTATTTTAAATAAAATAATTTTTATAAAATATAATTATGGGAAAAAATATTCTGACGCAATTCAGTGCGTTAAAAAATCAATTATTTAAATAGCGACGCATTAGCGATGCAATAAACCAAAAATTAGGAAAATTATATTTTAATTTAGCGATGCACTTGTTGCATCGCATTATTTTAAATAAAATTAATTTTTATATAATATAATTATCATATTAAAAAATTACGATGCAACCCTTTGCGTCGTAATGTTTTTAAAAAATTAATTATGTTAAACAGCGATCGATCCGAGATCGATCGTGGCCGATCGGGATCAGGGCTTGGATCGATCGTAACCATCGGATCGTCGGCGATCGGACCGATCGCCATGGTCCAAGATTGGTCATGGCCGATCGGGATCAGGGCTTGGATCGATCGCAACCGTCGGATCATCGGTGATCGGACCGATCGCCACTATCCGAGATCGGTCGTGGATGATCGGGATTAGGGATTGGATCGATCGCAACCGTCGGATCGTCCACGATCTCGGACCAATCGCAACAGTCCGGGATCGATCGTGGCCGATCGGGATCAGGGCTTGGATCGATCGCAACCGTCGGATCGTCAGCGATCGGACCGATCACCACGGTCCAAGATCGGTCATGGCCGATCGGGATCAGGCTTGGATCGATCGCAACCGTCGGATCGTCGGTGATCGGACTGATCACCACGGTCCGAGATTGGTCGTGGCCGATCGGGATCAGGGCTTGGATCGATCGTAACCGTCGGATTGTCGCCGATCGGACCGATCGCTATGGTCCGAGATCGATCGTGGCCGATCAAGATCACGGCTTCGATGATTGCAATGTCGGATCGTCGCCGATCTCGAATGGATGCAACGGTCCGAGATCGGTCGTGGCCGATCGGGATCACAGCTTGGATCGATCGCAACCATCGGATCATCGTCTATCGGATCGATCGCGACGGTCCAAGATCGTCATAGCCAACCAGGATCGATCAGGGCTTGGATCGATGGCAACCATCGGATCGACGCCGATCGGTCCGATCACCATGATCCGAGATCGGTCGTGGATGATCAGGATCAGAGCTTGGATCGATCGCCACCATCGGATCGTCGCGATCTCGGACCGATCGCCATGGTTTGGGATCAGTCGTGGACAATCGGGATCAGGGCTCGGATCGATCGCAATCGTCGGATCGTCGTGATCTCTGACCGATCACCATGGTCCAGGATCGGTCGTGGACGATCGTGATCAGGGCTTGGATCGATCACAACCGTTGGATCGTTGCGATCTCGGACCGATCACAATTGTTCAGGATCGGTCATGGCCGATCGGGATCAGGGCTTGGAACGATCGCAACCGTCGGATTGTCGGCGATCGGACCGATCGCCACGGTCCGATATCGGTCGTGGCCAATCGGGATCAGGGCTTGGATCGATCGCAATCGTTGGATCATCAGCGATCGGACCGATCGCCACGGTCCGTGATCGATCGTGGCTGATCGGGATCAGGGCTTGGATCGATCGCAACCATCGGATCGTCGGCGATCGGACCGATCGCCACGGTCCGAGATCGGTCATGGTCGATCGGGATCAGGAATTGGATCGATCGCAACCGTCGGATCATCGCTGATTGGATCGATCACAACCGTCGGATCGTTGCAATCTCGGACCGATCGCAACGGTCCGAGATCAGTCATGGCCGATCGGGATCTGGGCTTGGATCGATCACAACCGTCGGATCGATGCCGATCGGTCCAATCGCCATGGTCCGAGATCGATCATGGACGATCAGGATCAGGGCTTGGATCGATTGCAACCATCGGATCGTTGCCGATTGGACCGATCGCCACGGTCCGGGATCGGTCATGGACGATCGGGATCAGGGCTTGGATCGATCGCAACCATCGGATTGTCGCGATCTCGGACCATTCGCAACGGTCCGGGATTGGTCGTGGCTGATTGGGATCAGGGCTTTGATCAATCGCAACCGTCGGATCGTCGTCGATTGGATCGATCGCAACCGTCAGATCATCACGATCTGGGACCGATTGCAACGGTCTGGGATCGGTCATGGCTGATTGGGATCAGGGCTTGGATCGATCGCAGCCATCGGATCATCGCGATCACGGACCGATCGCAACAGTCCAGGATCGGTCATGGCTGATCGGGATCAGGGCTTGGATCAATCGCAACCGTCGGATCGACACTGATCGGTTCGATCACCACGGTCCGAGATCGGTCGTGGACGATTAGGATCAGGGCTTGGATCGATTGCAATCGTCGGATCATCGCCGATTGGACTAATCGCCACGGTCCGGGATCGGTCGTGGACGATCGAGATCAGGGCTTGGATCGATCGCAACCATCGGATCGTCGCGATCTCGGACCGATCACAACGGTCCGAGATCGGTCGTGGCCGATCGGGATCAGGGATTGGATCGATCGCAACCGTTGGATCGTCGCAATCTCGGACCGATCGCAACGGTCAGGGATCGATTGTGGCCGATCGGGATCAGGGCTTGGATCGATCGCAATCGTCGGATCGTCGCGATCTCGGACCGATCGCATCGGTTCGGGATCGATCATGGCCAATCGGGATCAGGGCTTGGATCGATCGCAACCGTCGGATCGATGCCGATCGGTCCGATCGCCATAGTCTGAGATCGGTCATGGACGATCAGGATCAGGGCTTGGATCGATTGCAACCATCGGATCATCGCCGATTAGATCGATCGCCACGGTCCGGGATCGGTCGTGGATGATTGAGATCAGGGCTTGGATCGATCGCAACTGTCGGATCGTCACGATCTCGGACCGATCACAACGGTCCAGGATCGATCGTGGCTGATCGGGATCAGGGCTTGGATCGATTGCAACCATCGGATTGTCGGCGATCGGATCGATCGCAACAGTCAGATCGTCGCAATCTCGGACCGATCGCAACAGTCCGGGATCGGTCGTGGCCGATCGGGATCAAGGCTTGGATCGATCGCAACCGTCAGATCGACGCTGATCGGTCCGATCGCCACGGTCCAAGATCGGTCGTGGATGATCAGGATCAGGGCTTGGATCGATCGCAACCGTCGGATTGTCACCGATTGGACCGATTGCCACGTCCAGGATCGGTCGTGGACGATCAGGATCAGGGCTTGGATCGATCGCAACCGTCGGATCGTCGCGATCTCAGATCGATCGCAATGGTCCGGGATCGATCGTGGCCGATCAGGATCAGGGCTTGGATCGATCGCAACCGTCGGATTGTCACGATCTCGGACCGATCGCAATAGTCTAGGATCGGTCGTGGCCGATCGGGATCAGGGCTTGGATCGATCGCAACCGTCGGATCGTCGCCGATCGGACCGATCACCACGGTCCGAGATCGGTCTTGGCCGATTGGGATCATGGCTTCGATGATCGCAACCGTTGGATCATCGTTGATCTCAGAGGGATCGCCACGGTTCGAGATAAAACAAATTTTAATATTGCGACGCACATATTGCGTTGCAATGTTTTTAAGAAAAATAATAGTAATAAAAAAATTTAAAAAAACATTGCGACGCAACATGCGCCGCAATTATTTTCAGAAAATATAATTTATATCAGTTATAATTATTAAAAAATATTACGATGCATTAGCGACTCATTTTTTTAAAAATTAATTTTTACGGAGAAAATTTTTAATATTGCGACGCATGTATTGCGTTGCAATGTTTTTTAGAAAAATAAATGTAATTAAAAAAATTAAAAAAACATTGCGACGCATTTTGCATCGCAATTATTTTAGAAAATAAAATTTTATCAGTTACAATATTTAAAAAATGCGATGCAATTTTTTAGAAAATTTAAATTTCAGTTAAAATATTTAAAAAATATTGCGACGCATTTGCGATGCAATTTCCTAGAATGTTTAAATAATTTTCTGAGAGAAAATAAATTTTAATATTACGATGCATTGCGTCGCAATGTTTTTAAGAAAAATAAATGTAAGGAAAAAATTTAAAAAAAATATTGTGACGCAATATATGCATCGCAATTATTTTTAGAAAATATAAATTTTATCAGTTATAAATATTAAAAAATATTGCGATACATTTGCAATGCAATTTCATAGAAAATAAAAATAATTTTAGAGAAAAGAATTTTTAATATTGCGACGCACTTGTTACGTCGCAATATTTTTAAGAAAAATAAATGTAATAAAAAAATTTAAAAAAAACTTGCGACACAATATATGCATCGTAATTATTTTTAGAAAATATAATTTTTTATAAATATTTAAAAAATATTGCGATGCATTTGCGACGTAATTTCCTAGAAAATAAAAATATTTTCCAAGAGAAAACAATTTTTAATATTGCGACGCAGTTATTGCGTCGCAATGTTTTTAAGAAAATAAATGTAATAAAAAAATTAAAAAAATATTGTGACGCAATAAATGCGTCGCAATTATTTTTAGAAAATATAATTTTTATCAGTTATTAATATTTAAAAAATATTGCGATGCATTTGCGACGTAATTTCCTAGAAAATAAAAATTATTTTCCGTTGGACATTAGCGCCAAGTTAGCGACTATTAGCGACGCAATTAGTTGCGTCGCTACGTTTTGCATAAAAAAATAAAAAAGCCAAAGTAGCGATGGATTAGCGATGCATTGATGCGTCGCTAATCCATAATAATAATAAAAATAGCGAGTGACGTATATTGCATCACTAATCACCAGTATTTAAGGCTTGGTCAGGCCGCCCCCCCCGCTTCCCTTCTCTTTTCTTCCTATTCCTACCCTAGCCGCCGTCCGTCCGCTCCTTCGGCTGCCCCATCTTCTCTCCTGGCGGAAGCTCCCCCCACTCCGGCGGCGTCCCCTCGTGACCGAGGTAAGCCCATCCTCCTTTTTTTAAATAGGGTCCGGCCACGGTGCCATGGCCCTCTTCTCCGGCCACGGCCGGTGCTGCCGTGGCCGGCCGTGGCCTGGCCACGGTGGCCAGGCCACAAAAAAAAAAATTTGTTTGAGGGGGTTTTCCCCCCCCCCTTCGTCTTCTCCCACGGCCACGGTCGTGGCCGTCTTCTCCGGCCACGGCCGCTACCGTGGCCTGGCCACGGTGGCCAGGCCACAAAAAAAAAATTTTATTTGGGGGGGGGGGGGTTTCCCCCCCCCCTTCGTCTTCTCCGGCCACGGCCACGGCCGTGCCGTCTTCTCCGGCCATGGCCGCTGCCGTGGCCGGCAGTGGCCTGGCCACGGTGGCCAGGCCACCAAAAAAAAAAAAAGGGGGGGGTTTTCCCCACCCCCCCCTTCGTCTCTCCGGCCACGGCCGCTGTGGCCGGCCGTGGCCTGGCCACGTGGCCAGGCCACCGAAAAAAAAAAAAACAGTTAGGGGGGGGGACCCCCCGTTCGTCTTCTCCGGCCACGGTGGCCATAAAAAAAAAAAAAAGGTAACAGCTAGGGGGCTTTTCCCCACCCCCGGCCCTTCAATTAAAAAAAAATTAACACTCATAAAAAAATTAACAAAAAAAATTAGATTCTATCATATTTTATTGTTTTTAAAATATTTTCAAATAATTTGATGATAAATATAAAAAATATAATATTTTTAAAACATGGGCAACTTAATTTTTTTTTAAAAGTAACAGCTAGGGGGGTTTTCCCCCCCCGGCCCCTTCAAAAATTTTTTTTTAACACTCATGAAAAAAAATTAACAAAAATTAGATTCTATTATATTTTATTGTTTTAAAAATATTTTCAAATAATTTGATGATAAATATTAAAAAAATGTGACTACTAATCTAATTTTTTATTAGATTAGTTATAAATTAATTAATTTATGTCATTAGTCGGAGCTCTTTGGATAGACTGATTGTTATGTCTTGATTATGCAATAATATTTGTAATGCTAGATAGAAAGTCTTGTTGTATTATTATTTAATTTGCATAATATTTATGCAATAATTAATTTAAGCAGAATGTTTATGCAATAATATTTGTGCATTTGTAGTTATTTACAATTGTTATGTCTTGATTATTTACATTCTGCTGCAAACTGAATGATGCATTAAATTATGTAATGCTAATAAAAGTCTTGTTGTATTATTATTTAATTTCAGCAACAAATTAGTAGTTTCAATGATTTACATTTTAGTCTTCACAAACATTTGTATTCGACACAATAATCTTAAAAGTCAGTGATATACACTGTATAATTCACAAGAAGTTAAGATAACAAGCATAAGTTCGATTGTCTTCGGACTTCCATAATTAATCACAGCACTATAACCTTTAGACCCGTTTGAGAATTTGTAAGCCTTAGTCTTGCAAATTCTCAAATTGTCCTGGTGGACAGTTTGGGAATATTTCTTGCGATATGTTAGTCTGCTATTAATCATCGTTGGGTGAGATTTCGGTTTGTATTTGCTCATACGTTCTCCTAGTGTGGCTTATATACCACACATTTAGGAGAACATATGGGGAAATGCTGCCGAAATTTCAATGTAACCGATCGATGATAATTAATAGCAGAATAACATATCACAAAAAATATTCTTGAATGGGATAGGGCCTTACCTTATAGACATGGAGTGAAGGTAGAATTATTTAAGACACTTGAATGCTTGTGAAGTCTCATGATTAAACGGACCGCCTTGCGGCCCGACCCAAACTCAAGCCCTCCATTAGCCATGAACCTGTGCATCGGTCCTTGCTAGCACGCCAAGGATCGTAGCCGTGGCTCGCCCTTGCATGGTAGGGACCTTAGTTGCCTAAAAAAAATTGGTTACTTATAAATGATTTAAATGGTTGTTATTAACCTTAGTTGTGAAAAGAAATAATTTAGTTATATATTTAGTAATACTAATATAGTTTTATTTTTGGTTTCATTTAATGATTTACCAGACTTTGTATAAGTCGGTCAAAAATGAGCGGGGCTCGCTCGTGGATGTATGCAAGGATAAAAGATGGCTTGCTTAATCCAGATTTTCTGAATGGATTGGAAGAATTTATCGCATTTGCATGTAGCCAACCTGAATGGATGGATGGGCCTAGGATTAGGTGCCCATGCAACTTCCACAGGTGTCAGAATAAAGCCTACAGAGATGTGGAAACTGTTAAGGTGCATTTGTGTAAGAAGGGGTTTGTTCCTGATTACTATGTTTGGTACTGTCATGGTGAACCAGAGGATATTCCAGCAGCTGTTATAGGCCAACAAGAGTCAATTCCCGTAGATGAACCATTTGTGAATTTAAACACATATGAACAAATGGTGATGAATGCATCGGGTAATGAATTCAATCAGAATACATTTATGGAAGAACCAAATCCAGATGCACAACAATTTTATGATATGTTGCATTGCAAATCAAATCAAGAATTGTATCCTGGTTGTGAGGGTCATTCCCAGTTCTCTACAGCTGCTCGAATGTTGAATATTAAGGCAGAACATCGATTATCAGAAAAGGCGTTCAATTCTGTAGCTGGGTTAATCAAAGAAATTTTGCCAAATGATAATGTTGCCGCAGACAGTTTTTACGCAACAAAGAAGTTGTTGCGTGGGCTTGGGCTCCCAGTTAATAAGATCGATTGTTGCTTGAACAATTGTATGATATTTTGGGGTGAAGACTCAGAGCTGAGATGGTGTAAGATTTGTGGGCAATCGAGGTACAAAAACCGAAGGAGGAGCCGTACAAGTAGGAGGAAAAGTGTGCCTTACAAGAGGATGCATTACTTTCCTCTTACCCCACGCCTGCAGAGATTATACAGATCTGAGGCAACAGCTGCTGATATGAGATGGCATGCCGAACATGAATCTAAAGAGGATGAAATGCGGCATCCATCAGATTCAAAGGCTTGGAAGCATTTCAATGAAAATCATCCTGATTTCGCTGAAGATATAAGGAATGTGAGATTAGGTCTTTGTACCGATGGC
>UESW01002516.1:160391-265205 GCA_900491605.1 Calamus simplicifolius | reverse complement strand
CCTCGTTAGGTCATCCCTGCGCCTGCCAAAACTACTAACCGTCTGACCCACTCAGACTGGCATCTCCTGACCATGCTGTTGATGGGACCAGGCCCACCTACCAATCGATTCCGCCGACTGATGGGACTTGACTCACCAACCGCTGGCCTTCCCTCTCTGATGGAACAGTACCCACCAACCAGCCCAAGCTAACGTAGCCCCCACGTGTCCCGCAGACATTTCCTCCTCGTGGAATGTCATGCGCCTGAACCCATGCAAATTTCAACGGCCTATAAAAGGGTAAGTCCACAAGAGATTCAAGTAGGCTAACATAAGCACTCTCTCACTTTTCCACCTAGAGCAATTCCACCTCTAAGGATTCTCTGGACCTAAAAGGGCTCTTTCGAGCTCTTTATCGGCTGTGATCTCGATCACTGACTTGGGCATCGAAGGGTTCCCACCGGAGAACCCCTTCGGTCTTGGGACTTCTTGCAGGTCGTTCGACTGCCCGAGAATCTCGTCAGCTACTAGATCAGGTCTTTCGGCGCTCCATGTCTACGGTCGTGCATCATCATATATAATTATTTATTTCATTTTAAATAATATCACAGCATATATAATATATTTGCATACAACAAACAATCGTGGACTTTCCCTGCACTTTTACAAATGAGGTCAAGATGGCCTAGCTAGTATAAGTTTTTTGAAGTCACAACATGAGCCTGTAATCTCTGTATGTCGATTAATAAAATTTAAGGATTAGGGTAAGATGATTATTTTGATGACCACTTCGAGAGAATGAACCCTCCAAATTAATCATTCCAAAGGGATTAACTTTTAAGAAAGGAGAACTTATATTATTATTGATGATGAAAAGCCATATGATGTCTAGATATTATAGGGTTGTAATCCTAATACTTAAGAAAAATATAATATAATTAAAAATAAATAAATAATTAAAACTTAGAGATTTTTTTTAATTAACTAGATCCCTCAAGGAAATCCTTCAAATTAAAATTATTCCAATGTTTTAATTACTATGCCTTTCAACTAATGTATAAGTATAGTTATATTTAACCTAATTTATTTATTAATAAAGTATAATAAGGAAAATTATCCTTGTTCTATTATTAGCTTCCTTCTTGAGTGAAGCATAAGGGCACATCGTTATTTATAATTAACCTTATTTTTTTATTAAACTAATAAGTCATTCAATGATATCTTGATAGTTTTATTCTTTAATGTCATCATTGAAGAATAAAAATATTTTAGTTTAATTTCATACTTTTATTTATGAATGGGTGGCAACCTTTTTTTTTTTTTTGTATCTTTCTCTTCACCTTCATGAATTTGGATTTGCAGGATAAACAGCCAAAGGAGCGATCCATCCTTGCTTGGAAGGGGAGGAGGAGGAATAGATTAGAAAGATGGGAGGTGTGGCCGGAGAACACCCCTTCTTTCTTTCTACATCTTTGTCTCAACCTCATTCAAACAAACACAAAAATCATTGGAACACTTTAAAATATGATAGATCAGGTCTATCTGATGTTTATCAAACAAATATCTTCAGTATCAATCTACCTAGATCTTAAAGAATGAGATAGATAATCGAAGAATTATTCATGCAAAAGAATATCAGTTGTTCTTTCATGTCACTACAAGAAAGTATAGTATTTGTGGCGAACTTATTATGACGAAATATTTTCGTCGTTATAGGTTTATTTATAACGGCGAAATAAATATCAAATTCGTCGTAATACCTATTTATTACGGCGAAATAATTTTTCGCCGTAATAAAATGACTTATTACGATGAATTAAAAAATTCATCATAATATCTCGACGCCTAATTTTTAGTTTTAAATTTTTTTTATTTTTATTTCTATTTATTACGGCGAAATAAATTTTCGTCGTAATAAAATGATGTATTACGATGAATTAAACAATTCGTCGTAATAGCTCGACGCTTAATTTTCAGTTTTAAATTTTTTTTTATTTCTATTTATTACGGTGAAAATTTATTTCGCCGTAATAAAAGGATGTATTACGATGAATTAAAAAATTTGTCGTAATAGTTCGACGCTTAATTTTCAGTTTTAAATTTTTTTTTATTTTTATTCCTATTTATTACGGTGAAAAATTATTTCGCCGTAATAAAAGGATGTATTACGATGAATTAAAAAATTCGTCGTAATAGGTCCACGCTTAATTTTCAGTTTTTAAATTTTTTTTATTTTTATTCCTATTTATTACGGTGAAAAATTATTTCACGGTAATAAAAGGATGTATTACGATGAATTAAAAAATTCATCGTAATAGGTCCACGCTTAATTTTTAGTTTTAATTTTTTTTTTTATTTTTTATTCCTATTTATTACGGTGAAAAATTATTTCGCCGTAATAAAAGGATGTATTACGACGAATTAAACAATTCGTCGTAATAGCTCGACGCTTAATTTTCAGTTTTAAATTTTTTTTATTTTATTTCTATTATTACGGCGAAAATTTATTTCGCCGTAATAAAAGGATGTATTACGATGAATTAAAAAATTCGTCGTAATAGCTCGATGCTTAAATTTTCAGTTTTAAAATTTTTTTTATTTTATTCCTATTTATTGTTTCTTTTCAGAGAGATCCTGTTACTGGAGAGGAGCCATCAAGACTTCATCTGTGGAATACTCTTCATTTTGATAACAAGAAGAATCAATGGATAAATAAAAAAGCTAAAGAAACCCATGCAAGTTTTATCAATTAAAAATACAATATATTGAATGTAATGTTTTATACTAAACATATTGAATTTATTTTCTTTTCATTGCAGGCACAGTTAATAGAGCAACTTTCCTCACAGGACTCTACAGTAGAACCAATCAATGAGGATGTCATTTTGGAGGAGGTTTTAGGCTCTAGATCTGGTTATAAAAGAGGATGGGGTCCATTACCGAAGGGTACATCGAGAATTAGAGGTAGTTCTTCATCTTCTGAAAGCTCACAATTAAAGGGTGAATACATGAGTGCCGAGAGCTCATCGCTCAGCAAGAGAATAAGCTTGCTCAACAAGAAGATAAGCTCGCTCAGCAAGAGAAGACTATCCAGGATCTACAGGCGATGACTGCTGAGCTTGCTGCTTTCATGTGACAGTTTGTGCCTGGATATCATCCTAGTGGATCCCAGCAGACTTCACCTCCATAGTATATGTATTTTTTTTAAATTATGTATTTTTTAAATATTGTATATGATGATTTTATTGAAATGAATGGAAACTTTTATTAAAGTATTTTGTGAAACTTTTATATTAGAAAATTATTTCTAGTATCGTTGCTTTAATATTATATTATTGTAACAGATGCAATACAAAAAAAAATATTAAAATAAAATTTTAATATTTTTAAAATTTAATTAAAATTTATTACGGTGACTTATTTTCACCGTAATATCAACCTATTACGGCGAAATAAGTCGCCGTAATAGGTTTTTAATAAAATTTTAAAAAATATTAAATTTTATTACGGCGACTTATTTTCGCCGTAATAGGTTGATATTACGGCGAAATAAGTCGCCGTAATAAAATTTTAAAAATATTAAAATTAATTAAATACCTATTACGGCGACTTATTTCACCGTAATAGGTTGATATTACGGCAAAAATAAGTCGCCGTAATAAAATTTTAATTAAATTTTAAAAATTAATTAAATACCTATTACGGTGACTTATTTTCGCCGTAATAGGTCGATATTACGGCAAAAATAAGTCGCCGTAATAGGTATTTAATTAATTTTTAATATTTTTAAAATTTTATTAAAAACCTATTACGTCGACTTATTATAAAAATGTAGCTTATGATTGAAAATAAACTTGGATATAAACCTTTAATTTAATGATTATTGTTACAATTGATAATTGTATTAGATTATTCCATTGATACATTGATAATGTATTAGATTATTGTCTTAAATTATTGTTTTAAATTTTATTGTTTCTTTTCAGAGAGATCCTGTTACTGGAGAGGAGCCATCAAGACTTCATCCGTGGAATACTCTTTATTTTGATAAAAAGAAGAATCATGGATAAATGAAAAAGCTGAAGAAACCCATGTAAGTTTATTAATTAAAAATACAATATTATTGAATGTAATGTTTATACTAAACATATTGAATTTATTTTCTTTTCATTGCAGGCACAGTTAATAGAGTGACTTTCCTCACAGGACTCTACAGTAGAATCAATCAATGAGGATGTCATTTGGAGGAGGTTTTAGGCTCTAGATCTTGTTATAAAAGAGATGGGGTCCATTACCGAAGGGTACATCGAGAATTAGAGGTAGTTCTTCATCTTCTGAAAGCTCACAATTAAAGGGTGAATTATATGAGTGCCGAGAGCTCATCGCTCAGCAAGAGAATAAGCTTGCTCAACAAGAAGATAAGCTCGCTCAGCAAGAGAAGACTATCCAGGATCTACAAGCGACGACTGCTGAGCTTGCTGCTTTCATGCGACAGTTTGTGCCTGGATATCATCCTAGTGAATCCCAGCAGACTTCACCTCCATAGTACATGTATTTTTTTTTAATTATGTATTTTTTGAAACATTGTATATGATGATTTTATTGAAATGAATGGAACTTTTATTAAAGTATTTTGTGAAACTTTTATATTAAAAATTATTTCTAGTATCGTTGCTTTAATATTATATTATTGTAACAGGTGCAATACAAAAAAAATATTAAAATAAAATTTTAATATTTTAAAATTTAATTAAAATTTTATTACAGCGACTTTTTTCGCCGTATATCAACCTATTACGGCGAAAATAAGTCGCCGTAATAGGTTTTTAATAAAATTTTAAAAATATTAAAATTTTATTACGGCGACTTATTTTCGCCGTAATAGGTTGATATTACGGCAAAAATAAGTCGCTGTAATAAAATTTTAAAAATATTAAAAATTAATTAAATACCTATTACGGCGACTTATTTTCGCCGTAATAGGTTGATATTACGGTGAAAATAAGTCGCCGTAATAAAATTTTAATTAAATTTTAAAAATTAATTAAATACCTATTACGGTGACTTATTTTTGCCGTAATAGGTCGATATTATGGTGAAAAAGTCACCTAATAGGTATTTAATTAATTTTTAATATTTAATTAAAATTTTATTAAAACCTATTACGGCGACTTATTTTCACCGTAATAATAGGTTGATATTACGGCGAAAATAAGTCGCCGTAATAGGTTATTACGACAATATATTACTACGACGATTTGTAATGTATTACGATGAATTTTTTATCATCGTAATAATTTATTACGACGACTTTTGTACCTATTGCGATGAATTAATTCGTCATAATAAGTCATTTTTTTTTTGTAGTGTGTGAAAAACCTAATCTGAATCCACCGATTAATTCCTCATCTTTAGTGACTAAACTAATCAAGCTAGTCTGTAATCTCAGTTATATTTAAGATTTTACAACAAAAGATAGATTTTGACAAATTTAATATTATTTTATAATACATAAAAAAGTTTGAACTAATGCCTTGTGGATCTATTAAAATGTTTGACGTAATCATTATCTACAAATTGCATGACACTTATTTTTAGTCATCGAGTATGTTTATAGGATTGCTCTTACAACATCTTAATTAAACCCTTGCATTCATTCCATTTCGGCCGTGATGCATCGGTGCACAAATTCCCTTGGTCACCAGGAAAACAGTAACCAATACTAGTAATAACCATTGCGGGAAAGCCGTAATCATAATTTTTGGTCGCTTGCATTAAACTCAACTTAACTTAACTTAACTCATCTAAGCCTTTTTTTCAACTACATAGGGTCGACTACATGAATCTGTTACCTTCACTCTATTCTATTTAGGACAAATCGACATTCAAATTACAAATAGTTATATTTTTTTAATTATTTCTGTCCATATTAGTTTAGGTCTATCTCTACTTATCCTTACCATGGATTATTAAAAGATCACTCTTTTTAGCTGAAGCATCTAAAGTTCTATGTTGTATATGTTCAAACCATCGCAATTGATTTCTCTCATTTTATTTTCAATTGGAGCTACTCATATCATTTCTTTTATATATTTATTTTAAATTTTATTTTAAAATTTTACTATATATCCATATTAACATACATATTTATGTTATATTTAATTTATTCATATATTATTTTAATATTGCTCAACTACATGGGGTCGCTTGCATTAAACTAAAACCTAAAAATTATGTGTTTGATATGGGAAAAATAGAGTTCTATTAAAGAAGTTTAATTACTCAATAATATCTTTAGCCTTTAATCAAATATTTTCAACTATCATTCAAAAAAAAAAAGCCAAAAAACAATCAATAAACTTTTTATTTAGAAAAGTTGAGCCCTCAGGGAGCAAGCTCTGCTTCGGCTTGTCCCTAAAGTTTAACTTTCAGCATTAATTTAAAAAAAATATATATATATATAATATTAATGAAGAAATTGTTGATGAATAATCTCTGCTGGCTTCTGAAGGAATTCTATTGGACTAATGCTGCGCCCAATTTCTTATCCCTTTCCTCCGCAACAGAAGCATTCAGATCAGACGAAGTATATATGAGGCCGTGGTGTCGCCATGCGCGTAGAATTCCATCGTTCACGTCCATTACTTGGAAACGTGTCCCTAAGCCTATGCTTGGATGGAGATGGAGAGAAAATAGAAAGAAATAAAAAATTTATTTTGTTTGAACGGAAAAAAAAAAAGTAAAAAGAAAAGAAACTAAAAGAAAAAGTAAGAAAAAAAAAAAAGCGTTCCACCTAAAAATTTTCTTTCAAAATTGAAAAGATGTCAGAGAGAAAACTCAAAATGCCCTTTCATTTTTTTTTTCATTTCGATATGGATCCTTTAAAAAAAAATGATGCATTTTTTAATTATTTATAATAAGGGCTTATTATCATTATAAATTATCAATTTTTTTCTTTTTATTCTTCTTCCATTCATTCAAACAAAAAAAAATATTTTTTTTTATTTTTTTTTCATTTTCTTTTCCTTCATTTTCTTTCCTTCCTACTTTTTTTTTTCTCCGTCCAAACAAAGCATAAAAGTCGAAGACATGCCCTCAATCCCTGAATGACATTTAGGTAGTATTTGAAATAGGAAATAAGAGGAGATATTCCATAGATATCCTTTTTAATTTTCAAAAGCCATAACTATAATAACTAGGAATAAAGTTAACTAAAGGGATAACCCATGGTTATCCCCTCAATTTATTCTATAAAAAATACAGAAATAGCTAGTTATCCCTTCAAATAAGAGTAAAAAAAAAGTTATCTTATGGGTTTACCTTTTTGCATTGATATGATTAATGGGATAGCTAAAAAATATCCCTAGGGATAGCCAGAAAATAAACTTTATCCTATAAATTTATTTATAAATAATATGTTTTTATCAAACATTACCTTAATATTATTCTATTGGGACAAAGACTTTGGCGAGTAGGACAATAAAGTTCGATCAAACAGGATAAAAGCGAACTAGCGCATGCACCACAATTCCCACAAAGGATCTCCTAGCACGTACGGTCTCCATCCGATTGCATGGCGTGTCAAGAAAGGCCACCTCGGTGTAAAATCTATAATTTAATTTGGATTAAAAATATATTATATAAAAAAATAAAGACATATATAGCAAATGAATCCTGGTACAATTTAATGAAAGGTCATGATACCCAGACTTAAGTTTCCTAAAACTCAACTTATACCTAAAATTTTAGGAGCCATGTGCATCTGTGCCAGCATTATAACTTTTGCGTGACCACTAGTTATTCAAAAAAAGTGTTTATTAAATAGAAATAAAAGTGTTTATTAAACAGATCTTAATGGAGATCGAGCATCAGATCCTTGACTGCCACCTCTTCGAGGAAATGCGGCCCGCAGAGACATGACCAAATACCGTCGATTCCATCGAGATCACATGCACGACACTAAAGAGTGCTGGTAGCTTCGGGATAAGATTGAGCAACTCATTCGACGGGGCAGGCTGGACCATTTTAGAAGAGCCC
Source organism: Calamus simplicifolius (assembly GCA_900491605.1). Taxonomy (NCBI): domain Eukaryota; kingdom Viridiplantae; phylum Streptophyta; class Magnoliopsida; order Arecales; family Arecaceae; genus Calamus; species Calamus simplicifolius. The sequence goes on along the minus strand of UESW01002516.1, from coordinate 257,189 downwards.
CTGAGCCAAATAATAGAGGAGATCGCCACCCTAAGCCTCGGCAACCTCTTCCACCGAATCCATCGGTTGTTGGCAATGTCAACATGATAGCAACGATCGGCTTCTCATTGGCTTGATTGGACGAGAAGGAAAATCCACCAAAGAAGGCCCGGACCGATGAGCTTTCTTTTTCTGACGATGATCTTCAGAAGATATAGTATCTGCATGATGATGCTTTGGATGTATCTCTCAATATGAATGACTATGATGTACCTCAAATTTTGATTGATAGTGGAAGCTCTGTTAATGTTATGTACTTTGATGCCTTTGTAAGGATAAAATTATGGGTGAAAAACCTCTGGACCATAGACTCCACCTTAGTGGGTGTCACTGGTGATGTTATCATGCCTGAGGGGGTCGTTACATTGGTGGTCCAAGCAGGCACTTGGTCTAGTATAGCCACTGTTCACACGGACTTCCTAGTAACCAAGCTTCGGTCTCCCTACAATGCGATCTTTTGCAGGCCCGGACAGGTGTCCCTCAAAGCTATTATCTCTATCCCTCATCTCGCCATGAAATTTCCTATCGAATGGGGAGTGGGGATTGTTCGAGGGAATCAAGCCGTAGCTCAGTACTGCTTCGTTTCTGACCTTCAGTCTAGAAAGCCCAAGGTTGATGGGCTAGATGCTCGAGAGGATTTTACCGAGCAACGAAAAGAAACAAACGAGGAGCTCGAGGAGGTACCACTTAACGAAGATCGGCCTAACCGAACCATAAGGATCGGGTTACAGCTAAAAGGAAAGCCTTGGCAGGACTTAGTTGAATTCCTCCAAGGGAATGCTGACGTCTTCGCTTGGTCTACTTCTGATATGCCAGGGATTAGCCCAGACATCCTTGTCCATTGCCTTAATGTGGACGAGACGTTTCGGCCAATCAAGCAGAAGAAAAGGAGCTTTGCTCCTAAGTGCCAAAAGGCTATTTAAGAGGAGGTTGATAAGCTCATCAAGGCCAACTTCATTTAGAAAGTGAACTATTCTGACTGCTTGGCAAATGTTGTTATGGTGAAGAAGTCAAATGGCAAATGGAGAATCTGCATCGACTTCATGGACCTCAACAAGGCTTGTCTGAAGGACAATTTTTCTCTACCTCGAATTGATCAACTTGTAGACGCTACCTCGGGCCACCAGATGTTGACTTTAATGGATGCTTATTCAGGCTACAACCAAATCTGGATGGCGCCCGAGGATGAAGAAAAGGCGGCCTTCATTACCGACCGAGGTATTTATTGTTACCGAGTCATGCCCTTTGGTTTAAAAAATGCAGGTGCAACCTACCAAAGATTGGTTAATAAGGTTTTTCAAGAACAAATTGGTCAGAACATGGAGGTTTATGTTGACGACATGCTGGTCAAAAGCAAAGAAGCATCCATGCACATTGAAGACCTCGCATAAAGCTTTGCAACACTCCAAAGGTATTAGATGAAACTTAACCCAACCAAATATTCCTTCAAAGTTAACTCCGAAAAATTCTTGGGCTTTATGGTCTCCCAATGAGGCATTGAGGCAAATCCATAAAAAATTCAAGCCCTGCAGCAAATGACACCTCTAGGGTCGGTCAAAGAAGTGTAGCATCTTACTAGGAGGATAGCGGCTCTCAATCACTTTATTGCTCGATTAGCCGAGCGATGTTTTCCCTTTTTCAAGGTGCTTCGATTGGCTAAGAACTTTCAGTGGACTTCAGACTGTTAGAAATCCTTTGAGAACCTAAAAAAATACCTTGGCTTGCCACCTCTTCTGAGCACCCCAAAACAGGGGACAAGCTCTACCTGTATCTAGCAGTGTCGAAAGCGTCATCGGGTCTGCGCTCGTCTGGGAGAAAAATAAAGTTCAAAAGCTGATCTATTATGTCAGCAAGTTGCTTCGGGACGCTGAAACAAGATATTCCCGAATTGAGAAAGTGGTGCTAGCCTTGGTAACATCCGACCAGATGTTGCGACCTTACTTTCAAGCGCATACTGCGATAGTCTTGACTGACCAACCCATCAAATCAATAATTCATTGCCCAAAGATGTCAGGAAGGATGACCAAATGGGCTGTTGAATTGAGCGAACATGATATTTAGTATCAACCGCGCCTAGCCATTAAAGCACAAATTCTGGCAGATTTTCTTCTCGAATGTACTATACTCGAGGATGGATCTGGTCCGGATACCTCTGAATCGCCAAAGCCCATAGACCTATGGCTGCTTTATGTAGACAGATCCTCCAACAAGAATGGATCTGGCACTGGCATGGTCCTCACCAACTCAGAGGGAGCAGCCTTTGAATACGACGTTTGCTTCTCCTTTTTAGTCTCTAATAATGAAGCTGAGTATGAAACTCTACTTGCTGGACTTTGGATCACCCGCGACTTAAAAGTAAAGAGATTGAATGCGTACACCGACTCCCAACTAGTTGCCGACCATGTACGAGGAGAATCCAAGGCTTGGGAGCCAAACATGATTTGGTATCTACAAAAGCTGCACGATTTATTTTCCTATTTTTCTAAACTCGAAGTGATTTAGGTCCCAATGGCTGAAAATGCGTGCGCCGACCTTCTATCTCGCTTGGCGACCATGGATTCGATGGACCTCGAGCAAAAATTTCATTTGAAAGTTTTGAAAAAACCTAGCATCGTCGATAGTGATCGAGTGATGCAGATTGTGGCCGAACCATCCTGATTCGAACCCAGTTCTCAAATACCTTAAAGAAGGGTCACTCCCAACTAACAGAAAGGAGGCAAGGAGGCTGAGGATGCAAGCATCTCATTACATCCTACTCGACGATTAGCTGTACAAGTGATCCTTCTCAATGCCACTACTCAAATGCCTTCACCCATCGAAGGCTGATTACACCCTTCGGGAGGTCCATGAAGGCATCTGTGGCAATCATCGTGGCAGCTGAGCCTTATACCACAAGATGCTGCATTAGGGGTACTATTGGCCAATCATGCAAAAGGATTCTGAAGATCTTGTTCGAACCTATGACTCATGTCAATGGCATGCAAACATCCAGAGGCTTCCCTCCGCTAACCTGACACCCATATTATCTACCTGGCCCTTCGCTAAGTGGGGGATAGACATCCTTGGCCTTTTTCTCTTGCCACGGGATAGAGGAAGTTTCTGTTTGTGGCGATTGACTATTTCACTAAGTGGGTCAAGGCTGAGGCAGTCACTCAGATAACTGAGGCTCGGGCTAGAGATTTTGTATGGAGATCCATTATCTGTCGTTTTGGCCTTTCACACACCATTATTACCGACAACGAAAGATAATTTGACAATCCTAAGTTTCGAGAATTCTATGAGGATCATGGCATCTGTCATCGGCTCACATCGGTCGAGCACCCCCAAGCCAATGGAGAAGCTGAGGTAACCAATCGGACCTTACCGCAAGGGATCAAGGCTTGGCTCAACAGGGCGCGAGGGAGTGGGCAGAGGAGCTTTATCACGTCTTGTGGGCTTATCGAACAACCCAGAGGATCCCTATAGGTGAAACCCCGTTCAGAATGCCTTTTGGCATGGAAGCTATCATTCCTGTGGAGATGGGACTACCCTCACTATGGGTGGAAAGTTATTCAGAGGAGTCGAACGATGGAAAGCTCCGAGCCAATCTTGATTTGATAGAAGAAGTCAGGGAGAAGGCCCGAATCTGAATGTCAGCCTATCAGCAGAGAGTAGCCCGCTACAATTCCTCCTGAGTCAAAGGAAAATCCTTTTTCCCTGGCGATCTTGTGCTTCGCAAGGCGTCTGTCTCCAAACCATTAGAGCAAGAAAAACTATCTTCAAATTGGGAAGGCCCCTATCAAGTTGCAGAAGTCATCAGGCCCGGCTCTTATAAACTCTAGGATCTAGACGAAAAATCTATTCCCCGGACATGAAATTCAGACAATCTCTGAATATATCACTACGCACCCACTGAACCCATTCTATTTGCAATAGCAAAGGTTTACAAGAGTTTATTTTTAAATTGTGATGTTTATACTTCAATTAATCTTTCCAAAAGTCTTTTGACAAGAGATAGGTTTTACCCAACTACCAACCTACGGGTCCCTCAACAAATTCTCGGCAGGCCTGAGCACCCTCAGCAGGTCCGAGGGGTCTTCTCTGTACCTTGGCAGTGCTAAGTAAAATATAATCTTTCTCGAACCTTGCCAGGGCCGAGCGACTTCTCCGTACCTTGGTAGCGCTAAATAAAATATAATCTCAGCAAAGCCTTGGTAGGCCTGAGCACCCTCGGTAGGTCCAAGGGGTCTTCTCCATACCTTGGCAGCACCAAGTAAAATATAATCCTTCTCTGAATCTCGGCGGGACCGAGCAACTTCTTCGTACCTTTGCAGCGCCATGTAAAATATAATCTCAACAAAGCCTTAGCAGGCTCGAGCACCATCGGCAGGTCCGAGGGTCTTCTTCGTACCTTGGCAGTGCCAAGTAAAATATAATCTCAACAAAGCCTCGACAGGCTCGAGCACCCTCGGTAGGTCCGAGTGGTCTTTTCCGTACCTTGGTAGCGCCAAGTAAAATATAATCTTTCTCTGAACCCCGACGGGGCCGAGCGACTTCTCTGTACCTTGGCAGCACCAAGTAAAATATAATCTCAATAAAGCCTCGACAGGCTCAAGCACCCTCAGCAGGTCCGAGGGGTCTTCTCCATACTTTGACAATGCTAAGTAAAATATAATCTTTCTCTGAACCTCGACGGGGCTGAGTGACTTCTCCGTACCTTGGCAGCGCCAAATAAAGTATAATCTCACCAAAGACTTGACAGGCCCGAGCATCCTTGGCAGGTCCGAAGGGTCTCCTTCATGCTTTGGCAACACCAAATGAGATGTGATCTGTTTCCAAGCCTCGGTAGGGCCGAACGATTCCTCCAAGCTTTGGCGAGACTGAATAATTTCTCCAATACTTCGGCATGGCCAAGCTACTTCTCTAAGCCTCATTGGAGTTAAACGACTTTTTCTTGTACTTTGGCATATCTGGGCAAGTCACTTCTTACCTCACCGAAACGAGGTAAAACCCATTTCATCCCTCGGCACGACCGAGCCATTATTATAGTTTCATTAAAATAGAAGAAGATCCTTGAGAAACTTCGGCATGGTCAAACTCCTACTCAGAATTGGTGAGGCTGCCTAGGCCTACCTATAATCTAAGTCGAGGCATGCGCCCTCTTCACGAAGGGCTAACGTAATCCGGTGTACATCGATAGGCCTAAACTGGATCATCAAAATATTTGGCAAAGAGCTAAATCTCTAAAATGCCCCCGATATGTAAGCATCAGACACGACCATCTAATTATCTTCCTTAACAAAGGGATGTCTTAATGGCTGTTTTCATACCTCAGCAAGATCGAGTCCTCGCCCCACATTCTTCGATCTAATGTATACGAGTAATTCATGCTTTGAAAAAAATACAAAGACAACAATACGTTGGGAAAATTGGCACTTCATAAAGCAAGAACAAAATAGCAAAAAGAGATAGACGTGCCAAAGAAAAAAGTTCCTCTATTCCAATAATATTTCATTACAAAAATTACAGCCTCTTGCAAGGCATTATAAGTGCGTTACAGCACGGTAAATACATATAAAATAAAAGAAAATGCTCGGACAAACGAGTTCATCCGGTGACATCGTATCAACATAGCTTCCACCCATGCTTCGGAAATTAGAGAAATCAGACAAAATGGACTCCGTGGAATTGTGATCTCTAGACCGAAGGAGGCACAGGCGAAGATAAGAAGCAACCTGAAGGAACTTACCTCTAGCTTTACGGAGTGTGAAATTCCTCAGGATGCAGGGACATGGCCGAGGGCCACCATGAAAGATGAAAAGCCTCAGGAAGAAGAGGCTTGGCGATAAAGGTCACCATGGTTGGCGAAAAGCTTATGATAACCAAGGCCCACCAAAATTACATTTTCAGTGGCCTTTATGGTTCCACAATGGATGGACGGAGCCAAACAGGAAGCGCCCGAATGTGCTTCTCATATGACCTCTATCCCCCTTTTGCTCTTCGCATATGGCCTCCATAACTCCTCCCTTGAGGATGACTTGCTTCTCAGTAACTTTTTTATCGCCCCAACCATTGGGGCCAGGCCAAACCTTGAAAAGAAAATCTAGCCTTACAACTTTTAACTTCGGTGTGAAAAGAGTCATGAAAATTTCTTTCTAAGACTCTCTAGGGCATGCTCAAACATCCTTTGCTCCCTCCTTTTTTATAGACATCAAAGGGAGAGCACCCCTGGGCGAAGGAGAGAACTTTGGAACTCAGGATGCTATAATCACGTCACACTCGAGACCAAATGGCGATGCCTTAATGGGACTTGGTACTCCCCGAGGTATACTGGAGATGTTCCCCATGCCATAATAAAAGAAGATTTCCTCTTGATCTCGGATCAGAGGCCTTAAATGCAAAGAGTTACTTATGAATCTTCAAGATACAGAGAACTTGGGAAACACTCCATGGAAAAGGATGCAGTCCAATAGCAAATGAATACTTAGCGTATACGGAAAGCAAGCTCGCATTGAAAAAGACAAGGCATTAACGATAAAACAAATACCTTGAGAAAAATGAGGTATTCTTCAGCAAAGGTCAAGCCACCCCATTTGCTTCGGCGAAGCCGAGCCATTTCCCCGACCTTAATAAAAACCGAGGTATTGTCTTCACTTTGGCAAGGCCGAACCATTCCTCTTATTTCGGCAAAGCCGGGTCATTCCTTTTTACTTCGACAGAGCCGAGTTATTCCCCACATCGGTGGATTTGATTGAGCGGGTCTCAGCAAGACCGGGTGACCTCTTCGATTTTTACAAAGTTATCCAAAATTCACTGAGCTTTAATAGAGCTGGTTTACTTACATGTCTTCATGATAAGCTAAGTTTAGGCAAGACGTCGATGAGCCAAAAGACCGTCTGATACACAAATACCAAAATAATGGAACACACGGAGAAAAACAAAAGATTCATTCATGATTATAATGTTGTTTCTATTACAAAAATTGGAGAAAAAATGCGGAAAGATGGGCTCCTAAGCCTCGGTTTCATCCTCGAGGGCGATTCCAATAGTGTCTAAAATGTGTTGATCCGGCCGACCCCCTGATTGGGCTATCCCCCCAACGGCCGAAGGAACATCGGCCCCTTCGTCACTCGACGTTAGAGCCATATCCACCTCGGCAATTGGCTATGAAACTTCAGCTTCCCCGGCGGCAGGTCTTGAGGCCTCTGCTTCCTGAGTAAATTCTGGAGGAACCTCCATCGGATCTTCTTCTAAGGCAACATCAAAATCAATATCGGAGGCATCTTCATCATCGTTGCCATCATCGGATGAGGGAGTCGCTGCTGATGCTTCAGCTATTGATGACAGAAAGCAATATCCCTTGTCCTCCAAGAATGAAAGATTGATGCCTCCTTCAAAAACTGTATTTGCACTTAAGTAAATTCATTCGAGCTTTTGTACTTTTCAATTGCTAGAGTGATTTGATCATCCGCCTTAACTATTCGATGCTCAAGCTCAGAACACTTCTTTTGACTCGAGGCTAAATCCTCAGTCAGAGCTTTTACTTGATCAGTCGTCTCGACCTTAATCTTCTCTAGCAAGAGAAGAGGAAATATTGAACGAGGTAAATGGTCAAGTTAGCTCTAACTATGGGGAAGAAATGGGCCGTTACGTGGAGATGATAAGAAGACATACCTCTTCAGCATAGCGAGCAACTTCGGCTTCTGCTTTCTTGGCCCTTTTTGAGCCTTCTTCCTCTCTTTTCTGTATCTACTCATGTCCTTCCAGGCATGTTCAAAATCCATCCGGTCCCTAGAGCCGTCGGATTGTGCTTGACGTAGCTCAGTCGTAAGATCGTCAATTTGCTTCTGATAAGACTCAAGTTGAGCCTCAAAATGAGATTTGTCTCGGCGGCCCTGCCCTTAAGGAAGTCAATTTCCCTTTGAGCCTCACCTCGGAACCTTGAAAATTCTGATCTAGCTTCATGACTACTTTCCGAGCCTCCTCAAGCTCGGTTACTTTCTTCTCCTGACCTCCTGGCTTCATCAAGCTCGGCTTGCACTGTTGTCAATTCTTCTGAGTGCTGATCAGCTGAGTTTATTTTGGCACGGAGTGTCTCAACCTTGCGCGAGATCTGTCTATTGCATTTGTTAGCAGAGATCAAGCGCCTATAGAGCACTCATTGGAGGAGAATTTCCTAGAACAGAGCCAAATGATTAAGTTCAAAAAAACTGCACAAAACATCTAAGAAAGCAGAGAAAGAAAGAAAGCTCACTCGAATGCAGAAAGAATTTATATCCCTTAAGATATATTGGCTGAGGACCAATGCATAGTCATCCAAGTCAGTAGGCATTTCGAATCCCTCAATCGAGAAAGCAACTTTTTGATGACTGTCCTCTCCTTCTTTGGGATAAATGGCATGCCCTTTTGCATAAAAAATGTTAAAAAAGTTATTAGTCTGGGATTGCAACTCTTCAGTAGCACAACCGAGGGATCGAAGAGGGGGCTAAGCCGACCTCCCCATTCCTCGTCACCTGCCGACGTCCCCAAAGGCCCCGGCTCCCCCATCCTCATCGAGGGAACTCCCTCTTGGCCAAGTGAATCCCTCTTTTCTTCTTCCCCCTCCTCTCGACGAAGGGGAGATCCTGTTGAAGGCGGGACAACACTCGCTGCAAGAGCAGCCACCCGATCTTTGAAAAATAATTCTCTCAGCCTTTGCGGACTCATAGAACCCTCTCTTTCAGGGTAATACACGTCGGTAGCTACGTGGTAAAGAAATTTGTTATCCAAAAATCATCATCTGGCTCAGGTGAGTGACCAGGCTCCTACTCTCCCCAAGCTACCACTTCTCTGGCTCCATTTCTGGGTGCTTGCTCCCCAAGTTCCAGTGCCAGGATAGGGGCTGGGACCGGCTTCTCCACAACGTCCCTCCTTGGCGTGCTCAAAGGTTGGGATTCAACCAATTCTTGTGAATGGCTCAGAATAGCCAATTGTAGTCTGGAGGGGGGGAAAGAGGATGGCTTCCGCTCAAGCCTGGCCCTCTTTCCTCTCGCGGGAGTTGATGAAATGGTATGATGACATTTCATACCCTTCTTTTTGCTCGAATCACCATAGTCAATTGCGAGCATTCCTCTCATTTGAGCCCCGAACTCAGACCTGATCCTTGCAACATACAAACCATCAGACAGTCAGTTGCATCCCTATAAAGGCATCAAAACAAGAAGAAAGTGATGTCGCACTTACTTAAGGGATCAACTCTGCTCAACCCAGCATTGTAAAGTGCCTCTTCGATCAGGAGAGCATCGATTGGGATCACCTTGTTGCCATAAAGAATATCGAAGTCTTCCTTCTCCATCTTGATAGTATCGAACGCTGATTCGGCTCCATGGGGAGAGGCCCCCATCGTCGAGAAAAGTCGAATGTAGCATCCCATTCAACGATAAAAAATTGCGACTTCCATTCTTTGACAGAGGTCAAAACCTTAGAAAACCTCTTGAAGTTCTTCCATGGCCCTATGTAATGCCAGGATGAATCCTTGGAGGATGTAAAACTATGGCAGGCCCAGAATAAAGGAACCATTGCTCGTATCCCCATAAACGTGCACAAGGAGATGAACCCAATAATATAATGTCAGCTATTCGGCATAACCATTGTAGGACAGATGCTATAATACTTCATTATGCCACTTATCATAGGGTTGAGGACGAAACAGAGACCCACCTTGAAGCTCTCCTCATAGAAAAAAACCCCTAACTCTAGTTGATCAGGTACCCTCTATTCAGAGCTGGAAATCCGCATCCGAATGTCACTCGTGAACCAGTAGTCCCAACGAATCATCTCTAGATCTTTGAGGGTCATTGTTGAGGCAAAGTCAGTGAGATGCTCCTTATCTTCCAAATCAATGGAAGAAACTCCAGCCATATGTGATCATGGGTTGAAGACGTTCGGTCTGTAGAAGAGGAGGAAGATAGGGAGAAAACGCAATGGAAGAATAATGCTGCTCAACTCTTTTTAAACCATTCCAACGAGGCGAGAATCCCAGGTGTCGCCAAACCTTAGCTTGAACGCTACCAAGCCTTGAGCTTGCCATGCACCATTCCATCCATGGCCGACAGCGGAAGGCGAGAGATTTTTTTCCCGTGCGATGGAAAAAAATGATGAAGTGGCGGCCTGACATTTATAAGGGCCTCATAGTGCGTCTTCGCCTGTTTGAATTCCCCCAATTAGATAAAGCCACCTAAAATTCTACTCCCTATATGCAAAAAAAAGTTAGGATCATTTTCAAAAGTGATGAGAGGCAAAATCATCATTGCATTAATATCCGTGCACATGTCAAAAAGGTTAGGATCACTTTCGATTTCTGCTCACCGGATGTTGTATGTGAAAAAGATAAGGTCTCCCCGCCTCGATAGGACATAGCCATCTCTTCATCCTGGCAGAGCCGAGCCACTCCCTCATCTTGGCAAGGCCAAACCATTCTCGTGCTTCGGTGGGCCCAAAGTAGCCAAAAGCCAAATATGACCCTCCAACCACATCAGCTCTTGTCGCCCACTGGAGGCTGTGTGTGGAAAAAGATAAAGCCTTCCCGTCTCGGCAGGGTCGAGCCATCTCTCCATCCTAGCAGAGCTGAGCCACTCCCTTGTCTTGGCAAGGCCAAACCATTCTCATGCCTCGATGGGCCCAGAGTAGGCAAAAATCAAATATGACCCTCCAACCATATCAACCCTCGTCGCCTCGAAAGGAAAATCGAACCAGGCATAGCTTGTTACCTATAAATAGCCGGATAACAGAATAACCAAATCTCAAAGCTTCGAATCAGCCTCTTCTGTCGTCGATCCTCGTAACAAACAGGATTCGAATCTCACCGGCCTTGTAACAAACTTAATTCGAATCATATTCCAATCATTCTGATTCCCCTTTCCCAAGATACATTCGAAGAATTAGATGAACAAACCGCCAATATTCAGACAATCTATAAATACCTTTTCCTAAACTCTTTTAGGTACGCTCACTCCCTCACTGAGAAAACTGCATTGAAGCTCAAGTAGAGCTTCCCGGCTCCTCGAGAGACCATTCTTGAGGGACTCTTCTGTAAGAGCCTTCTCCTTATACCTGCTTGCTGTGAATCTCTACTGACTTGAGCGTCGTAGGGTCTTCTGCAGAGAGCCACCCCCAGTGCTCTCTGCTTGAGGACTGTCTTGCAGGTTCACTCAGATGGAAGCCAGGCACCTGGATCTGGAGGTGGGCCACGTCCGAGTTGAAGAACGAATTTTCGCGACAACAAGAAGCATTCAGATCAAACAAGTATGCAGAGACTATGATGTCGCTGTGTGTAGAATTCCACCCCGGACTTCCAATATTGTCCGAAAACATGTAGCTCAAAAAGAAGACAGGCCTCCGTGAAGCCGGATGATATGTGATGTTAGTCTTTTGGAGCCCACCCTTTGATGACCAAGGCGAGAACTTTGAACAGCTACGATAAGTATGGGAACAAGTGCATGCATCAAAGGAGGATCGAGGATAAGGACAGAATATTCAAGTCCACAAATTAATTAATTGAAGCATCTACTCATATACTCTCCATCCGATTGCATGACTTGCAGGTCGCTGGCCATTGACTTATAGCTGGGAAGAAAAGCCACGTCAGTGTAAAATTTATAATTTAATCTAGATTAAGATGTTATAGCAAAATTAAAACATATTAGAGAAAATAAATGATATTCATGCTTGAATTTTTTAAAGCTTACGTGATATCTAAAATTCTAGAAGCAACTTGATTCTGTGCAGGCATTTGCGTGTGCTAGTTGTTCACATAAGTTATTAGTAAATAGAAGCCAATTAGATGAGTAAGATATAGAAGATTTTCATTTCGGAATTTAAGTCTTCTAGCTCAACTAAATTATCTATATCCTATCCTTATTTCTCTTCTTCAATCTAAAAAAATCATGCCATATTTTAATAATCCTTTTGTTGGCCTTATATTGATTTTGATGACTACAAAACAATTAAGTATGATACTAATGATCTTATGGTTGAGTTAAATAAATTTTCGATGAATCATCAAAAGATGGTGTTCCTTCAACCCAAGGTAAATTGTGATTCAAAATGAAAGGTAACACAGGTAAAGTAACATTATTATGAATGTGTTTACATGTCAAAATGATTTCAAAAAAAAATTTATAATGCAAAATGAATTTTTGATATGACTCGGATTTTAAGTATTTTGTGTGCATATATTTATTTATAGATACAGAATTGAGTTTGGATAATTTCTTGACGAATCCTATTTCCACTTCATTTCCATTTTCTTGCTTATTGGATTGAATAATATCGTCTCTCATTGAAATTAAATTTTCTACATTATTTTTGTTTCATCCATCGCTTCACTATGATTTTTTCTATTTTTTTAAAGCCATAATATGCTTTCCAGAATTTATTTTAGTATTGGATTTCATGACATATCTTGGCTTCAAATTTGGTCTACCATTTTTAATTTGGGCTGCCGATTTTATTTGGCTTTCAGATTGGCTCCCTGGCACTTCAATCTTGGCATGCTGGTTTTTAAATTGGGCTACTAATTTTATTTGGCTTCCTGGCACTTAAATTTTGGCATGCTGGTTTTGAAGTTGGTCTGTCGATTCTTATTGGCCTTCGGATTGGCTCCCTGGCACTTGAATTTTGGCATACTAGTTTCTGGATTGGGCTGCCTATTTTTATTGGCTTTCGAACATTGCTTCCTGATGGTTAAAATCGGAATGCCGATTTGATCTTTTGGCTTGCCGGTTTCTACATTTGGCATGCTGGATTTTAAAAGTAGGCTGCCGATTTTGTAATTGGCATGCTACTTTTTTCCCTGGTTTGCCAATTTATGGATTTTGGGATGCTATTCAAATAAAAATTATGATGTCTTCTTGGCTGTTATTGTTCCGAACTTCAATCCATCATTTCCATTTGCTGCTATCTCTCTCTCTCTTTCATCTCTATTTCACAATGATCATATAACGGCGATATTTTCTTTCTTGATTATATATTAAGCTGTTGAATAGTAATTCTTGAGTAGAAAAAGAAAGAAAAAAATAGATGAAAAATAGAGTGAAAAATCATGTGAAAATAGAGTAAAAATCTTGTTGAAAATCTTTGTGAAAAGAATAATTTGAAAGAGAGATTTATTGTTTGTAAAGAGGTGTATTGAAGCCATCGGAGTTCATTCATTGCTGATTTTTGAAGTGGTGTTAAAGCTTCAATAATCCTCTTTGAAGAGCATTCAAGCTTCATCAAAGGCTTCATTATTATTTCCGCATGCTCAAAGGAAGAAGCCCTCTTGTGGAGTGTTCTTCAAGTTGCTAAGTATTTTATTGTTTTATCTGCTCATTTATTAGGACCTTATTGTATAATCTTGATATTATTGTGCTTAATCTTAAGGCTCGCTTGTGCCAAAAATAAGTATTGTGAAAGGTCCCCTTGTACCAGTAAATAAGAAGACTAGCTCGAAATACTAGTGTGGAATGTCTTCTTGTATCCGTAAATAAGAAGACTAGCTTGAAAGGTTAGTGTGTAAGGCTTGCTTGTGCCCGTAAATAAGTTTGCTAGCTAGATAGGCTATTGGTGATAGTGGAATACCCAAGGGGTCTTGGAGAGTGGATGTAGGTGCAGGGTTGGCACCGAACCACTATAAATCTTGTGTGTTTGGTTGTACTACTTTTTGTTATTGATTACATATTATCTACACTGCACTACACTTAGTTTATTTGTGAAAAATATTTAAGTACACATACTTGCTAGTTAGTCAATTAATTTTTAAGAAACACAATTTACCCTCCCTTCTGGATTGCTATATCTGGGCAACACCTTTTATATACATATACATGCATACATACATACATACATACACACACACATATATATATATATATGTGTGTGTGTGTGTGTGTGTGTGTGTAATTTAAACCGGTCATACTTGTTCTGGGTTAGGTCTGATCCAATAACTCATGCTACTCTTTTTTACTTTCGATCTGATTCGATTCATGCCCACCATTAATGCTCTTTTTCCTTATTTCGAAGATAATCCATCTTATGCTTCTTATATACTCATATATTTTTCATGTTTTTTATATTACTCATATATTTTTACTTTTTACCTTATAAAAAATATTTTACAATATATACTTAAATATAAATATTTTTATTTTATTATTTTTTTTTATTTTCATAAGTAAATATTATATCTTAATTTTGGCATATTTTCTATTTTATAATTTTAAACTTTCAAAAATAAGTTTATATATATTTCTATATTAATTAACTTTTATAATCTATATAATATTACATACTTTAATATTTAAGTTAATTAGTTGCCTATCAGTTTGAAAAGAAAGCCTTATTGCACCAGGCGCAGTGTAGTTAATTTGGCGCGCATGCTTACCAAAGAAGAAAATGATGCTCCTACTCTTGGTGTGCCCATGCATGCAATGTAAGCCAATTGCCAATCCAGTGGCCCAACATACATAAACGTGAGATAGACTTAAATCTATATTAAATTTTGCACCTTACCGTTGTTCTTTTTTAAACAAAAGTCATTTGTCAAATCTATAGAGAACGGGGGAGCGCTTATAAGGGACATATCAATGGCTTAATTGATTTATAAAGCAGTCGTACAGCATTATATTATTCCATTATTTCCGTGCTACAAATATTTGAAATGACTCAGAAAATTGGTTTATTTAGCTTATTTGACATGGATCATACTTCATATCGAGTACGCATGTGAACATGCTCTCTGAGTCTCATGGGCAAAGGTAAACCTATAGTTCGTCCCGCCGGGGCAAGCGAAGAGGCTGGTTGGATCATCCTTGGGGTAGCTGTAGGCATCCGGGCACTGGCGCTTGAAGTACTTGGAGTAGTCCGTGCATGGGACTGCAGGCGCTGTTATTAGGACAGCAGTATTTAGCAGTCTTAAAGATGGTGCACGGGTCGTCGCAACCCCCGTCACCTTCAGCGCCTGGACCTATCATTAGGCCGCGCATCTCTTGCGTCATGGGTTGGCATCCTTTGCATTTGTGCGAGTGTCTAGATTGCTGATCATTTTTTCTGGGTAGTGTTTGGATTCTTTATTTCTATTGATAGTGTTTGGATGTCAAAAAAATTATTTCAAAAATAGAAATATAAATTTTTTATGAATAGCTTATTTTTTTTATTATTTCAAATTTTTGTTTGAATGAAAATATGGTATTTCATGATATTTCAATGCAATTAATGCAGTGTTATTCCAAATGATGTTTGGATGACATGGGAATAAGCATGTATTTCACTAGGAATAGAAGAAGAATTTTTCAGAAATCCCAAACATACCCTTGAATAAAAAGGGTTTATCAATTTAATTTTTAATGTAATGACTTGAATAAATTATTTTTATTAATAAATAAAGTAATAAATTTATTTTTATTAATAAATAAAATAAGAACATACTTAATAAATTATTTTATATTAATAAAATAAAATAAGAACATACTTAATAAATTATTTTATATTAATAAATTAACTACTTTATTTTAATATCATGCATAACTTTTAAATATTGTTTAAGTATGTTCCAAGAATGATACTATTTATGAGAGTTCTATTTTATTTTAATTTTTTAATAACAATCTTCATGTTTTGAAAAAATATGTTTCACCTTTTTCTAATCTATAGCTTTAAATCAATTATTTTGTTAAAATTTGACATATTAATTTATTAAAATTTTAAATTCATTTAAAATAAATTAATTTAATTTTAAATTATATTATAAATATATGTGCTTAATTTTTTTGCAAACTTGAGGTTAAGTAGATTGATTTGATCCAATAACAACAACATCAAAATCTTATTTCCAAACTAATTCAAGATTAATTGTCACATAATCTGATGCGAAGCTCGACTGAAGTCAAGTGGGCTCTTGCCCGGTCGGATGGCTCACAATGTGCCATCGATGGATGGGATCGGAGCCGCCCAACATGATAAAAACTTTTCTGAGAAATTTTTGAATTGTAGATCGATGCAAAATCAAAGTTGGGAAAGTGATGACGTGCATAGAAGGCAAAAAAAAAAGAAGAAAAAATCCAATCCCATGACGCACTACCGCTAGAAAGTCCCATAATTCAGTCCCGCAGGGATCCAACCTAAATGTCACCATCCCATAAAGAAAGAACGGGAAAGAGGAGAGAGGGAGGGAGGGAGGATTGAGATCGACTCGAAGATGGGGAAGAAGGCTTTGTTGGTGGGATGCAACTACCCGGGGACGAAGGCGGAGCTGAAGGACGTGTGGCGGATGCATCACTACCTGGTGGAGCACTACGCCTTCATGGAGGAGGACATCACTATCCTCATCGACACCGATGACTCCTACCCTCAGCCCACGGGAGCCAACATCCGCCGCGGCATCGAAGCCCTCTTTTACTTCCATTTTTCCCTTCCACCGATGCCCCTGGAATACCTAAAGTGAGAATATGTGCTATTCCATGGGGTACCATGGAATAGCAAAATGGGAATACGAGGGTGTCGGGAGAATAGGGATTCCGGGGGACCCACATACCTTTCTACGGCTATTTGGGGGAATAATATGGAATAAGGCCCTATTCCAGGTAGGAATAGGACATCCAAACATAGCCATAAGGAATAGGGTCTTATTTCATCTTATTCTTTCAAACAACCAAAAGTTATGTGGGTCCCATCAGAATTGTTATTTTTCCGATAGCCTCGTATTTTTGTTTTGCTATTCCATGGGAAGGGAAAAACAAAAGTAAAAGAGGGCTTTGCTCTTCATCTTCATCCATTTCCTTCCAACTAGTGTTTGAGAGCGATTCAGCGACCTCTTCTCCGTTTGCTCTTCCACTCTGGCCTTCTTTCTTTGGATCTTTCAAGAAACCTCTGACTCTTCTCTCCATGTTAAGGAAGCGGAGCAAGAGGATCTATGGCCCAGCTTCGATCTCTTGTTCTCTCTTCCTCGCACAGAAGTTGTAAGCTTTGCTACCTCTTGATCTCCTTTTGCTCTCTGATCTCATGATTTCGTTGGAACTATACGCGTGCTCTTCTGTTGGTCTGCAGATTTTTATTTTTTGGGTTTGATCAATGATCGGTGGTCATGGGTAGGGTTTTGTTGAGAGATCCGCGAGTTTTAGGCGAAAATATGATGCTTTGTCAGGATCTAAAAGGTGCTCATGGCATTGTTGTTCTTTTGAGCCACCGGAGTGGGGGCTTCTGTTTGTTTTTGGGGTTTATGGGGTATACTGATTTATATAATTTTTAGAAATCCATGTCATGTTACTCACAATTAGATGCAACATCTTTCTACTTGTATATGTTAAGTTTCTATTACTACTAATCCATGATCATGATTGCGTTCACCTTTCTACTTCATCTTGGATGTTATATGGTGGTATAACTTGAACTGCTATTTTGTTGCAAGTAGTTTGATGGCCTTCAGAACCAAACTATCTTACCCAACTTACTGGACATCACACCCTCTATCCATCAAGTCCCATTGCCCCTTATCCATCAGGGCTTAGTTTCATCTAAAGGATGCCTTTTTCTTAATCTCTTGGTCACTGCATGCCCCCTTCACTAATTCCAAATTCCAATTGCAAATGTGCTAGGTTGCTGCTCTGACACAACTCCTTCGCCTCAGCACCCTACGCTACTTCCTTTGTTTTTTGTCTTTTTTTTTTTTGGTTCATCTACGTTGTCCAACTTTTCAAAGGCACTCTTCCTATGAGAGCCTATACCAGTGTATATCACCAAGTTGCTTGGATGCTACTGAGAGACTGAATTTTCAATGAGGTTTCACGATGGCGTAACTTGTTATATACTTTAAAATAGGCCAAATATTATCAATCGAACTTGCTGAATGGTCTATATTTCATTTCCAAAAAAATTTTAGGCCATTATACATCTTCAGGGGGTTTTCTTTACCCTTCTTTCTTCTTAGGTTCTTCATTTAGTTTAGATCTGAGTATAGCTTTACCAACACTTAATTAACTACTAAAGCATAAGTCATAGGCATTAGGAGTGGCCAAATATTATCGATCAAACTTGCAATTCATAGTTTGTTTATTGAGTATTGGAACTATTGTTGTGATAATATGATATCATCGTTATGTAGTTTATGAGATCCTCAGGACAACCTATATCTTGCAACAGTTTACAGATTGTTCAAAGATCATAAATTTTGGAGCAGTTTTGATCATAATTTGTTGAATTAAAAAATTAACCCTATGTTGCTTTTTGGTGGTTGCAGTGCCAGTAATATTTTGTATGCTTATTTGCTTGATCCTTGCGTATGTGAAGTGTCGGCTATAAATCATGATTTGGAGGGCATTTCTAAATGCAACCATTGTGAAGCATCCTAGTTTAGCATTCTATCAAGCCAAGGGCCATGATGTTAGGCAAACACATAGCATTTTCTGAATTGGATGTATGCAAATTGTAACCATTAGGAAATAACTACTTATAATGCCTTCCTGAGCCAACTCAATCTATGTCCCTATATCTCGCAACTGGATTATGAGGGTAGGTAGCCTGAACAATGATGAAATTGGATTTATAATCAATCATCCATTAAATAGTAGACAACTATGTCGTAATATTGACAATTTTTATCAAATCTGAATTTTTTTTGGGGGGAATTGGTCTATTTCTTATCATGTTGAACTCATTCCTACTATTTCATCATAGTTGATATATTTGAGTGTCAGTTGGATGTTAGGGCGGGATTCCTTATGCTGTTAGTCTACTTTAATTTTTGAATTTTATTTATGGCCTGAGATGCCTATGTTTTGAAAGCTGCCTCTTATGGATGACTTTTGGATGCATGGCTATTTGTAATAGTCAACTGATGAAAGGTAAATCCAATGTTCTGAGTTCAGGATTTTGATGAAATTAATGATTTTGCACTACTGACAATGTTTTATTGTTATAGATAAATCAAAGGTTGTCTCATGTCAGGTGATAATGCCACAAATCTTGAGTTGGCCTTTGAACTGTCTTCCCCATGTTTCAGTCCTTATCTATTTTTTGTTTAGTTAGCTTATGTTGGATAAACCATATTTCAGTCCTTATGTGCTGTCAGCAATGCCATTTACCTCCCTATGGATTTTTGACTTTATCTATGTATTAAAATAATTTGCTTCAAGATTTGTGGCTGCAGCAATTGAATATGTTTGGCACTTTATCTTGTATCTACATTCTAACTAAATTGCAGGTAATTGCAAAGTCTATGAACTCTCTTGTATCTACATTCTAACTACACTGCAGCTCCATATTGTGCTACTATTGTCTCTTGTATAAAGATAGAGTTGATTTTTAGGCTATGCTGATTCTTGTTGCAGGAACATGGTTTATTGTGTCAATATCGAATGTTGTCCCTGGAATCATGGTACTCTCTCTTAATTAGAAGGATCACAATCTATGATGATTCTTGTTTAAAGGTGATGACTAACTTTTTCCATAGTTGGTGGTGTTATGCTTTCTCTGGTTAACTTCATAGAACTTCCCAATGGACTGCTTATACTCACAGTTGCTATACATCAGCATCTTTGTCATTTAAAAATAAGATTAAATAGGATATAAAAGAAAGAAGGTTAATACTCCTTATGGCACTTGATTACCTGCAAATGAACCATATTTTTCATCATGATGTAAAGGTCAGTGGAAATTCCCTTTCTTGAATCAACTGCTGATTGTCATTGACTTTTAAGAAAAGCAGTTTGTGGTGCTGCAATTTTATGTCTCAAAAACTTGTGACAAAATTGAAATGCAATATTCTTGGGCCTTTTTTTAATCCAAATGGATAAAATTTATTTGTATTTTTGCTTTTGAGCAGGATATCCAAGCTCTTATAAACAAAATTAACAAGTCCATAGTGGCACCTTTACCAAGTACATACTCTGGTGCATTTGAGTGTCAGTTGGATGTTACGGCGGGTTGCATTCTTGTATCTATATTATATGAACTCTCTTGTATCTACATTCTTGTATCTACATTCTAACTACATTGCAGCTTCACATTCTAACTACACTGCAGTAATGCGATTTACCTCCCTATGGATTTTTGGCTTTATCTATGTATTAAAATAATTTGCTTCATGATTTGCGGCTGCAGCAATTGAATATGTTTGGCACTCTATTTTGTATCTACATTCTAACTAAATTGCAGATAATTGCAAAGTCTATGAATTTCTTGTATCTACATTCTAACTACACTGCAGCTCCATATTGTGCTACTATTGTCTCTTGTACAAAGATAGAGTTGATTTTTAGATGGTGCTGATTCTTGTTGCAGGAACATGGTTTATTGTGTCAATATCGAATGCCGTCCCTAGAATCATGGTACTCTCTCTTAATTAGAAGGATCAAAATCTATGATGATTATTGTTTAAAGGCGATGACTAACTTTTTCCATAGTTGGTGGTGTTATGCTTTCTCTGGTTAACTTCACAAAACTTCCCAATGGACTGCTTATACTCACAGTTGCTATACATTAGCATCTTTGTCATTTAAAAATAAAATTAAATATGATATAAAAGAAAGAAGGTTAATACTCCTTATGGCACTTGATTACCTGCAAATGAACCATATTCTTCGTCGTGATGTAAAGGACAGTGAAAATTCCCTTTCTTGAATCAACTGGCTGATCTGTCATTGACTTTTAAGAAAAGCAGTTTGTGGTGCTGCAATTTTGTCTCAAAAACTTGTGACAAAATTGAAATGAAATATTCTTGGGCCTTTTTTAATTCAAAATGGATAAATTTTATTTGTATTTTTGCTTTTGAGCAGGATATCCAAGCTTTATAAACAAAATTAACAAGTCCATAGTGGCACCTTTACCGAGTACATACTCTGGTGCATTTGAGTGTCAGTTGGATGTTACGGCGGGTTGCATTCTTGTATCTACATTCTATGAACTCTTTTATATCTACATTCTTGTATCTACATTCTAACTACACTGTAGCTTCATATTGTGCTAGTATTCTCTTATACAAAGATAGAGTTGATTATTAGTTTGTGGTGCTGATTCTTGTCGCAGGAACATGGTTTATTATGTCAATATCGAATGCAAGGACAAAGCTGCTATCTTAAGTGATGCTGTCCGCATGGTGACTCAATTGGGATCCATTTTGGAACCAGAATGCCATCGAAAGTGGACAATGCTGCCATCTTAAGTGATGCTGTCATGGTGACTTAGTTACGCAGTGAACCACAAAAGCTAAAAGATTCAAATGAGAGTCTTCAGGAGAAGATCAAAGAATTGAAAGTGGATTTGAATTTATCTTTCATCTACTTCACTATATCCATGATCAATGTGTTTGAACCTATAAATTGTATGAGAAAGTTGTTCAGGAATTTTTTTTACACATGTTACAAGTATTTTCACATCCATTGTACTACACGGACATGGAATTTGTTGATTGTATTATAGAGTCTTTTACTACACGTGTTTCATAGCTTGATATTTGGCTCTTGGGTATGATATCTTTATCATTATATGTATCTAAATAGGCTGTTATGGGATGTACATGCTTAAGATCTATTGTATCAAACCTTGGGATTTACATCAGGTGTCATCAACTGAGGACCTATCTATAAGATTGGTTTATCCTTTTTCAATATCTAAATTGGTTTGAATGATGATGTGATTCATTATGCTCTATTGTTTTGCCATAGACAAGGTTAATATGACTGGCTGACTGTTGAGTTTTGCGGTCAAGGTTTATGTATAGGCAGCATCTAATGGCAGACTGCGATTTTGTAAACAGGATGAGCTATTGATGCTGTGGTGCCCACCTTGTACTCTTTTATAAAAATCAAATCTAGCATTCCTTTGATTGGAAATATATATACTAGTTTTTAATTCCCAAATTTTAAGTTCCATTCCCAAATATTTATTTCTAAACTATTTAGTTTATCGCATTGTATGTTAAGCTCGAAGCCCCTTTCGCTGTTCAAAACCATGCCAGGTACATGAATATTTAAAAAAATTCCAAATGTTGGTGTAATTATTAAGATTAGTAACTATATACTTATTTTCTTACATTTTTTATTATAAAATTTAAAATTAAATTAATTTATTTTAAATAATAATATTTAATAAATTAATATGTTAAATTTTAACAAAAATTGATTTAAAGCTATATAAATTATTAAAATAATAATTATTATTTAAGTTTTATATGTGGAAAAAATTCTTATTTTATTTATTAATAAAATAATTTATTGAAGTCAATGTAATAAAAATCAAATTGATAAACCATTTTTCTTCTCATTTGGGTCAAGGGGTATGTTTGAAATTTCTAAAAAATTCTTCATCTATTCCTAGCGGAATACATGCTTATTCCTACATCATCCAAACACCATTTGGAATAATATGCATTAATTGCACTAAAATAACATGAAATAGTGAATTTTCATCCAAACAGAAATCTGGAATAACAAGGGGAATAAGCTATTCCTGAAAAATCCGTATTCCTATCCTCGAAATAACTTTTTAACATCAAATACTACCCTCATTCATACGTACAACGAAATTTAGCAACAATGCTTTATTTATGAAAATAATATTTTCTTTTTAATCCCTACTACCCTGCGGTTATCTGAATAATAATAATAATAATAATAATAATAATAATAATAATAATAATAATAATAATAATAATAATCTCAGCTGAACTCCTCGTTTTGACAATATTGTAATATTACCATAAAATTTTTATGTAAGGCTCAACGCTGGCGCCCTTGATGCCTTTTTTTTTTTTTTTCCTTTTCTTTTTTTTCCTAAAGCTAATTACCTGCATGGAGAAATCAGTTCTTCGGGAAAAACGAGAGCTCTTCTATAGGTTGTCACATCAACAATCTACAATTAAAGGATGAAAATTCCTATGAAGAAGTCGATTTTCCTGCCATTTTTGCGACTTGTTGTATGTTTCTAATCGTGGCAAGAAATGCTAAATGGGGGAGCCAGCAATCATGCCTGGTTCTTCAGAAACTACTGAATGTAGTTTATCCTCTCATAAAATGATTTCAGCTGCTTGACGGACACCCCTCTACTGGTAGCATATGACCAGGGTACCGGAAAAAAAAAAGAAATAGTTATCGGTTCCAAATCTAGAACGATGATTTAGGCAGTGTTTAAAAAAGGGATAAGAGGGGATATTTCCTCTTATTTCAAAAGCCATAACTATAAGGTAGTGTTTGATAGAAAAAAAATTATCCATGGATAAGTGTATGGGATAGAGTTTATCCCCTGGCTATCCCTAAGGATATCCCTTGGCTATCCCATTGATCATATCAAATACAAAAAGGTAAATCCATAGGATAACTTTTTTTTTACTCTTATTTGGAGGGATAACCAGCTATTCCTACATTTTCTAGGGAATAAATTGAGGGAATATCCCATGGTTAACCATGGATTATCCCTTCGGTTAACTTTATTCCCAGTTATCCCTTATAGTTATGGCTTTTGGGAATAAGAGGGGATATTCTCTGGATATCCCCTCTCATCCCCTATTTCAAACACTACCTAAGGGATAGTTGGGAATAAAGTTAACCAAAGGGATAATCCATGGTTAACCATGGAATATCCCCACAATTGATTCCCTAGGGTAGTGTTTGATAGAAAAAAAATTATCTATGGATAAGTGTACGGGATAGAGTTTATCCCCTGTCTATCCCTAGGGATATCCCTTGGCTATCCCATTGATCATATCAAATGCAAAAAGGTAAATCCATAGGATAACTTTCTTTTACTCTTATTTGAAGGGATAACCAGTTATTCCTGCATTTTCTAAGAAAAATTGAGGGGATATCCCATGGTTTACTATGGATTATCCCTTTGGTTAACTTTATTCCTAGCTATCCCTTATAGTTATGGCTTTTGAAAATAAGAGGGGATATTCAGGGGATATCCTTCTTATCTCCTATTTCAAACACTACCTAGAAAATGCAGGAATAGCTGGTTATCCCTTCAAATAAGAGTAAAAAAAAGTTATCCTATGGATTACCTTTTTGCATTTGATATGATCAATGGGATAGCCAAGGGATATCCCTAAGGATAGCCAAGGGACAAACTCTATCCTGTACACTTATCCGTGAATAATATTTTTTCTATCAAATACTATCTTAAACTCATGAGCAAGCTGCTTAAAAAGGATGATTAAGCTTATCAAAACTGGTACTTTTTGACCAAACTTCAACCAAAAAGTAAAAGTTGGGAGTGCCTTAAAAATTGCATGGAAAGCCTCTCCGCTACCCAAACATTCGCACTCCATAAAAATTATTAATTATTCCAAATTAACCCTGCAGTGCACGTTGTTCATTAAACGGGAAGAGCATTTGATGCATGACCTTATGGCATCCATCATATATGGTTGTTCGGAGTGAATTTATTTAATAAATATGCTTTCCATTTCATGTTAGGTGGTTCTCTTCTTTCTTTTTCATTTGTATTTCGGTAAAATTAGAAAATATGGAGCTAAAATAAGATGTCGCATGCTAACATCGATCTCACATATTTTCGTGCAAATTGCATGACCACATGTGTAAACATGCAGCAATTAAGTGCCATGGGCATTGTTGGAATTGTTTTCAACACAGATTATTTTAGGAAGAGAAATCAAGGAAGAAAAAGGGTTTTCTCTCAAGAATAAAATTGATCTATTACTTTTCATTAAGCACATCACCATATAAATATTGTTTCTTGTTTCTACGGATAAGCATAATCCTCTTATGATCTTATCCATCTAAGCTATCCCCATCAAATCATAAAAAGATAGGCTCATTATTTAAAAAACAACTCAGACTAAATAAAATAAAAAATACTAAAAACTAACAACCATTATCTTTTAACACTCCCCTTTAATGGTTGTTCTTGGATACCCATGAGATCTCTAAAGTGAATGAATTTCTCCTTGGGTAGTGCCTTGGTGAAGATGTCTGCAATTTGGTCTTCAGTCTTCACATACTTGACTTCAATTTCTTTTTCTTCTACCACATCTCTAATGAAATGGTACTTGATTTTGATATGCTTGGTGCGGCTATGATATATAGGATTCTTTGTCATAGAAATAGTAGATTTGTTGTCACATAGCAGAGTAGTAGCTTCTTCTTGCTTTTCACCCATATCTTCAAGTATTCTTCTCAACCAAATTATTTGTTGTGCTGCCAAAGTTGTTGAAACATATTCTGCTTCAGAAGAAGATAATGCCACTGTATCTTGCTTCTTGGATGCCCAAGATATGATACCTGATCCATAAAAGAATGCATATCCTGATGTGCTTTTCATGTCATCAATACTTCTAGCCCAATCACTATCACAAAATTCCAAATAATTTCACCATATCATTCTTGTTTCTTTCATACATGATCCCATAATCTTTAGTACCTTTGATGTATCTCAAGACTCTTTTTGCTTGTCCAAAGTGAATATTACTTGGCTTTTGCATAAATCTGGAAAGTAAACTTGATGCAAACATTATGTCTGGCCTTGTAATTGTTAGATATAATAAGCTTCCAATAATGCTTCTGTATAATTGTGCATTGCTTCACCACTTTCATCTTCTTTCATCAACTTATCATTTACCACAAAGGTGTTTCCACACTATTGCAATTTTCATGTTGAATTTCTTGAGAATGCCTTCTACATACTTCTTTTGACTGATAAATATACCATCTTTTCTTTGACTAATTTCAATTCCCAAAAAATAATGAAGCAAACCCATATCATTCATTTCATATCTTCTCATCATATCATTTTTGAAAGTCAAGATCATATTCTCATTGTTACCAGTAATAATTAAATCATCAACATAAAGAGAGACAATGAGAATATCTTTACCTTGCTTCTTCACATAAAGTGTTGGTTCACTTGGACTTTTTAGAAAACCTTTTTCATTGAAGTAGGTGTCAATTTGAGAGTACCATGCTCTGGGTGCTTGCTTCAGCCCATATAATGCTTTCTTCAACTTGTATACCTTATTTTCTTGACCTTTGATGATGAAGCCTTGAGGTTGTTCAACATAAATTTCTTCTTCCAATACTCCATTCAAGAATGCTGACTTTACATCTAGTTGATGTAGTTTCCAACTTTTATGCTGCTATAGAAATAAGAGTTCTAATTGTATCATGTCTAGCAACAGGTGCAAAAGTTTCTTGATAATCAATACCAGGTAATTGAGAGTATCCCTTTGCTACTAATCTTGCTTTGTGTCTTTGAATGGTGCCATCTGGATTGTGTTTTATTTTGTAGATCCACTTCAAGCCAATGACTTCCTTCACTTGGTTTCTTCACTAATTCCCAAGTTTTGTTCTTCTCAATCATATTGATTTCTTTTTGCATTGCCTTGTTCCACTTCTTCATGCATAGCATTTTCATAAGTTTCAGGCTCAATCATGCAGAAATTACAAGAAGCATAAATGTCACTTAACCTTCTCATTTTTATAGGAGTAGAACTTGAAGATAGACTTGAACTTGAGAAGTTTGTGGTAAACCTTCAACCTCATTTTCTTCATTTTGAGCATCATGATTTCTTCATCAAGAGGAATAATATTTTCTTCAACTTTCTTTTGCTTCCAATCCCAAGCAACTTTTTTGAAAATAACATCTCTTCTTATGATCACTTGATTTTGCTTCAAGCTGAAAAGTCTGTAACCTTTTGATTTAGAACTGTATCCAACAAAGATACATTTTTACTTACTTCATCAAGTTTATGTCTCCTTTCCTTTGGAATATGTGCATAGCACACACATCCAAAGATTTTGAAATGCTTCACTGAAGGCTTTCTACCATACCAGGCTTCAAATGGTGTCATATTTTGAAGAGCTTTTGTTGGACATCTATTCATCAGATAAACTGTTGTATTTACTGCTTCTGCCCAATAAGAAATTTGGAAGGCCTTTGTCTTTGAGCATAGATCTAGACATCTCAACAATAGTACGATTCTTTCTTTCTGCAACACCATTTTGCTCTGGTGCATAGCCAACAGTCAATTATCTTTGTATACCATCATCTTCATAAAATTTCTCAAATTCATTTGAATTGTATTCACCACCTCTATCACTTCTCAGCACCTTGATATAATGCCCACTTTGTCTTTCCACAAGATTTTTAAACTTCTTAAAGATAAGAAATGCCTCTGATTTATGTCTCATAAAATATACCCATATCATCCTTGAATAGTCATCAATAAAAATAATGAAGTAGATGTTACCTGCATGAGAAGGAGTTTCATAGGTCCACATATGTCAGTATGAATAAGCTCCAATGGTGCTTTGGCTCTCCATACATGCTCTTTTGGAAATGCCTCTCTATGTTGTTTTCCAAGTGCACATCCTTCACAAGGTTCTTCCTTGTCATGTATTGCTGGTAGACCATACACCATATTCTTTTGATATAACTTCTCAAGCTTTGAAAATTTAAGTGCCCAAACCTTTTGTGCCATAACCATGACTCATCATTTACCTTCCATCTTCCATGCAGCATCCTTTGCATAGTGCAAAATAAGAGGAAAACTTCTATTTTTCTTCATCTTGATATTTGCCATAAGTTGCTTTTTCATCCCTCTGTCATATAACTTGCAAACATTATTTTCAAAGTGAACCATATGCCCATGCTCAATCAGCTGTCCAACACTCAAGAGATTTTGCTTCAAATCTGGAACAAGTAAAACATCATGAATGAATTTTCTTCCTTTCTTGGTATTGATTTCAATTGTGCCTTTGCCTCTTGCTTGGACTAATGCACCATTTCCCATCTTCACTTGTGAAATTGAAGAACTGTCAATATCCAAAAATAGACTTGTCTCCTGTCATGTGATTGCTGCAACCACTGTCAAGATACCACATATTATTACTTTGCTCTTCTGCAGTTTGACATGCATATAGTGTGCTTTGTTGACCTTCATTTTCTTCTGAGAAGTGTGCTTGTCACTTGCTTTGTATCTGCAATCTTTTTGAATATGTCCAAACTTTTTGCAATTATAACATTGGGGTTTCCCCCTAAACCAGCAATCTTTTTCAGCATGAGAAGACCTTTTACATATATTGCACCTTTGTTGAGTGCTCTCATCATATTGCCTTTTTGAAAAATTATTTCTTTGCATTTCTCTACCTCTTCCTTTCATATTTCTTCCTCTTCCTCTATTTTGGTTTTCACCTTTGAATGACTCTCTTTTGACTGGAGCATGACTAGATGATTCTTTTTGAGAATTTTTATCAACCACTTTGAGTTTAGATTGAAAGGCACTTTCAATTGATGATTCTTTATGCCTAAACAATCTTTGCTCATGAGCTTCAAGAGATCCCATTAATTCATGAACACTTAATTCAGAAAGATCTTTAGATTCTTCAACAATTGCAACTATTGTATCAAATTTTGAGATAAACTAGCCAAGATTTTCTCACATATTCTTCGCTCGGTGATGGTTTCACCATAGCTCTTCATTTGATTAACAGTCTTCGTAATTTTGGAAAAGTAATCCTTCAATTTTTTATTTTCTTGCATTCTCAAATTATCTAACTCTCTTCTTAGAGTTTGAAGTTTGATAGCTCTTACCTTTATGTTGCCTTGAAATTCCTCCTGCAAGATATCCCATGCCTCCTTTGATTTGGTGGCTCTAATAATTCTGGGAAAAATTTTCTCAGATACAGCTTGTTGGATAAAGAACAGGGCTTTGGCATCCTTCTTTTTGTAGTCCTTCAGTTGCTCCTTCCGATTATTTGTTGGATTAACTGGGTCTTCGTACCCGTTCTCAACTAGATCTCATACTTCTTGTGAAATAAAAAGGGTTTTCATCTTGATGCTTCAATAATCATAATTTTCTCTATCAAAAATAGGGATAAAAGGTTGGTGAATATTCATACCAATATTGCTTGAAGTTGCCATAAATTTTTTTGTAGCAATTTTTTTATGGACTGTTTCTATGTTGATCACTTCTGTTTGTTATGCCTTTTATCTCCTCGTGTCGCGTGACTCAAACAAAAATAGTAAACGAAAGACGAAGAAGAAAGGAGTAGAGAAGAAGCACCTGGTCTCCCGTGTTCCGTCCTTTTTTTTTTAAGGCAGTCAAAAAAAAAAAACTCCTTTCTCCTCCTTTTCGATGCTATTACAATGGCCGATAGAAGCTGTTGACTCTTCAAGCTCCACTACATGTGAAGAGGGAGATGGCAGTCAATATCTTTTTTTTTTTTTTTTTGTCGCTTTGGGGAAAGAGGCCAGCAATGGGATCTCCTTTAACGCCTTGAAGAACGCGATCAGGTTCCAACTCAGAACAAGTGCCGTGAGAGAGTTCTCTCTGTCTTCAATGAAGCCTGTGCTTGATGAGTCTACGGCAAAAAGTGCGAGACTTCTTGGGACGAAGATGAGCGGCACGAACTTCTTCGTGGATCTTGATCGTTGACGGTAAAGACGAGGATGAGCGAGGAAGAGGCTGAGAAGGCCGTGAATCCTTTGTTTGAAATTTTTTTTTTTTTTTCACGACTTTGCTTAGGATCTCATAGAATCTGGGAATCAAGCTCTGATATCAGGGATTGTTTCTAACACAAATTATTTTGGGAGGAGAAATCAAGAAAGAAGAAGGATTTTCTAATAATTGATCTATTACGTTTCATTAAGCACATCACCATATAAATATTATTTCTTATTTCTATAGAAAAAATAATCTTCTTATGACCTTATCTATCCTATCAAATCATAAAAAAATAAGTTTATTATTTAAAAAATTAACTCAGATTAAATAAAATAAAATAAATAAAATACTAACAAACTTACCACCCTTATTTTTTAACGGTCATCACACGAACTGTTTATAAGAAGGAAAGCAACGGTGCACTTTATGTGGTGCACCTCTTGCATTATTCTATTTCAATATCAGAAGCCTCTTAAATGGTTCCTGAGCCTGGGTACTTCTACTTATTACAAAATATTTTATTATATTTCCCAGGAGTCCATACTTTTGAGGCCCAGCTTCCATGGACGAAAGCAGGAGGACGTCAAGGGCAGAAGGTAACCTTATAGTTGGTCCCACCGGGGCAAGTGAAGGTGCTGGTCTGATCATCCTTGGGGTAGCTGTAGGCATCCGGGCATCTGTCCTTGAAGAACTTAGAGTAGGTTGTTGGCCCACAGCTGCCGGAGGTGCAGCAGTACTCATTAGTTTTGAAGACGGTGCATGGATTGTTGCAACCGCCAGGAGCCTTGAGCTAGTTGGGGCACTGCCCGACGATGTCGGCCGAGCACCGGATCCTCTCTGCATCCTCCGGTGGGGCTGAAGTCCATGGGCACGTTGAAGCCGTCGACAAGGGAGATATCAATGAAGTCGAGGTTTTGGAACTGGTTAAGCGCGAACTCGGCGAGGGTGTTGGGTGGGGCGCCATAGGCCGTGCAGGCAAGTTTACCACCACAGTCACCAGTCTGGCAGTGCCCATTGCCGTTGCCGTCGAATGAACAGCCGGTACGAGCCCAGACGCGGCCACCGGTGGTGCCGGGGTTGACGTTGTTGGTCCAGGACTGACCGCGGTCGAGCCGGCGGCCACCGCCTGGGACGGCGGCGGCCCAGACGGCATAGGGGCAGTTGTTGACGATGTTGAAGGTGGCGGCGTGGGAGAGGGTGAAGAGAATGAAGGGGAAGAGGAGGAAAGAGAACGAGTCTGCGGTGGCCATTTGGGGATGAGGACTAGAGCTGCGAGTGGTCTATGTATGGGGTGTGTTGTGAAGGGAGAAGGAAGTGGCCGGGTATTTATAGAAGCAAGGGGAGAGCCATATGAGGTGAGATTTTGCCCACTTAATTTGCCGTATGATCCTGGAAGATTTGTGGTGCAGATTGCAGAGAAAATTCAAAGGTTGGAACTTGGAAGCTGTTTGAGTGGGGACCAGACAAGGATGCCCCGACATGGTAAGCGGAA
The DNA here is from genome assembly GCA_900491605.1 of Calamus simplicifolius. Taxonomy (NCBI): domain Eukaryota; kingdom Viridiplantae; phylum Streptophyta; class Magnoliopsida; order Arecales; family Arecaceae; genus Calamus; species Calamus simplicifolius. The sequence goes on along the minus strand of UESW01002516.1, from coordinate 226,272 downwards.
GGATGGGCAACTAAAAAGGCTTCATGCACTTTTCTATGTACCTAAACCTTACATCTCTATTGTATATGATGCGCAAATATATCTAATTTAAATGCCATATTATTGTATTAAAAATAAGAAGTAATTTTAAAACATATTCTTTGATGCCAGTTAGGACATGATTAATTTTAGTACTAGTCCAGATACGAGGTGAAGTGTCTACGTGCTTGGTGGGCTAATAGGCTTTCACTTGCTGATTGGTTCCAGATATTAGGTTCAAAATCACATTAACTTTTTCTTCTTCTCTTCTTTTCTATTTTTACTTCTATCTCTGATGTGTAACAAATAATTTTTCTTAGGCTCATATGCAAGTTGGATTGACAACTTTCATAGTGAATGAACAATTTAGATATTAAATAAATACAGTCAAAAAAATATTAAATAAGATGATAAGATCAATACAGTAAAATGACAATGGCTATGTTTAACGCTCCTTTATATTTTTGTGACCAGGGGCTCATGCCCATGGATACACCATCTCTGATTTACAATCAAAAGTTCTCATTTGAAGTTTGATGCATCTCCAATTACTTAGGCCTAAAAAATTATAGTATGAGTGGGTGATTACTTGTTCTTTCAGAAAAACAAATATTTCTTAGTATATATAATTATTTATTTAATTTTGGATAATATCACAGCATATATAATATATTTGCATACAACAAACAATCTTAGGACTTTCCCTGCACTTTTACAATGAGGTCAAGATGGCCTAACTAGTATAAGTTTTTGAAGTCACAACATGAGCCTGTTATGAATCTAGATATATCGATTAAATAAAATTTAAGGATTAGGGTAAGAAGATTATTTTCATGACCACTTCGGCAGAACAAACCCTCCAAATTAATCATTTCAAAGGAATTAAACATTTTTAAAAAAAAGAGAACTAATATTATTATTTGATGATGAAAAGCCATATTTATATGGTTGTAATCCTAATACTTAAGAAAATATAATATAATTAGAAAAGAAATCATAAATTATAAATAACTAATAATTAAGAAAATAATAAATAATTAAAATCTAGAGAATTTTTTTAATTGACTAGATCCCTCTAATCAAGGAAACCCTTCAAATTAAAATTATTCTAATGCTTTAATTGCTATGCTTTTCAGCTAAGGTATAAGTGTACTTATATTTAACTTAATTTATTTATTAATAAACTATAATAAGGAAAATTATCCTTGTTCTTTTATTAGCTTCCTTCTTGAGTACTGAAGCATAAGGGCACAACGTTATTTATAATTAACCTTAATTTGTAATTAAAGTAATAAGTCATTCAATTCCATATTGATAGTTTTATTCTTTAATGTTATCATTGAAGAATAGGAACGTTTTAGTTTAATTTTATACTTTGATTTATGAATGGGTGGCAACCTTTTTTTTTTTTTTTGCATCCTTCTTTTCACCTTCATGAATTTGGATTTGCTAGACAAACTGCCAAAGGAGCGATCCATCCTTACTTGAAAGGGGAGGAGGTATGGTCGGAGAAAACCTTTCTTTCTATCTTTCTACATCTTTCTCTCCACCTGACTCAAACAAACACAGAAAGTATTGAAACTCTTTGAAATATAATAGATTAGGTCTATCCGATGTTTATCAAACAAATATCTTCGGTAGCAATCTATCTAGATCTTAAAATTTGAGATAGATAATCAAAGAATTATTCAAACAAAAGAATATCTGATGCTCTTTCATGTAAAAAACCTAATCTGAATCCACCTACTAATACCTGATCTTTAATGACTAAATCAATCGAGCTAGTTCATAATCTCAATTATATTTAAGATTTTACGACAAAAGATAGATTTTGACAAATTTAATATTATTTTATAATACATAAAAAAAATTTGAACAAATGTTTTGTGGATATGTTAAAATGCTTGACGTGATCATTATCTAGTAATTGCATGACACTTAATTTGGTCATTGAGTATGTTTACAAAATTGCTCTTACAACATCTTAATTAAACCCTTCCGGATTCATTCCATTTCGGCTGTAGTGCACCGATGCACAATTTCCCTTTTCTTGGTCACGAAAAAAACAGTAACCAGTAGCTATTGCCGCAAAGCAGTAATCATAATTTGTGGTCGCTTGCATTAAACTAAAATCGAAAAATTATGTGTTCCATATGGGAAACATAGGGTTCTATTAAAGAAGTTTAATTACTCATAATATCTTTAGCTTTTAATCAAATATTTTCAGCTTATGATATCATTCAAAAAAAAAAAAATCCAAAAAACAATCAAAAGCATTCAGATCAGACGAAGTATATGAGGCCGTGGTGTCGCCATGCGCGTAGAATTCCACCCTTCACGTCCATCACTTGGAAACGTGTCCCTAAAAGTCGAAGACGTGCCCTGGTTCAGACGGTCCCCGAATGACATTTAATGTTATCCCATTGGGACAAAGACTTTGGCGAGTAGGACAATAAAGTTGGATCAAATAGGATAAAAGCGAACTGGCGCATGCACCACAATTCCACAAAGGATCTCCTCGCACGTACGGTGTCCATCCGATTGCATGGCGTGTCAAGAAAGGCCACCTCGGTGTAAAATCTATAATTTAATTTGGATTAAAAATATATTATAGAAAAAAAAATAAAGACAATATAGCAAATGAATCCTGGTACAATTCAATGATTTAAAGGTGCGTTACAGAGCATGATACCCTTACTTGAGTTTCCTAGGATTCAACTTATACCTAAAATTTTAGGAGCCATGTGCATCTGTACGTGCCAGCATTATAACTTTTGCGTGAGCACTAGTTATTCAAAAAAGTGTTTATTAAATAGAAATAAATTGTATGACTAAATACGTGAAAGAATAATTCCGTCCACTTAAAGCAACTCTCTCTTTTTCTGTTTTTTTTTTTCTCTATCTTAAAAATTGTTAACATTTTAATAATTCTCATTCTATTTCCTCATTCGAGGTCTTTGATAGATTTTTGTATCCTCTGTTCCTGTCCGGCCAATTTTTATGCTCCACCTTGCCTCGACCATAAGAAGTAGTGGCATCTCTGGTAATTACAAAATATTGAAAAAAGTTGAAAGAATGGCGTCTGTTACATTCTCGCATTTTTTAAAAAAAAAAGTCGAACAAGTGTTGGCTAATCCAGTGCAGGAGATTGCATCCCTGTATTTATTAAATACTGACAATTTACTTCTTTGAGCAGCATTTTAGATCGATTACTCCTGACATTTCCTAAATGACATGGTTTTTAGCCGATATTTATAAATATCAAAATGTTCATATGAAAGAACCATTCTATATAAATATCAACTATTTTGTGATATTTAGAAATGCTAAGGATTTTTTCAATGGCATATTACAAAGGTATTTGCCAGCATATTTTGAATTTTTCATCGGCATTTAGAATATAAAAGATTAAGTGCTTTTGATGACACAATTTATTAATATTTTGTAACATTCAAATTTGTAAAAGCTTTAGCAGTTTTGGAGCATTTTATTGAGATTTATTGGAATTTTTGAATGTCAAAGCTGCTGCCGACATTTATAGGTATTAGAAAAGCAAATTACTATCAAAGCTTTTTATGATATTTATAATATTTATGGTGGCATTTTAAATCATCAAGATTTTACTTGGTATAGCTATTATATATATTAAATATGTATAACAGCATGGTATTTGAACCTATATAAATTACGTACAAAGCATTTAACTAAGACAATAGCTTATTTAAACCTAAATAAACATTTTAAATATATATATATATTCTACCTATTCTTTTTAACATTTGATTTATATCTACAAAAACCAAAGACACATCAAAAGCTGAATTTTATAAAGAAAAATAAAATTAGTATATTTACATAGCTAAACATACCAAATCACATTCAAAGACATGGAATCCATTCTTAACAATAGCACCAAAAACTTCATATTTAAAATAAAAAATGCATAAGATCGAAATATTTATGTTCTCAACATTAAATATAATTGCAAGATAAAATGTCATGTTATAAATTAGTTAGCCATAACAACAAGGTACCACCTGCATATATATATATATATATATATATATATATATATATATATATATATAGCTTAACATTTGAAACTTTTTATACTTAAGAAAATTAAATTTATAACAAAAAATAAATAACTTATATTTAATATGGTACATATGTTAAGATATGGCAATTGAAAACCCCACAATATCTATAATCTTTTTTAATGGACCTTGAGGTTTTATCAAAAGTTCCTAAGGTGCACGTGCTACATTAACTTAAAGTTTCTAAAACTGATCTCCAAGGCCATCCTTTCCTACTATGATCAATAAATCTTTATTCATAAGAACTCCTCATGCAATAGGTTTATAAGGCAATTTATAGCTTTTTAAGATAACCCTTCTTCCAACATGTAATGTTTACATAGAAAATAAATAAATCAAATATAAAACTATAGCGTAGCAAATTGCAACTATATTTAAATACATTTGATAAATTAAATCAAATATAAAGACTCACAAGTATTTAATTTACCTCAATGGAATTATAAATTTTCAATCTTATCCTCTTTAATGAGATACCTTGCATGCAAGTAAATAAAATTACTTCAACAATAATAACTATTTATTATTATAAGATATTTGCAAAGTTGTGGTACTGATAAATATGATTGTGAAAATTGAAAGTGCAATTTCTATTCTGAATTTGCATTTCATAATTACTACAATCGTGGGGTAAGAATTTGAATATGGTGGCTGACTTTATATTGTTGAGTTCTAAAATTAACAGCTATTAGGATGAAATATCTCTTTCTAGTTGATGTAAACGGTAATGCTTGCCAAGTTAGCATAACCATTTAAATACTTTGAATGTGATGGATTTTAGTGATGGTATGCCCAATATTATCAATGCCTAGTCTTTAAAATATTATCAACGCCTAGTCTTTAATGCAGCCAGTAGTACCTATCATACAAAAAGTAATCTTCAAAGGTGTCGAATCAGCCTATTTCTCAATTAAATCAAATAGTTTACAATCATTAAAATGCAACATTTTCATGTGCTTAGATATTGAAATTAAGAAAAAGCAAAAAATGGTTAGATATTCATAACAATAATAACAACACAAGTAACAATGTAATGGCTATAACAAAACTTTATGACATTATCCTTGTAAGGCCAGTCTTGTAAAATGGCTTATGGCTGATTTGGCTAAAACCTACCAGAAATAATTGAAGTTGATTCCCATTTGGCTTCCATTAACTTTAATCTTTCTCTAAGTTGAAATGGATTGGTTTTGGAAATAGGTTCAACAAGAGGTTTCATTCTGAGATTTGGATGCTTTAGCAATGTCAAAAAGCGATGATTAGTATCAAGATTAATTTGACAAAGAGCTAGTGGCAGACATGTGGGATGAAAAGGGTTGGACGAGTTAGTAGTAGGAAAAAAGTTTAACAGATGCAAAAGTGGATAGAGGGACACTAGAAGTAGAGATGAGTGTAGCTGATATCTAATGGATTTAAAAATTATCTTTTTCTATGATAATCCTTCTATAATGAAAATTGGTAGGTTTTATGAGGCAGTTATGGCATAAATATAGTTAGAAGAACCTTAAATCTCTTTAAACTTTGGTCAAGTTAAGTGAAGGTAATAATATCTTTTAAGGCAATATCTAATTATAACATAAATTTAGAGGAAATAATGAAATACTATTCAAGTATTGTAGAAAAATTAATTTATATTGCAAAATAAGTTTTTGGACATTTGATTGAATGAGTAACTAAAAGAGAATTAAAGAAAGGAATGGATATTTAATATGTTTCAACTATCATGATCATTTGTTTTTTCATAGAGGCAAACATTATTCTTCTTTTTTTTCACGTGCTGAAAAAGAAAGAAGATAGCATGATTTATTGATTTATGATGTGAATAAGAATATTAATCCTATTTGACTCTATTTACGAAAGAGAGGAATATCCTTCCTCATAATATATAAGGAGGGAATTGGATTATGCTAGTAATCTAACGAATAATTCAGCATAATAAGAAAATAACAAGTGTTATCCTTTACATAAATATATAAAAAAGTTATTTACTCTAAATCCTCTGAACTTCTCAAATAAGCTCAAGCGCTTATTTAATAAGTATTCCAATAATAAACATTACCACATAAATAGCCATCCATCAAACTTGCAAACTATTACAGAAATAACTAAAATAAACTCTCAAACGAATAACACTCCTTTTACCTTCACCCTTGCTATATTTATAGCCCATTCATCCACCTAGAAAAGTAATAAATCAACCTATCTCCTAACAAAAGGCATCAACAGCCTTTCTTATCCCATCATGACCAAGTTTGAGCTCGCCGCCACCATAGATGTCTTCCTCTTTGCCATGTCAGCCTCATAGCGAAGATGCTGATCACCGAAAATCTCATCATCATTGACAGGCCAACAGAGGAGATGATCAATATCATACTAGTAAAGAAGAGGAGTTCTGTTGGAAAGATTATTCTGGAGAGGGTTTGGGATACAAATGCGTAAAGGAGGTGCACTAAGCATTGGTGTTTGGGTTATGACGGATGCAGCACTGGGCTTGCCATGCTGCCAAAATGTTGTGGAAGTGGACCTAGCAAATAACAAGTGCTTCGAGCTCCTTTTAATGGGCAGGGTGAGATCCACACACAAGAAGTTCTCATAGATCTAGCACCGGGCTATTATCGCAGCTGGGGCTTAGAAGGCATAGTTTGAAGGTAGAAAAAATATGAAATAAAGATGACTTTGAACTTTGACTTTTGTTTGTTTGATCATTATATTAAATTTGTTTGTAGGCCAAAAAAATCTATTTATCATTTAATCAAATGATATTTATACGATGAATTGTAATGATTATTCATTTTTCTAGTAAATTTTCTTGGGTAACTTCTTATAACTAGTTATGGTAGATGTACTGAAGTGCTGGAGTCAGAAGAAAATCAATAAAATGGTTTGAAAACCATTAAAATATATAATCTATTTATTGCTTTATCTTCATTTATGTTATAGCCCGTTTAACAATTTAGATTTTAATAAATGCCATAAAATTCTATGTTAAGGATTGAGAATGAGAACAAATATATGTGCTTTAATCCAAAATTGATGCAACCATGTATCATAAAAAGTCAACTTAAGATGCATCATGTATAAAAGATGTATCATTGAACCCATCGGTTCAATATTAGAGGAGTTTCACGTGAGTATATAGTATAATGCTTAACTCGTTAACTTTTCTAACAATAAAGGAGTAACATTAATTGAAAAGTTTTTGGATCTATAAATCACTTTGTCAATTTCAATATACATTGTGCAACTATGCAATTTATGTTTAGATTAAGTGTTAATTACTTATCTAAAAGAGCCAAATTTGCTAAAGGCACTTGCATGGCTTGCATGGTTGAACATATTTGATGGTAATAGCAAAGAATATTGTTTTGTAATAATAGCAAGATATATGATATCATAATGTAGCATAGTCAATTAAAAAACATTATGAACTAAAAATCAAATATTACCATCATTTAATTCTTTTATTATGCATTATTATTTGATATTTAATTAATATACAACTAGTATCTTGCAAATGTAGATGTATAATGCATGTGAGAATAATTTTAACAAAATGACCAACAACTATATAAAGATCAGAATCCTCTATCAAGCATATAATATATAAGTGTCACTCATATAGTGAAAGAAAATAATTTATGTCACCATATGTTATGACTAAGACATACAACAGAGAATCAATTAGACTAAAAACATAAAAGTTTATCAAGCTTAATTACTCATGTTTAGCACTAATCCTTCCTTAAAATTAGGCCTTTTAAAGTTTTTCTTTTTTGTTTTGTGGTTATTATAATGCACAGAAGAAGTAATTTAAATTTTTTTATAAAGTAAATATCTACTGCACCTTCGAAATTCAAAGTGATGTGCGCCAAAATTCTTAAAACCATACATATTGGTATATCGATTAGCTCAAATTAGCCCATCATTTTTTTGATATGGATAACTTCTATATTTGATTTATCTTTGTATTTCTACTCCATTTTTTACAATCCTAAATATTATTTTCTTAATTTAATTAATCATCAACCGTTTAATAAGTTGCTACAACCAAAAAGTTAACAATTTAGTACTAGTGGCTCATTTCTATATTTAATTTCACATATAAATAAAATTAAAAAAAAGACTTTAATGAAAATTTTAAGTCACCTTTACATGTAGTACAAAAATAAAGTTGTTAACTTTTCTTATTCGAACTGCTTTAGCTCTACACTTAGGCAATTTTTTTCACTATGCTTAATGCTTAGGCGAATATGACGCTCACATTTCTCATATGAACTATGACATGGAGGCCATATAATTAATGAGCTAGAAACCATCCATTTGAGCCCATTCAAGAATCATGGAAGATTTGAGATTGTTGGCCACCAAATAAGCCCTACACAATCAACCTGCTTGCATTGTAACAAGTTGGTAAATGAAGAGAGAGGTCCATGAATCCCAAAAGGGGTCCAAAATATGTCTAAAACATTTACCAAATCTCAAATTTTTTTAAGTCATTTAAGTCTTTTTTTTTTAATTTTATTTTGGACATATTTTGGACCCCTTTTGGTAAATGTTTCTGATTTCTTAAATGTCTAAAACATTTACCAAATCTCAAATGTTTCTTAAATGAAGTTTCTGATTTCATTTTAAGCCATTGAAGTTTTGATTATGGACCTTTTATGATGCTTTTAAACATTCTAAGTGCTTGCTGCATTTTTTTTCAAAGATGGGATTCATTTAGAATGTTATGGATCTATATTCATCTTTGCTGGGCAAGATATCATGGCTCCTAGAACTTGCATTGGGTGGCATAAAGCACTAACCTAACTTAAGTCTTAAATGAGTGCAAGTGCCAAAGGGCAAGTATAATTGTGACAGTAGATAGATATAATTCCACAAGTATAGGTATGCAAATTTTTTTGATATAAGTAACTTGAGATATCTCTTGTTTTTCTTAGGTATTATATGATTTATATTTCGAAGGGTTGTTTAAAGTAAAAGAGGTCAAATTACTATCATAATCCTTTATTATTAGGAATCAAAGACTAATACCTCTCCTTCTATTAATTTTTTATTCTTAAAATTGAGGATAAATAAGATTCATAAAATTGATTGTTGCACTTTAAATGTTACAATTTTAGATACCAATCAATTTATATCCAAAAATTTATATAAGAATGTCCACTCCAAATAACTCTTGATCATTAAAAGAGCGACAGAAAAGTTTCTTCATAAATCTTAAATTACTTTTGTGGTTCAAAAGTGAGATTGAGAAAATACCAACTAAGAAGGGCAAATGATCACTTGCAATAACTTCTTCAAACCCTAACTGCTTTCTTAAAATACCTCTCTAATTTTATTGTTAAAATCAAATACTAGAATATTCTATCTTTTTTTTTGTCTTGTTTGTTTTTTTGTTAGAAAAAAAGTTTTAAATAAAAAAAAAAAGGAGAACGCCTGCGAGCAACGCTCGCGGACGTTCCTTCTTTGACTTGCGTAAGCGTTGGAAGGCCAACATTTCCAAATAATTTAATTTGTAAGCCGTTTTTGATGTAATTTAAGGCTAATGGCTATTAGGCCTTTATGGCCATTATGGGCCGAGCCGTTAGAGTTTTTATGGGGCCGAGCCTATAAATAGGCTTAGAAATTCATATTGATAGAAGAAAAAAATAATAATTTGAAGTAGACTATGATTTATTTTATGTCATTTTATTTTTATATTTTATTGATCTTTTGGGCATCTGAAGGAAATCGTTGGGTTTGCACCTCCATACGATCATGCTCGTAGTAGGAGGATCGGGTCGAGCTGGATCGTTGTACCTTGGGGACAGATCGCCAACAACCTGCATGAAGGGGCGAAAATCTGATCCTTAGGGCAGTGTCTAACACGCCTCGGTCCTGGTTTGATCCTATTAATCTTTGGTTTCATTTTTTTGTATATTTAAATTTCTATAACATATTTCTAGCAATTTTATAAAGTAATTTTTTGTAAGATCAAAATTTATTTTTCCAACAGCTAAGGATCAGATTTTTCCTTCTTCTCTAGAGATTGCTAGATTTTTATTCCATTTACTCATTCTGCTTTTGCATGAGTTTGCTCAACATATAAATTTTTTATGCCACTCTGAAATATATGTGCATTAATGGTGCAAATGTTGCTATGCTAAATTATGATCATCCATTGGGCTCAAGATTTAAGGAGAAAATATTATGGTTTGAATACTTATTATTTTCCTTGGGAAAAATATTAACATTGCTGTAATGCTTTAAATTATATTTCATAAGTTGATCTTTTTACCGTTGGAAGGGATTGTTGTGCTATGTTGCTTTAAAGAGTTCGTTGATACAAGCCATTTTTTTTTCTTCCTTACTAATTTTGTTAAATATATGGTAAAATAAATACTCAGTTTATCTTCACCATCAGACGGTTAAGTGCTTAGCCTATAATAAAAGCTACTGTCCAGCTATCTCTGCAATTTGCTATGCCATTGTTTTAGTACAAATAATCATTATTTGGTTTATCTGCTTCATTTGTAGTATCAGATTTTAATACATTTTGATATGGCTCGGGTGATATATGGTGAGCATAAAATATACTAAAATGATAATAAAATATAACAAAAATAATAACATATGACATTGTTGTCTTAAAATAAAATGTTAGACACTGTTGAGCTTCCTTTGTCTTCTGACTTGTTAGAAGTTGAAGATTGAATCTTGGTGTGTGTGCATATGGTTTGTTCAACATGTCAGAGACTTCTTTCTATTCACCGAACATTCACATGTTTAATTATATGTATATAAATACATACGCATTTATACATGTATGCATATAGGTACACAGATGTGTGCAAATCAAGTGGGGCTTGTCACATCTTAGTGCCCAAGTACATATGTAATATGTATACTTATTCTCTCCTCAAGTTGGTGTAGTAACTAACAAAGCTAACAAATATAAAGCTGAAGTGCTAATCAGAAAGTGAATTACTTTGTTCACTGAATAGATGGACAAGGGATGAAGTCATCAAACAGGTGGTTAACCATTCAGCATGAAAATAAAGCCTTATTGAAAAACACACATGCTTGCATTTGTGCACATAATATATGCGTGCTTGTATATAGATATATTTTTATATCATCTTATTATTTAACTTTCAAGTGCAGCTACTAGCATATATATCTGCATTCTTACATAAATGCAAAAGTTTTCTGTTACAGATAAGTGTTTTCTGGTATTTTGCATTCTTACATAAATGCAAAAGTTTCCTGTTACAGATAAGTGTTTTCTGATATTTGCATTCTTACATAAATGCAAAAGTTTTTCTGTTCCAGATAAGTTTTTCTGGTATAGTGATCAATATTTAATATCTCCTTATTGTGTTGTTGTTGCTAGACAAAAGTGACAGCATTGGGCAAATACTTATTGCTTACCTACTATTGTGAATCTTTTATGTTACCAAATGGTAAAGAATGGATGAACTTGGATGCTGTGACAAGGTATGTCATATAAATACTCTATTTTGAGTCTCTTGAAATCTATTGCTATGAGATTTAATAAAAGTTTTTATAATTTACTCATGACGGTTGGAATATCCAACTTATTGTTTACCTTATATTTGGATATTCAATTCTAATATATCTTTGCCTGATTCTCTTATTTGAGGTCTAGTTCAAAAATAATATTATCTCTTTGGAATTTGCCAAGAAGATTTTGGCAGACTAATTAACCAAGGAGTTATCTAGGAATGGAGTCCTAGATTCATCGAGGGGGATGTGGCTTAAGCCCATTATTTGGTCGCCAGCAGTGGATACCCAACCTCTGTGATTGGAGATCCATGAATGAGGTTCAATGTGGTAGAAATGAAGCTGATTGAGTGATCGTGTTAGAGCACAAATTAAAAAAAAATTTCATCCCATCCCTATGATGAGTGCTCTTATAAAGTGACAAAGTAAATTTGTGTAAGGTTGAGTTTACTCTTAATGGATCCGAGGTAGGTTATCTGCAGGGTATTGTCACAAATACCCTTGGAGGATTCACCTATATGAGAATCGTCATATTAGGCCGTGACTAAAGGTTTGGGCTAACCTTAAAGAATTCTCATGAAAAATTAAGGTACTAAGCGCAAGGCCTTTAATATGCGCTAACCGCTTAAACCCAATTGATCCATATTGTGTGTGTGATTAGTAGAAGTCTGAGTCAAAGGACCTAGTTCAAGGTCTAATCCACTATGGTTCCTTCAGATGTATACAATCAACACTAAGTGAGGTTCAAGTCTATTGGACACCTCACCTATTGCGCAGTATAAGATGCCCTAAAATTTTTGTTATATTCATTTTTTTTTAACTTTTATGGAGATTGTTAGAAAAAAAAAGTTTTTTTAAAAAAAAAGGGAGAACGCCCGCGAGCAACGCTCACGGACGTTCCTTCTTTGACGCAACGTTCCAACAACGAACGTTGCGTGAGCATTGGAAGGCCAACGTTTGAGAAACGACCCAAATAATTTAATTTGTAAGCCGTTTTTGATGTAATTTAAGGCTAACGGCCATTAGGCCTTTATGGCCATTATGGGCCGAGCCGTTAGAGTTTTTATGGGGCCAACCTATAAATAGGCTTAGGAATTCATATTGATAGAAGAGAAAAATAATAATTTGAAGTAGACTATGATTTGTTTTATGTCATTTTATTTTTATATATTTTATTGATCTTTTGGGCATCTGAAGGAAATCGTTGGGTTTGCACCTCCACACGATCATGCTCGTAGTAGGAGGATCGGGTCGAGCTGGATCGTTGTATCTTGGGGACAGATCGCCAACAACCTGCATGAAGGGGCGAAAATCTGATCCTTAGGGCAGTGTCTAACACGCCTCGGTCCTGATTTGATCCTATTAATCTTTGGTTTTTTTATTTGTATATTTAAATTTCTATAACATATTTCTAGCAATTTTAGAAGGGATTTTTTGTAAGATTGAAAATTATTTTCCAACATTTTTGCCTGCTGATTTTTCTGTCCTTTCGATCATTTTTCATGGGTCAACCAGAGCCTTGAGGCTTCTCACTTTATCTACTTAGGAACATTGCCTTCATGCTCACAGCCAACATCTAGCCAGAAAATCTATTATCCTTGTTGGCCATGAAAGGAATATTCCAAGAATAAATCTAGCGGGGATCCAGTTTCAGCTTTTTTTTCCCTTTCTCATGAATGAAGAAGAGGGGTAAAAAAATGAGGAGTCTAATGGATGCATGGGATGAAGACCATTGAAATGTGGCTCCAGGACTACGAAAGTTACAGCTCCTTAAAGTCAGATTTAGGTACACATCCATAGCAAGGACAAATGGCAGTGGGAAATATATATTCTAGAGTTGTGAGTGGTTTTTCATCGTAAAAAATTTCCTTTATGACCTTAAGGTCATCCTTTGATTGCGTTTGCATCGAGGATACAACTATCCAATTGCAGCACCTACGACCTACTCTTCTTTATTTGTTCGAGTGAAGTGATGAACTAATAAATGCACTCACATGCATGCTTATAGAAGTCCATCATTAATGTAGAGCCTAATATGGTATTTCAAAGCTTAAATCTAGGATGAAGGTTTGTAGGCTTCACAGGGTTAAGGCCCAGGTTGGGTCTTGAGAGGGCTAATTTATCATTGGACTGGGTTTGGACCCAATATGTGAGCTGGTCCAAGAGAGTTTTTTAGGGTTTATTATCCATATAATAAGGCACCGGTTCATGTGTGGTGCTGGTTTTATTTTGATGGCCGTTATAGAGACGGGTTATATATAGTCATGTAACGATGATGATTATAGATGAATAAAGAAACTCTTTTCTCCCAAGAATAAGCTAGTCTTTCTCTCTTTCTCACATAGATGTCCTAGATTTCTAGGGTTTTATTGCTGCAATCTCTATCCTAGCCATCTTCTAGGAACCGCCTCTCTCAAGGAAGGAGAAGGAAGAAACCCTAGCAGCACCTTCTCCTTGGGCAGCGTCTCTTGATTTTCTGGATCAGATCTGAAGGTTCACGTGAGGAAGAAGAGAGGTCACGACCCTCTCTTACAATCTTGGGGCGCAAGAAACTTAAGAAAATCCTAGTTGCTAATCAATCCAGGAAGATTACCAAGATCAAGATCCAAAATTCTGCTGCAGAATTTTAGTAGGGATATCATCTCGCTTCCGCATCTCCACACGACTTGGGGCTGGTCGAATGCATGCTATTCTCCAAGGGTAGAAAGAGGACGATCCACTCTTCATTTGGTATCAGAGCCTCGCTGATTTGATAGAGAAAAGATTGGATCTTAGGCGTTTCTTGGTAAGATATCAAACCAGAAATTTTTGCAGCAAGTTTAATTTTCTGTTTTTGCTGTGTGCATTATTTCTTGGTTGGATATGGCATCTAGTAGCTTTAAATTGGATTTTGAAAAGTATGATGGCAAGGAGAAATTCACCCTATGGCAGCAAAGGGTGAAGGATTTATTGGTACAGCAAAGGATGTATAAGGTCTTGGTGAAACAAAGACCAAAGAATGTAAGTAATGAGGATTGGAGGAGTTAGAAGAGATTGCATTTAGCACAATCAGGATGTGCTTGGCTGATCAAGTTTTGCCGGAGATTTGCACGCAGACCACGGCAAGGGGGCTCTGGGAAACTTTAGAGAACACTTACATGGGAAAGAGTATGACAAACAAGTTGTGGTTAAAGAAACAGTTGTACAGCTTAAGAATACTTGAGGGAGGAGATCTTATGGCCCATATTCAGAAATTCAATCAAGTGTGCTCAGAGGTGATGAGCCTTGATGTGAAGATTGATGAAGAAGACAAGACCCTCATCTTGTTGTGTTCGCTACCCAGTCCCTATGATGGTATGATTACAACCTTGGTGTATGGGAAGGAGACCCTAAATTATGAAGAGGTTGTGGGGGTGCTGAGATCAAACCAACAAAGAGAAAAGATCTTCATGGGAAACTCTAACACAGAGGTACTTGCTGTGAATGAGAGGCAAGGAAGACCCTGAGAAAAGGTTAGAGGCAAGTCCAAAGGTAGATCTAACTCTCGGGGCAAGCAGAAAGCATGGAAGTGTTACAAGCATCATTAGATTGGTCACCTGAAGAGAAATTGCCCACTTCTGAAGAATGAGAAGGGGAAGGGCATTTCCAATGGAGGTTCAGCCAGCAATGGTGGTGCAAATTTATCTGAAGACAGTGAAGATGATGTACTGGTAGTTTCAGATGGGACCAAGAAGTGTGATAGTTGTTGGACACTTGACTCAACCTGTTCTCACCATTATACTTTGCATAGGGAGTGGTTTGTAACTTATGAAGAATCTGATGGAGGGAGTGTATGCCTTGGTGATAATCATCCTTGTAAGGTTGCTGGAGTTGGAAGCATAAGGGTGAGGATGTATGATGGGGTTATAAGGACTTTGACTAATGTCAAATATCTTCCGGAGTTGAAGAAGAATCTAATTTCTTTGGGCTACTTGGAGAAGTATGGGTATGCTTTTAGAAGCCAGCCGGGGAGTGGATGTTTAAGGATAACCAAGGGTGCGTTAGTGGTGATGAAAGGGAGAAGGTTGGAAAATAATCTCTATCAGATTGAAGGCTCAGTGGCCATAGATGGTGTAGAAGTGCTAGCAGCGGCACAGGAGGAACAGTTGGTCTATAAACTGTGGGACTATCGAATGGGACACATGAGTGATAAAGGGCTTATAGAACTCAGCAAAAGAGGTCTGATTCTAGCACTTACGAAGGAGGACAATGACATCTGTGAGCCCTGTATTTATGGCAAACAATATAGGGTGAGATTTTTCAGCAGTTCCAAGCAGAGTGAAGGTATTCTGGAACTAGTTCACTCAGATGTATGAGGACCGGCCCCTGTGTCAGCCAGAGGTGGGGTTAAGTATTTTTTAACCTTTATTGATGACTACTCCAGGAAGGTATGGGTATATATGATAAGAGAAAAATCAGAGGTATTTGCTCGGTTTAAAGCTTGGAGAGTTGGTGTTGAAAAGGAACAGGAAAACCAGTGAAGTGTTTAAGATCTGACAATGGAGGAGAGTACACAAGCAATGAATTTAGAAGCTACTTTGAGGAAAATGAATCCAATGCCATTACACAATGAGGATGGCTCCCCAGCAGAATGGTGTGGCAGAGAGGATGAATCGTACATTGACAGAGAAGGTTAGGAGTTTGAGGCTGCAGGCATCACTGCCAAGGTCTTTTGGGGTGATGCAATTATGTTCTCTGGTTTTCTTGTTAACAGGTCCCCTAATAGAAAACTTGATGGAGGCATTCCAGAGGAGATTTGGAGTGGGAGAAGGTGGAGCTTGGACACCTGAGGATTTTTGGTTGCCCAGCCTATGCACATGTGGAGGCAACTGAAAGGAGCAAGCTGGACCTAAAATCACAAAGGCTGATCTTCATCGGGTATCCACAGGGAGTTAAAGGCTATTTGCTATGGAGTTCAGATTCACAGAAGTGTATCATCAGTAGAGACATTATTTTTGATGAGAAGAGCATCTTGAAGAGGTCAGAGATTACAGATGGAGCTGAAAAGGCTGAACACGACAGCAGTGGACAGCATTGGTTGACAGGTGATGTACCTTCTACTTCTACTTCAAAACGTGCTTCTTTTGAGGTGGAGTTTGGTATGAATGTTCCAATACATATAAAGGATCAGCCAGGAGAGCCATCAATATAGAAGGAGGTGCAGGTGGAGTCACACACTTTAGCTTTGAGAGATGATCAAAGGGGTGTGGCACTACACAAGGTAAAGCGTACCATCATCAAACCTGCTCGGTATCGCATTGATGACATAATTTCTATGCTCTAATCAATGCAAATGAAGATCCAGAGACCTTCCAAGAAGCCATGAAAAGTTCAGAAAGAGACTCATGGATGCAGGCCATGATGGAGGAGATGGAGTCCCTGGAAAAGAACACGACATGGCAGCTAGTGATCTACCTAGAGATGCTCGGGCCATTGGTTCAAAATGAGTGTTCACAAAGGAGGCACCTTCAGAGCAAGGTTGAGTCAGATACAAAGCAAGGCTTGTTGCTAAGGGGTTCTCACAGAGAGAGGGAGTGGACTACACAGAGGTATTCTCTCTAGTGGTACGCCATGCTTCAATTCGTGTGTTGTTATCTCTTGTAGCACAACATGGTATGGAGTTGCAGCAGATGGATGTGAAGACGGCTTTCTTACATGGGAGTCTAGAGGAGAGGATATACATGAAGCAACCAGAGAGTTTCAAGGAATCTGGATTGGAAGAAAAAGTTTCTACTAAAGAAATCGCTCTATGGTTTGAAGCAGTCACCCCGTCAGTGGTACAAAAGGTTTGACACTTTTATTTTGGGCCTTAGATTTTCTAGATGTGAACATGATATTTGTGTCTATGTGAAAGATGTGGATGAGGATGATGCACTATATCTCTTCTGTATGTGGATGATATGCTCATTGCCAGCAGGAGTGTTGAAGCAGTGAATGGACTGAAATCTGCATTATCAACAGAATTTGAGATGAAGGATTTGGGGTCAGCTAGGAAGATACTTGGGATGGAAATTTACAGAGATAGGACCAAGGAATTCTACACTTATCATTGGGTGGATATATTCAGAAGGTGTTGGAGAGGTTTGGGATGATAAGGCCAAACTAGTTGGAACACCTTTGGCTAGTCATATGTCTCTTTCAAAGTTACAGAACCCCCAACAGATGAAGAGAAAGAGTACATGGAGAGAGTTCCATATGCTAGTGCGTGGGCAGCATTATGTATGCTATGGTGTGTTGCAGGCCTGACATAGCATATGCAGTGAGCCAGGTGAGCAGATTCATGGCGAACCCAGGGAAGGAGCACTGGAAGGCACTCAAGTGGATTTTGAGGTACCTTCAGGAACTCGTGGACTTGGTCTAATTTTTGGGCAGCAAGAAGGATCTAAGGAGAAATCTAATATCCCAAGTAAGTCATTAGGTCCATTGGAAGGGTTTGTGGATGCAAATTTTGCAGGTGATCTGGATACAAGAAGGTCTACCACAGGGTATGTGTTTAGCATGTATGGTGGATTAATTTCTTGGAGATCAATCCTTCAACCTATTACAGCTTTATCTACAATAGAAGCTGAGTATATAGGGATTACAGAGGCTGCCAAGGAGGCTCTTTGGTTGAAGAGACTCATCATGGAAATGGGGGTGAAGCAGAGTACAGTATTGCTACACAGTGATAGTCAGAGTGCCCTGCAGTTAGCTCAGAACCCAATCTATCATGCACGCATAAAGCATATAGATGTGAGGTATCATAGGATCAGAGAATTGGTGGCAGAAGGTGAAGTGAAGCTGGTAAAAGTTCATACAAAGAAGAACAAGGCAGATGCACTTACAAAGACTCTTCCACGGAATAGCTTTCTCTCATGTGTAACACTGATGGGTCTGAGGGAATGTGCAATTTTTCAGCAGCTTTGAAGCACCAAGGTGGAGATTGTAGAGCCTGGTGTGGTACTCTAAAGCTTAAATCCTAGGGCAGAGGTTTGTAGGCTCCACAGGGTTAAGGCCCAGGTTGTTGGGTCTTGAGGGGGCTAGTCTATCATTAGGCTGGGTTTGGGCCCAAGGTGTGGGCTGGTCCAAGAAAGTTTTTTAGGGTTTATTATCTATATAATAAGGCACTGGTTCATGTATGGTGCTGGTTTTATTTTGGTGGCCGTCATGGGGACGGGTTATATATAATCATGTAACGATGATGATTATAGATGAATAAAAGAAACTCTTTTCTCACAAGAATAAGCTATCCCTCTCCTTTCATCTCTTATGCACGTCTTTCTCTCTTTTTCACACATAGATGCTCTAGATTTCTAGGGTTTTATTGCTGCAATCTCTATCTTAGCCATCTTCTTGGAACCGTCTCTCTTAAGAAAGGAGAGGAAAGAAACCCTAGCAGCACCTTCTCCTTGGGCAGTGTCTCTTGATTTTCTGGATCAGATCTGAAGGTTCACGTGAGGAAGAAGAGTGGCCACGACCCTCTCTTACAATCTTGGGGTGCTAGAAACTTAAGAAAATCCTAGTTGCTAATCAATCCAGGAAGATTACCAAGATCAAGATCCAAAAATTCTGCAGAATTTCAGTAGGGATATCATCTCGCTTCCGCATCTCCACACGACTTGGGACTGGCCGAATGCGTGCTATGCTCTAAGGGTAGAAAGAGGACGATTCACTCTTCAATTAATTTATATAACTCAGGACCGAACCGAAGTATGCGAGACATGAAAAGGTGGGGTGTCCCAAAAATTTCATGGGAACGGAACTGGTGAATTTTTCCCAATCCAAGACATGAAAAGCCTCTCCTCCACCCCAAGACATCCACACTCCATAGAAATTGTCAAATATTTCAAATTAATCAAGCAGTGCACAAGGTTCATTAAACAGGACACTACAGCAATTGATGGGTGACCTTAATGGCTTCTATCATCATTGTTGAGAACAGATTTTTTAAAAGATATGTTTCCCATTCATGTTATGTGGTTCCCTTGTTTCCAATTCTTTTGTATATTGCTAAAATTAGAAAATATAGAACACAATATATAAGAGTAGCAGACAAACATCTCACCTATTTTCGTGCAAAATTGCTTGACCTCATGTGTAAACATGCAGCAAATTAAATCCCACAGGCATCACACGAACTGTTTAAAAGGGAAGCATCGGTGCACTAGATGCGGCGCACCTCTTGCATTTTCGATCATTTCAATATCAGAGCCTCTTAATGGCTCCTGAGCCTGGTTACTTTTACCTATTACAAAATAGTATATTATATTTCCCAGGAGTCCATACTTTTGACACTACAAGAAAATACTGAAATAGCGACGTAAATTTAGCGACGCAATTGCGACTCATTAGCGACTCAATTAACCAAAAAATCAAAAAAAATTAAATTTTTAATATTGCGACGCAATATTGCGTCGCAATATTTTTAAATTAATTTTTTATGAAATATAAATATCAATAAAAATATTGCGACGCCATATTTGCATCGCAATATTTTTAACAGAATTAAATATTTTAAATAGCGACGCATTAGCGACGCAATAAAAGATAATTAAAAAAATTATTTTTAATTTAGCGACGCACAATTTGCGTCTTAAATAATTGAAATGAATTAAATTTTATAAATATAATTATCGGAAAAAAATATTGCGACGCATCACAGTGCGTCGCAATGTTTTTAAAAGAATTAATATATTAAATAGCGACGCATTAGCGACGCAATAAACTAGAAATAAGAAAATTATTTTTAATTTAGTGACGCAACAAATGCGTCGCAAATAATTTAAATGAAATTATATTGTTTAAAGTACAAATAGTTTACAAATATTGCGACGCATAACTGTGCGTCGCAATATTTTGAAAAGAATTAATATTTTAAATAGCGATGCATTAGCGACGCAATAAAATTGAAAAATAGGAAAATTATTTTAATTTAGCGACGCAACAATTGCATCGCAAATAATTTAAATGAAATTATATTTTTAAAGTATTAATATTTTAAAAAATATTGCGACGCCAATCAGTGCGTCGCAATATTTTGAAAAGAATTAAATATTTTAAATAGCGACGCCTTAGCGACGCAATAAACTAGAAAAATAGAAAAATTATTTTTATTTAGCGACAAAATAATTGCGTTGCAAATAATTTAAATGAATTATATTTTTACAGTATTAATATTTTAAAAAATATGCGACGCCATCCAGTGCGTCGCAATATTTTGGAAAAAATTAAATATTTTAATAGCGACGCATTAGCGACGCAATAAACCAGAAAATAAATTAAATTTATTTTTAATTTAGCAACGTAATAACTGCATCACAATTATTTTAAATAAAATTAAATTTTATAAATTATAAATATGAGAAAAAATAATGACGACGTAACACAGTGAGTTGCAATGTTTTTAAAAATTATTATTTAAATAGCGACGCATTAGCGATGTAATAGCCAAATATTAATTAGGAAAATTATGTTTTATATAGCGACGTACTTGTTGCATCGTAATTATAGAATTAAAGTTAATTTTTTATATATTATAATTATCATATTAAAAAAANGAGGTTGCAGACATGCGAGATGAGATGCATTATTTGCGGGATATGGTTAGACACTTGTCGCATAGTCTTCAGGCCTCCACAGCCTCCACAGCCTCCACGTGATCGTTCAGATTCTTGATGTATTTGTTTTTCTTTTTTATGTTGTAAAAACTTTAAAATTTTAATATATAAATTTTTGAAATATATTATGTTTGGATTGAGTGAAAAATGTTTGTATCAATATTTAGATTTAGCGAAATTGAATACCCAATTTAGTGCGTCGTAATATTTAAAATAATTTTTTTAAAATATTAATTTAAATATTGTGATGCAAATTATTGCGTCGTAATATTTAATAATAATTTTTAAAAAAAAATTATTTTAAATATTGCGACGCATTTAGTGCGTCACAATATTTAATAATAATTTTTTAAAAATATTAATTTTAAATATTGCGACGCAAATTTTGCATCGCATATTAATAATAATTTTTAAAAAAATTATTTTAAATATTGTGACGCAATTTAGTGCGTCGCAATATTTAATAATAATTTTTTTCTAACTAAATTTATTTTAAATTTAGCGACGCATTTGCATGCGTCGCAATATTGCGATGCAATGTGGCGTCGCAAGAGCGTCGCAGAGAGTCACAATATTGCGACGCAATTGCGACGAAAGGGTATTGCGACGGACAGTTGAGCGACGCCCTTGTTGCGTCGCAATTGCGTCGCAATATCATGTTTAGCGACGCAATTGCGACGCATTTGGGCGTCGCAATATTAAAATCTCTTGTAGTGTTTACTAAACTTTGCATATAATTGCTTTTCTCTTAATATCTGTAAAACTGTCCTCAGATGCTGTTCATGCTCTTCACTACTTCTAGAATAAATCAAGATGTCATCAATGAATACTATCACAAATTTATCTAGATACTCTTGAAATACTTGATTCATCAGACCCATAAAAGCAGCTGGAGCATTTGTCAAGCCAAATGGCATTACCAAGAACTCATAATGACCATATCTGGTCCTGAAAGCAGTCTTAGATATATCCTCATTCTTTATTCTCAATTGATGATACCCAGATCTCAGATCAATCTTTGAAAACACTGCTGCCCCCTGCAGCTGATCAAACAATCATCGATCCTTGGCAATGGATAATTGTTTCTAATGGTCACCTTGTTCAACTGTCTATAGTCTATACACAACCTCAAGGTACCATCCTTTTTCTTCACAAACAACACTGGTGCACCCCATGGTGATATACTGGGTCTAATAAACCCTTTATCCAATAATTCTTGTAACTGACTTTTCAATTCTTTCAATTCAACTGGAGCCATTCTATAAGGTGCCCTGGCTATTGGTCTGGTATCTGGGGCTAGATCTATACTGAAATCAAATCCTCTGTCAGGAGGTAACCCTGGCAGCTCCTCAGGAAATACATCTGAAAAATCCCTTACCACAGGGATATTCGTCAGCTCTAAACCATTGCCCTCTAGGCTCACTGCACAAGCTAAATAGGCTTCACATCTCTTTGCTAGCATTTTATTGGCTGACAGAGCTGAAATCACTCCTGAGGGTAACCCCCTCCTATCACCAACAAAACAGACTTCTCTATCATCAGAAGTTTGTAACATCACCTCCTTCCTTAAGCAATCTACTCTGGCTCTATGCACAGATAGCCAATCCATCCCCAAAATGGCATCAAACTCTTTCAACCTCAAAGGAATCAAATCTGCTGCTAATTTCTGACTCCCCACAGAAATATCACAACCTCTATACACTTGGTCTGCTATAAAAGGCCTCCCTACGGGCATAGATACTACCAACTGACTACCCAACTGGCCCACATCTCTAACTAGATGCTTAGCAAACTCACATGAGATAAATGAATGCGTAGATCCAGAATCAATTAAAATATAAGCATCATGATTATCGATGGGTAGCATACCTGTCACCACATCAGGATCAATCTGAGCCTCCTGTCTGGTCATGGCAAACACTCTGGCCTCGGCTCTCGGAATACTGGATGACCCTCCTGGCTGATTAACATTAGGCCCCACCTGACTGGCTGAAGCCACACACACCATCACCCTCCTACTAGGCTGTCCCCTTGGCATTACTGGCCCCTGAGGAAGCCCACCAGCCTGCTGCCCTCTCCTAGGGCAATCTCTCTTCAGGTGACCTAGATCACCACAAATATAACATCCCTTATTGCCCCTCCTACATTCTCCCAAATGAAGTTTTCCACATACATTACATGGGGTATATTTCTCCCTCCACCAGAAGGACGACCCTGCTCCCCTACATCACCAGACACCCTGCTGGTGGCAACCTGAGGCACACCCCATAAGGCTTTCTTTGAACTGGGCTAGATGCTGACACAGATACTGATCCTCTGCCCACATCACCAGGGGCTCTAAACCCAGAATAAAACTGTCCAGTCCTCTGGGGTTTCTTAAATGGCTGAGTCCCTCCCGGAGCAGAAGAATAACTAGGAGCACTTCTTTTCATTCTATCCTGCCTCCTACTCATATATTTTTCAATCTCCTCGGCTTTGAGTGCTCCCTGCACCAACTCAGAGTAACTATTGTAGGTCTGCATACAGGTCTTGGCTTTAATAGGGAGATTCAATCCATCCTGGAATAGTCGACATCTCTCCCTCTCATCAGCCACCAAGGCCCTAGCAAACTGAGATAACTCCACAAAAGTGGCTTCATAATCTGCCACGGACATCCTCCCCTGAGTCAGACAAAGGAAATCCCTCCTCTTCTGATCCCTATAAATCTCAGAATAATATTGCTGATGAAATTCTCTTCTAAAATTTTCCCATGTCAACTCCACTCCCTGGGGCTGCCTGCCCTGAATAGATCTCCACCAACTCTGGGCTCTACCCTCCAGTAAAAAGGTGGCAATACTCAGCCTCTGCTCCTCAGAGCATCCCATCACATCAAATACTCTCTCGATCCTCTGCAGCCATGCCCCGGCCTGAATAGGATCAGTAGTTCCCTGGAACTCCAGAGCCCCTAACTTTCTGGCTCTTTCCACATTCCTCACAACCTCCGTATTTTTAGATGGAAGGCTAGAACTAGCACCCACAGCTGCTACCACAGCCTGAGTAATCATGCCTACCAACTCTGACATACTAGGCCCCTGAGTCTGTACTCGAGATGGGTCTACTGGCACAGGGGTAATAGACTGTGAAGAAGACTCTGGCATCTGCTCTGAAGATGCCCTCACTCTAGCCTCCTTAGATACTGGCTCGGTGGAATCACTAGAAGCCATTCTATCAATTTGACTTCTTCTAACTGACCTTCTGAGTCTACTTTGACCTTTGCTTCTATCCCTGCCTGAAGATTGCTCTGTCTCTCTAGATGCCTTTGTAGTAATCGTCCTACAAGACATTATTCATTACATCAGTTTCATCATTCAATAGCTATAATCATAAACATTCAATCATCCTAGACTCATACTCATACTTATTCCCCTAGGACCTAATAACCTAGGGCTCTGATACCAAAACTTGTCAGCTCCCCCTCCTCTCTGGGGCCACCGACAGCACACCTGCACACTTGTGGTAATCGGATAGAGTTTTACTAGTCTTTATGTAGCGCTCCATAAAGAGCTAGAGAACCCCAACTAATTATCATAAGTGGCAGACACACGAAAACACATCCTGTTAAAAACTTTTCATTTTCATCTCAATTATATACACAAATCACCCAATCAACACTAAGCATCAACCTGCTCAGATAATATTTTTCATGACATTCCTCAGGCAGTTTACAAGATCACATTCACAATCGACATTAAAATCCTAAGTGCACACATCATGCTCATAATTTTCTCCAAAACATAAGTCTCGTATTCATATCCAAAAAGGTCTAAAACATCATTACATCTCACTGTACACATACACATATACAAAATACAAATATCAAACCACACTCTCTCAATATACAAGGCTAGCATTTATACACTCTTGCATCCAAGCAAGCTTCACCAGCTAAGGGTCCTGTCCTGCTTATCTTGTGATCCTGGCAGAAATACTCACTGATCTGAAAGAACATTTAAATCATAGAGGGATGAGACCTAAGTCCCAGTGACTGGATAACCATCTAACTATGGAGAAATAGAGAACCATAACCTCTTAATTTCAATCGTATGCTGAAACTATTTACTTGTACAACTCAAAGTACATTTTTAACATGATATCAGATAAAATAAAATGTAGCTTATTCTTCAAATAACATATCAGTACTGAAATACTCTATAATAACTTTTCACTGAAAGATAACTCATTAAATAAAAATCCATGCATTACAATATGAAGATATGCATTCTTTATCTACAACCCAGACTCCCATCAGGATCTGCTTGCCCACTGGCATCTCAAGTAAGCTCTCCCTCTCGGGATAACTATTTGGCCCATTGGCCCTTTTTATATCACAACATATGCTTTTAGATCTCATGATGCTGGGCTGTGTGTGTAATGCCTCTGAGGTACCACCCTACAGTCGCCCTTCTGTAGGTGTACTCTCATCGGGTGCGTGACTAGCAACAGGATCCCCGCACAAATAGCACCCCTTACCCGTGCGGTTCACCTGGCAAAGTGCTTTGTTCCTTAACCCTGGAACCTCGGGTTTTCTCTCTGCCCCCACGGGCTATATATAGTAATCAGCTCCACTGAGCTATGATTCATGCCCCCACGGGCTGCTCACAACCAGCCCCACTGGCCTGGTTAAGCATGCACTCACCCCTGATTCTGGGGTTCATCGTACGATCTGTTCGCAAGGAGGTGCCGGCTCGATAGTAGTGTGCAATGCTCATGCTACAGTACAGTCTAAAGGGTGATCAGCCCCCTAGCTGCCTGATGCTCAGTATGACTCATACATCATTTGTAAAGCTTTATCATGCAAATATGCCATGTATACATTAAAAATTCCCTCATCGAAACTCATGCTTATGTGTTTATGCTCAAAACTCATTTATCAGAATATCATATACTAGGTTCTCATTTCTCATATTTAAAACATACATAATACTCTGCTAAACATAACATACCATAACTAGGTATTAATCTCATTATACTAGCTCAAATTAACTCTCATTGCTAGATGAGAAACCCACTCACCTTAGTAGGTTACTCCTCGACTGGTACAACTGGTACTCAACTCTGGTATTCGGCTCCCTGGAATAACCCTCTTGACCTACGTCAACATACAGATACGATAGCTATTAGGATTACCTCCACACGAGGTTTTCCCACGAACCATGCATGCATACATGATCTATCCTCTAATATCTCATTATTTTCTTCCACCCTTTCTCTACTCAAGATTACTTCTACTATTACCTCAAAATACACTAATCTAAGAAAATCTAAAGTCATACAAGATCTAGGGAAGCTATAGCTTACCTGGAGTCGAGCACAAACCCCAAGCTTCCCTTTCCCTTTCTCTTTCTTCTCCTTTTCTTCTTCTTCTTCCTTCTCTCTTTCTCCTCTTCTTTCTCTCTTTCTTTCTTTCTTTCTTTTCTCTGGCTGAACCCACGTTTCCCTTTTTCTCTAATGACTTGGGGACCAAGTCATTGGAAACTTAAGGGTTAAGGCATGCCAAATCTCCCTTTTGCCCTCAAACACTCTTAACGCACGCTTTTTGGAAAACACGTGGCTCACTTATAACCATGATATTTTGCCCTTATATTTTCTTTCCCAAGTTGCCCTTAACACAATTAGCAATTGACATCGGAGCCTTTTCCCATTTTGCCCCTGATATAGCATTTTTTTAATCGATTTATAGCCCAGATCATCATTTTTCACTTAAATCGATACTTTTATGTAACATTTCTAAGAAAAGACTTTACCATCTTGAAGAACTCGATTTTAGAAATCCAACGGTTCAAACGGCATCCAAATCGGACTTGAAACGGATTAAATATGAATTTCTCAAGATTTAACTCAGAAAAACCTGCCTTGGAGTCGGCTCGAACAGATTGGGAGTCGGCTCCAGCAGAAATAGGGGTCGACTCCAGAAAAGTAGGGGTCGACTCCACTCTGCAGGGGTCGACTCCTAAGCGTGCCGAAAGTTTAAAACCGTGCCGGAGTCGACTCCACTCAATTAGGGTCGACTCCAACCACTAAAAACATCATTTTAGGATAAAACTCAAACTAAACTTGATTTTTCTTGTGATTTAAACCCATTAAAACTTAAGTCTCTCAATTTCTTAAATCAAACTCATTAACATTCAGAAATATACTTATTTACTCCAAAATTTCTTCTCTTTACATTTATCAAAAGGCCAACACACCCATATTTCACTGAAACTTTCTGACTTTCATTTCAAATGAAAATGCCATAAATTACAAGGTTTTCAGGATGTTACATTGATGGACCTTGTTGAAATTGTTTTCAACCCTTTGAAGATCTCCAAACAACTTATTCTTGTTCCTGAACCAGGCTTTAAGATTTCCAAACAACTTGAAATAACTTCTTCTTGTTTCTGAACCAACCAGGCTCGTTCCTGAACAAGGCTATAAGATCTCCAAACAACTACTTCTTGTTTCTGATTTCTGAACCAGGCTTTGATACCACTTGTTGGGGTTTAGTCCTTGATGAACAGCAATGGGAACAATCCCACTAGAGAAGTAAACTGGGCTTTCACCCTTTTGTTATCAATGATAGGTGTGTAGTCTCTTGATCCAAGATTCATATCCGTTCTTGAACAAGCACCACAACCCCTTTTTCTTTACTGTTCGGATCTAAAGCCTGTTGACCGCTTCTTTGACTTTCTTGGCTTGTAACTTCCTCTTCTTTCCCACCTTCACATCTTCTCTGAAAATGTCTCACATTTTTAAGAAGCTTTCTAGAATTAATTCCTCCTAGGCCTCTTCATCTTTGGAATTAATTCCTAATTAATTTCTGAAATTAATTCCTTTGTGTCACCGTGGACTTCCACGTGATTTTTCCTTAACAGCCTTTCCAAAAACTCACGCACGGAACTCTCCACGTCCTTCTCACGCACGGAACCGAAGAGGAGAAGACTCTTCCTTCTCACGCCCGGAGGAGAAGACTCTTCCTCAACGAGTTTTGGCCGGTGGCTGGATCTTACAAAACCATGGAACCCCATGCGCCAAGGATCTAAGATAGAGAGAGAAAGAGGAGGGAGGAGATAGGTTGTCGCCTGAGATGAGAAAGGATTTCTGGGAGAAATGAATCTATTTTTATTCCAGACTCAACAAAAATTCCCATGAACTAACACAATAAGATTAAACTAATCCCCAAGCCCATGTACACCCGTGACTTGATTTAATATCAACCCTTGAACTTAAACTCAGTCCAATACAAATTAGCCCTCCTACCTTGATAGCACCACACCACAGGCCCAACACGCTCTTCACATTTCTTACTCAAAATAAGCTTCAGAAAATTTGTAACATCGTTACAATTTTACATTTTAACACTTAGAAATTAATGAAAATAATCATTACATTTTAACACCCGCGAAATGGATCGTGAGTGTGGTTGTCCCTTACTGATGAATACACCGCTATATTCAGAGGAGTCTATCCTTGAAAGGTCATCGATCCGCGCCCTCAAGGGCAGAAGGTAACCTTATAGTTGGTCCCTCCAGGGCAAGTGAAGGTGCTGGTGGCATCATCCATGGGGTAGCTATAGGCATCCGGACATTTGCCCTTGAAGTATCTAGAGTAGCTGGTCGGCCCGCAGCTCTTGGAGTTGCAGCAGTATTGGTCGGTCTTGAACACTGTGCATGGGTTATTGCAACCCCCGGGGGCCTTGAGCACGTTGGGGCACTGTCCGATGATGTCGGCTGAACATTGGATCCCTCTTTTGCAGCTCCTTGAGGTCGGGCTGAAGTTCATGGGTACATTGAAGCCATCGACGAGAGAGATGTCGAAGAAGTCGAGGTTGGTGTAGTGACCAGGGGAGTTCTGGTTGAGGGCAAACTCGGCAACGGTGTTGGGCGGGGTGCCGTAGGCTGTGCAGGCAAGTTTACCATCACAGTCACCAGTCTGGCAGTTCCCATTGCCATTGCCGTCGAATGAACATCCGGTCCGAGCCCAGACACGGCCATTGCGGTTGCCGGTGACGTTGATGGTCCAGGACTGACCGTGGTCGAGCCGGCGGCCACCACCTGGGATGGCGGCGGCCCAGACGGTATAGCGGCAGTTGTTGACGATGTTGAAGTCGAAGATAGGGACGATGGAGAGGGTGAAGAGAGGGAAGGGGAAGAGGAGGAGAGAGAACGAGGCGTTTGAGGACATTTCGATCGCAATGACGACTAGAGCTGCGAGAGGTCCATGGGGTGCGTTGTGCTGGCTTTAGGAGAGGGAAGGGGCTTTTATAGGAGGAAGGGGAGAGTCGTATGGGGGGAGGGATATATTTCTACCGTCTTAACCTTGTATCTCTAGCGTACATGATGCGCAAATATCTAATTTAAATGTCTTATTTTTTACTAAAAAATAAGAAGCAATTTTAGCTCATTCAAACCTGTCCTCCATCCAAAATATCTTGCTCATAGTCAGCGTATTGAGAAGTCTCCATTCATTAGAAGAATATATCACAATGAGAACATTACAAGGCACATTTAGTCAATATTACAATTATTAAGAAACAACGTTGTACAATATTTTACTTTCTCATGGGAAAGATCATCCGCTGTTACACATTTCTTACACAAAATAAGCTTGAGAAAATTGTAGCATCGTGTTTTTTTTTTTTTTTTTTTTTTTTCAAATTTGAGGTCT
The DNA here is from genome assembly GCA_900491605.1 of Calamus simplicifolius. NCBI lineage: Eukaryota > Viridiplantae > Streptophyta > Magnoliopsida > Arecales > Arecaceae > Calamus > Calamus simplicifolius. Next base: position 196,352 of record UESW01002516.1, on the reverse strand, counting down.
TGAACTGATAATTACATGGACCTATCATTAGGCCGTGCATCTCTTGCGCCATGGGTTGGCATCCTTTATATTTGTGCCGAGTGTCTAGATTGCTGATCAATTCTTCTAATCCATACGTACAGCGGAATTTAGCAACATTAATGCTTCATTTATGAACGTAATATTTTCTTTTTAATCCCCACTACCGGCCTGTGGTTATCCTTTTTTATGATAAACAAAATTGATACGAATGGCTTTGTAAACCCGCTCGGTTCAAGAAAAGGTACAGTGCGGAAAAGCCTCGTACGTTCTTCCCGATTTTCACGTTGAATCTGTCCAAGATGTCTCGATACTGAGATCGGATCCACTGCTGGATTGGAGACTAAAATATCGTCATTGTTAAAACTTCTTCCAAACTATGCAAGACTATGAATCTTTGACAAAGTCTAGTCATGCATTAGTCGCTAGGACAACCACGACAGCCCTTGCAAACTATGCAAGATTATGAACACCGTCATGTTTGACGACGACTAGCTAGTCATGCATTAGTCTCTAGGACAACCATGACAACCCTTCCAATCCGCCGGTGGATTGGGATGCACTTCTTCTTCATCAAGGCCAAAGGAAGGGCACGTTCCGCAACTGAAGGGGATATTAGACAAACTATTTTTTTTTAAAAGAAGGGAAGTGTACCTCCATTTAAAATCGACTTACGTTGACGTACTCGATGCGCTCTAGATAACTAAACAGCGAATAAATATCAGACACATACCTTCACCAAATTTCAAGATCCAAGTTAACGTATTTCTATCAAGTATTAAAAAAAAAAAAAAGCCTCGAGTCGAAATTTTTCAGAGACAAATGCCACCGTGTCACTTGAACATGAGTGTGGGCCTTATCCCTTGAGAATAGACCAGGTGTTCAACTCCGATTGGAGCCAACCATCAACATTAACATCAATATTTGAAGAATGGAATGGATAAAGTATGGATTAACGCTTCGCAATCCCAGAAGAAAAATATCTTAAGACACTGCAATTCTATAAAAAGTTAGTGGACTAGAAAATAAAATAAAAAAATACATGCATATTTTTATAAAATTTTAAAAATATATTTATATCTTTATAAATTATTTTTGATTGCATGTCTACCTTGGCGGTAAGTCTGTTGATGATATTAGTTTGACTAAATTTAATTTAAAAAGCTTTCATATGTATAGTATTATAAATATACAACATTACAAATACATCCTATTAAATTTACTATTTTCCACCCAATTATTAATTTTGATAATTAACAAAAGACATGAGTATATGCATTGTATTTCTAACAAATTTGAGAAGTGTTTCAGGTATTAAGAATGTTTAATTATTCAAATGATACACAAAATAAGTTTTGAATTAGGTTTTAAATATAAAATATTTAAGTTCAGAACTTGAAGTCGACACCTACAGTATCTAGAGCCGACACCAGGGCGTATCAGAATAGTTCTGTGATTTCGGCACGATTTGGAGTCGACACCTGAAACTCTGGAGCCGACTCTAACCTGAGATACAGAAAGTACTTTCTGCGTCAGTTTTTGGAGCCGACACTTTGAGTTCAGGAGCCGACACCTAAAATTCGGAGCCGACACCTGAGATTTCTGGAGCCGGCTCTAACCTGAGAACATAGAGGGTATTTTTTGGACATCGTCAGAGTCGACACCCTCGGTTTCGGGAGCCGACACCTAAATGCGGCGAGCCAACACATCACTTTTTCGGAGCCGACTCTCCAACTAACTTTTTATTTACTATTTTTAGAAACCCGAGTTGGAGCCGACACCTAAAAGTTGGAGCCGACTCCAACCTATCAGGAACGGATTTTCAAATGTCAGAACGGACTCCAACGGTAATATTTTTTCACCTAATCTCTAACGGCTATTTTTCTTTGTGTGTAGAAGTCTATAAAAGAGGGCATCCGTCCGTTTGAAAAGAAGAAAAAAAAGAGGAGAAAAATCAAAAAAATCAAGAGAAAAAGAGAGAGATATTTTCAAAGAGAAATCTTTGAATCCAATCCATCTTCTGAAGAGAGAATCAAAAGAAATTCAAAAAAGATCAAGGATTCACAAAGAAGAAAGAAGAAGCCAAAAGCCCTCTTTCCCAACTTCTCTACAACAACCTTTTGTGAAGAATCAGAGCTGGAGCTTGATTCAACCATTCAAAAGAAAAGAGGAAAAGAAGAAAAGCTCATTCAAATCGCTTCAAACAGGCTTTTCTAACCTTGTTATTTAATTTGAATATTTGCTCATTTGAGGAGCTATTTGTATTGTAAACTTATTTTTATTATTGTTTGCTAATTCAATCAGGGGGATTGAATTAGTGGAGGTAGTATACCTCGGGACAAGCTAAGGTTAGCTTGTGGTTTGGGTTTTGTGCTGGTGAGCCCAAAAAAGCTGGGTTCGTTGTGATCCCGGTAAAACAACAAGTTTGAGTTGTGAGCTTGTAAAACAACTCGACTGTAATCAGTGGGATTATAGTGTGGACCCAAGTGTTGCTTGGGAGTGGACGTAGGTGTTGGATACACCGAACCACTATAAAATCTTTGTGTTTGTCGTGCTTTATCTCTCTCTCTCTATCTCCTTATTTGTGCTTATTTAATTATTTATTTCTTTCATATCAATCTAAATATTTTAAAGGTTAAAATTTTTTAAAGAACCCAATTCACCCCCCCTCTTGGGTTGCCATCTGGGCCAACAATTGGTATCAGAGCCTGTGCTCATTTAAATTTGATCTAACGATCAAGAGTAAAGATCCAAATGGCAGCTCAAGCTGGATCATTTTTTTGAAGGTCAATCCACTAATCGACCTCCTTTATTTAATGGTTACAAATTATGGTTATTGGAAAGCTAGAATGAAAATTTTTATTCAAGCACTTGACTATGAACTATGGGGCATCATAGTAATGGACCTACACACCCACAATAGATAGACTATTGATTCCTAAGCCGAAAATGGAATGGGATGAAATGATAGGAAGTTGGCTCAGCTTAATGCTAAAGCCATGAATGTTTTATATTGTTCTTTAGATGCATTTAATCGAATTTCTACATGTATTTCCGCAAAAGAAATTTGGGATAGATTAGAAGTTACCCATGAGGGTACTAATCAAGTTAAAGAATCTAAAATTAATATCTTAGTGCATAAATATGAATTGTTTAGCATGGAACAAACTGAAACATCACATGCATGTACACTAGATTCACTGATATTGTAAATGGTTTGAAAAGTCTTGGTAAGACTTATACTAACTCTGAATTGGTGCGCAAAATTCTTAGGTCTCTTCCAAGATCATGGGAAGCAAAGGTGACTGCAATCCAAGAAGCCAAGGATTTAAATGCTTACCTTTGGAGGAGCTACTTGGATCCTTGATGACCCATGAGCTGACATGAAACAACATCAAGAGGAAGAAGTCAAAAAGAAGAGAACTATGCTCTTAAGGCTGCAGAAATTGAAGAAAGCAGCAGTGAGGATGATGAAGATGATGATGAGACAGCTCTTCTTGAAAATTTAAGAAATTTATGCAAAGAAGGAGACCCTTCCATAAGAAAAAGTCTGGAACAAAAATGGAAGGAGAAAGGAGAAAGAGAAGGACAAAGAAAAGAAAAGACCCCTTGAATGTTATGAAAGAAACCGGGGCATTTAGATATGACTGTCCTCAATTAAAGAAAGCCTACAAGAAGAAAAGAAGGCATATGTTGCAACATGGAGTGATAGATGAATCCTCTTTCGAGAAGAACAAAAAGAAGTTGCAAACATTTGCTTTATGGCAAACGACAATGAGGTAAGTTCTGAAACTCATGATTTTACATTTGATGAATTATATGAGCATTTAATGAACTAGTTAGTGATTTTAAAATTTTGAAAAAGAAAAATAAATCTTTGAAAATGAAAATTTAAATCTTCTTAAAGAGAAAAATGAATTAACTCTTGAAGTTAAGATTTAAAATCTGAAAATGAATTTTTTAAAGAAAAAGAATCAATTTCCAATGAAAAATTAGTTTAAAGAAAGAAGTTGATAAATATAAAAATTGTTGATAAATTTACATATAGTTCAAAAACTTAATTTATTTTAAGTAATCAAAGAGCAGTATTTGATAAAGCTGGATTAGGTTATAGACCTAACATGAAACAAAAATATGTAAAAATTTCTTTGAAAGAAAAAAATGTTTCATGTTATTTGTAACAAGAAAGGACATAAATCTTATGAATGTAATTTAAAAAATAATAAGAATTTAAATTTAAAGGAAAGAAAATATGGGTTCCAAAAGGAACAATTTTTATTGCTACTAACCATGAAGGACCCAAGAAAGCTTGGGTACCTAACATAAAGTTTGATCATCTTGCAGGAGTGTCTTGCGGCCAAAAGATCAAAAGAAAGTGGTATCTTGATAGTGGCTGCTCAAGACACATGACGGGTGACAAGGATCAATTCATCACCCTTGAAAATAAAAGAGGAGGAGTTGTTACGTTTGGAGACAATGGCAAAGGCCAAATTATGGGTTTGGTAAAATTCAAATAACTCCTCCACTTTATTGAAATGTTTTATATGTTAATGGTTTAAAGCATAATTTAATTAGTATTAGCCAATTGTGTGATAAAGGTTTCAAAGTTTCATTTGAAGCTTCTATTTGCACTGTTTCTAATCCCATTGATAATAGCATTGTATTTATTGGAAATAGAAATGGCAATGTATACTTAATTGATTTAGACAATTTGTCTACTAGTAATCATTGCTTAGTTGCTGATAATGCTAATGTGAATGAGATTGGATGGTTATGGCATCGTAGATTAGGTCATGCAAGCACACACCTAATTTCAAAATTAATTAAGAATGGATTTAGTTAAAGGACTTCCAAACTAGATTTTGAAAATAACAAATTTGTGATGCATGTCAATTTGGAAAACAAACTAGAAACTCTTTCAAATCTAAAAATATTGTTTCCACTTCTAGGCCACTTGAGCTACTTCACATGGACCTTTTTGGACCTACTAGAACCACTAGTCTAGGAGGAAAGAAATATGGTCTTGTGATAGTAGATGATTATTCTAGATACACTTGGGTATTGTTTTTAGCTCATAAGATGAGACTTTTCAATATTTCCTGAAATTCTTCAAGAAAGTCACAAATGAGAAAAACACACCATAGTGTCTCTTAGAAGTGATCATGGCACAGAATTTGAAAATCATTATTTGAAAATTTTTGCATTGAAAATGGCATTCATCATAATTTTCTGCACCTAGGACACCACAACAAAATGGAGTTGTAGAAAGAAAAATAGAACTTTAGAAGACATGGCCCGTACCATGCTATGTGAAAGCCAACTACCAAAGTACTTTGGGCGGAAGCTATAAACACGGCATGTTACATTCTTAATAGAGCTTTAATTAGGCCAATCTTAAGAAAACTCCTTATGAACTATGGCAATAGAAAACCAAACATAGTTATTTTCATGCATTTGGTTGTAAATGTTTATTCATAATAATGGTAAAGATAATCTTGGAAAATTTGATGCAAAATCTGATGAAGGCATATTCTTAGGATATTCAACATCTAGTAAAGCCTATAGAGTATTTAACAAGAGAAACTTAATTGTAGAAGAATCTATTCATGTAGTTTTTGATGAATCTTTAGCATCAAGTTCAGAAAAGATTGATGATGAGGAAGATACAAATTTGCTTGAAAGAGATATTGAAAAATTAAATATAGATGTATCTTCAGATCATGAACAAGAAGCTAAAGATGATGATTCTCCTAGGGTTGATGTTATTGATACTAATCATAATGATGTAGATCTTCCTAGATTGGAGATATGCCTATGGTCATCCAAAGGAATTGATTATAGGTGATCCATCTCAAGGAGTAAGAACTAGATCATCTATGAGAAATATCAATAATCATCTTGCATTTGTATCTCAAATTGAACCTAAAACTATTGAAGAAGCTGAAAAAGATAGTAATTGGATGTTAGCTATGCAAGAGGAATTAAATCAATTTACTAATAATGTATGGTCCTTAGTTGATAGACCTAAAGATCATTCTGTTATAGGATCAAAATGGGTATTTAGAAATAAATTAGATGAAAATGGCATAGTAATTAGAAATAAAGCTAGATTAGTTGCAAAAGGATATAATCAAGAAGAAGGAATTGATTTTGATGAAACTTTTGCACCTGTAGCTAGATTAGAAGCAATTAGATTATTACTTGCATTTGCATGTCATATGAACATTAATTTATTTCAAATGGATGTTAAAAGTGCATTTTTAAATGGTTTTATAAATGAGAAGTTTTGTAGACAACCACCTGGTTTTGAAGATCATGAATTTTCAAATCATGTTTTTAAATTGCACAAAGCACTATATGGTTTAAAACAAGCACCTAGAGCTTGGTATGATAGATTAAGCAAATTTCTAATTGAAAATGATTTTCTAGAGGAAATGTTGATAAAACCCTATTTTTGAAAAGAAAAGATAAAGATTTATTAGTAGTACAAATATATGTAGATGATATTGTATTCGGTGCTACTAACAATCTTTTGTCAAGAATTTGCTAAGTTAATGCAGGGTGAATTTGAGATGAGCATGATGGGAGAACTCAACTTCTTCCTAGGACTTCAAATCAAACAAAGAGAGAAATTTCATCAACCAAACAAAATACACAAAAGAAATTCTCAAGAAGTTTGGTATGGAATCAATCAAACCCTTGGAACACCAATGAGTCCTTCATGCAAATTAGATAAAGATGAAGATGGTCTATTGATCAAAAGCATTATAGAGGTATGATCGGATCTCTACTTTATTTAACAGCTAGTAGAGATATCATGTTTGCTGTTTGCTTATGTGCTAGATTTCAATCTGAACCTAAAGAATCTCACTTAATTGCTGTAAAAAGAATACTTATATAAATGGAACTAAAAATGTAGGATTATGGTATTCTAGAGACTCAACATTAAATTGATTGCTTATTCTGATTCTGATTATGCTGGTTGTAAATTAGATAAAAAGAGTACAAGTGGTGCATGTCAATTTTTAGGAAGTAACTTAATCTCTTGGTTTAGCAAAAAGCAAAATTCAGTTGCATTATCAACTGCTGAAGCTGAATATGTTGCAGCTGGAAGTTGCTGTGCTCAAATCCTTTGGATTAAGCGACAACTTGAAGATTATGGCATAACACTTGATAAACTCCTATTAGATGTGATAACACTAGTGCAATCAATTTAACTAAAAATCCAATCCAACATTCAAGAACTAAACACATTGAAATTAGATATCATTTTATTAGAGAACATGTAGCTAATAATGACATTTGTCTTGATTATGTTGTACTGAGAACAATTAGCTGACATTTTTACAAAACCTTAAGTGAAGAAAGATTTTGTTATCTTAGAGGAGAATTAGGAGTTTGTGATCCATTGGAATGAATTTTAAATCTCTTAAAATGATTATCTAGAATTCAATCATTTTTTCTAATTTTCTTATAATTTTAAGGATGATTATCTAGATATTTGAACCCCTTGATTCATCACATTCCAAAGTTGATTTAGCCAAAATTTGATGTCAATCCAGACAAGTTTCAGATCCTTTGAAACTCTCTTTTTTTTTCTAAAACTGTCTTGGAGCCGACTCCTCTGGTATCGGAGTCGACTCCAGTTTTGTTTGAGACTTTGGAGCGACACTTGCTTTTCTAGAGTCGACTCCACTTCGGCGCTGACTGTGTTAGCGACCTGGAGCCGACACCTCGCTTTGGGAGTTACTCCAAGTGGTCCCAGATTGACTTATTTATGGCTGAGTTGACACCTTTCCTATTCTAATCAACTCCTAACTTCCAAACTCTTCCCAAAACCCAAAATTTCTCTAATCTTTCATTCACTAGCAATCAATGGCACCCAAGCGTAGAGGATCGTTGTTTGGTAGAGTGACTACGGAGAAGCGAACAACAAGGCGTCCGGCGTGAACCCACTCCGAGTTCTTCCTCCAGCTCAACCGCATCCACTCCTAGTGCTATACCTAGCCTCTCCTTACCCCAAATTAATACCCTAGCCGGCCGAATCATCACATGGGTAGAAAAGTGGATTTCATTTTTTTGAGGCCGAGGGATTTTCTATTGGATGACAAATCAAGGAGCTCGGTTGGGAAAAGGTATGTTCTTTGGATGTTCCCACATATCCGGCCCTATTTAAAGAATTCTATTTCAATTTGTCAAGAGAAGATGGATGATTAGTCAGTATGGTTAGAGGAAGAAGAATCATCTTACATCTGAGATTTTGGGTAATCTTTTAGAAATTTCAGTTGTTGGATTAATTGCAAACAGCCACAGTGATAGAGCAGAGCATTATCAAGGATGTTAGGAAGAGAGTTTGCTGAGTTTGAGGAAGTTAGGGCAAACCAGTTGCCCTTTGAGCTTAGACTTTTATATAATATATGTGGTAGGATCTTGTTTCCTAAAACCGTAGATTTGAGTATGTCTCAGAGCGAGACATAGTGATTATGGACAGTGTTCTGATGGGTCAGCCAATAAACCTAGCAGGTATGATGATTTGGTACATGGCTGAGGCCAGGAGCAAGAAGAGATCGACCTTGCCTTATGGAATGATCTTGACCATGGCATTCCAGAGTCAGGGTGTGGTTATTTCTGATAGTGAGCCCATGAAAAACCTTAGGCACACAGATTATTACAGTATTGCTACAGTGCATCGAATGTGATTTGTAAAGGTGATGGCAGATGGGAAAGGAAAGGACTTTGGATGAGAGAGCAGCTGATATGGGAGCTACTGCACCATCAGAGACTGATCCATCGATGAGGCATCTTCACCAGAGCCTAGCAGATCATCTCCACCACCAGCACCTACTCCAGTTCCTACACCTCTATCTATTCCTACTGCTGGTTTTTCTAGTGTTCAATTAGAGCAGCTTAAGGAGTTATTTGGTATTCATGAAGAAAGAATGAAGACTGAATTAGATAGTAGATTGCTTAGTATAAAAGAAATGTGTTACTCTTTGGAAGACAAAATTAGAAGCATTGAGTCATCCCTTGGATCATCTTCAGAAGCCTTGAAGACAGAGTTAATGATATTTTTGGCAAGATCAAGGACATTACGGGTGATTCTGACACATATTCTAGAAGCAATGTAGAGCTACAAGATAAAATACAAAATGCAGCTAACTTGGTTGAAAAGAGCTTAAATGATTTTATGAAAATACAAAAAGAAGGAATGGAGAAGATCTTAGAAGAACTAAAGAAACGTCTCAGATTTGGATATTAAATTTTAAATTTGCTTTACATTTTGATGTACTTAATCTTTGATGTTTAGTTTAATATATTTTGATGTTTTGATGTAATTGAGGTAACATTTTGTTATAGTTGAATGATGTATGAAAGCAATTGTGATGTAATATTTTGATACTTTAATGAATATCATATTTTGCTATCTTTGAACTTTGATATTGAGTGACTTGGATTGAATTTTGATTCACTTAATGTTTAATGTATTGATCTATACTATTTGCAACTTCTTAATCTTTTTGTTGATTACAAAAAAGGGGAAGAAGTAAATGATATTTGTATATGCATAAAAGTATAATTAATGTACAATGGGGAGAAGATAATAAAGAGAATGACACTTAAGAATAATACTTCAATGATACATTTTGTTCAAATGAATTCAAGATATGTATGAAGATTCAATGAACTTAACATATGCACAAATTTAGGAAGAGCTACCTCATTAAGGGGAGCTTAACTTTTATTTTAAATTGAGTAGTAATTTTGCATTAATTGCTTATGCATATACCCAGTGTTTTTGTCATCAAAAAGGGGGAGATTGTTGACCCAATTATTAATTTTAATGATTAACAAAAGACATGAGTATATTCATTATGTTTCTAACAAATTTGAGAAGTGTTTCAGGTATTAAGAATGTTTAATTATTCAAATGATATACAAAATAAGTTTTGAATTAGGTTTTAAATAGAAAATATTTAAGTTCAGAACTTGGAGTCGACACCTACAGTGTCTGGAGCCGACACCAGGGCGTATTAGAACAGTTTTGTGATTTTGGCATGGTTTGGAGTCAATACCTAAAACTCTGGAGCCGACTTAACCTGAGACATAGAGAAGTGCTTTCTGCGTCAGTTTTTGAAGCCGACACCTTGAGTTCAAGAGCCGACACCTGGAGTTCGGGAGCCGACACCTGAGATTTCTGGAGCCGACTCTAACCTAAGAACAGAGAGCGTATTTTTGGACATCGTCGGAGTCGATACCCTCGGTTTCGGAACCTGACACCTAAATGCGGCGAGCCGACTCCCCAACTAACTTTTTATTTACTATTTTTAGAAACCCCGAGTTGGAGCCGACACCTGCAAAGTTGGAGCCGACTCCAACCTGTCAGGAACGGATTTTTAAATGTCAGAAGGGACTCCAACGGTAATATTTTTTCACCGAATCTCTAACGGCTATTTTTCTTTGTGTATAGAAGCAATCCATGTACTCTATAATGGCTATTTTTTCTCACCTAATCTTGGATTAAGAAGTCTATAAAAGAGGGCATCCGTCCGTTTGAAAAGAAGAATGAAAAAAGAGGAGAAAAATCAAAAAAATCAAGAGATAAAGAGAGAGAAATTTTCAAAGAGAAATCTCGAATCCACGTCCATCTTCTGAAGAGAGATTCAAAAGAAATCCAAAGCTTTCAAAGATTATTTTGAGGATTCACAAAGAAGACAAGAAGAAGCACAAAAGCCCTCTTTCTTCAACTTCTTTACAACAACCTTTTGTGAAGAATCAGAGCTGGAGCTTGATTCAACCATTCAAAAGAAAAGAGGAAAAGAAGAAAAGAAGAAAAGCTTGTATTCAAATCGCTTCCAAAATCAGGCTTTTCTAATCCTTACTTATTTAATTTGAATATTTGCTCATTTGAGGAGCTATCTTGTATTGTAAACGTTATTTTCAAATTATTGTTTGCTAATTCAATCAGGGGGATTGAATTAGTGGAGGTAGTATATCTCGGGACAAGCTAAGGTTAGCTTGTGGTTTGGGTTTTGTGCTGGTGAGCCTGGAAAAACCGGCTGGATTCGTTGTGATCCCGGGTAAAACAACAAGTTAGAGTTGTAAGCTTGTAAAATAACTCGACTGTAATCAGTGGGATTATAGTGTGGACCCAAGTGTTGCTTGGGAGTGGACGTAGGTATTGTATACACCGAACCACTATAAAATCTTTGTGTTTGCCGTGCATTTATCTCTCTGTCTATCATCCTTATTTGTGCTCATTTGATTAGTTTAGTTCACTCAAGCAACTTCATATCAATCTAAATATTTTCAAAGAGTTAAATTTTTTTAAAGAACCCAATTTACACCTCCCCTCTTGGGTTGTCATCTGGGCCAACACTATTTATAGGCATACTCTCCTACCCTTGTTTAGTTAAAGATAATATTTTAATCATTTTAATTTTAAGCAACACATTTCTTCACAACATTAAAGGTATCTCAAGATGGCCGGTATTAATCAAAAGATGATAAAATAAAGTGGTGAAGATGTGAACAAATATCAAGAAATAAAATAACACCTTTTTACATATGCACCCTTGAAAATTTCCATCATATATGCATGGCCTATTATTTTTTATTTTTTAAATAATTTTCTTTTCTTAGGTCAATTCTCTTGCTGCTAATAACTAATTGTCTGTTAATGCTTGCTAGTTCTAAGCAAAATAACAAAAATCCTATTGAGCATTAATCGGCTTCCAATAATTTTGATTCTCATTAAATGTTAACTTTAACTATGATTAACTAACAGTAATCATAATCTAGGTTGAGAGATACTAATGGTGGTAAATGATTAGGATATCTGCTAACAAAATGTGATGCATGTGAAAGGCCATTTAAGTAACATGAAAAACTATAATAATGTAAAATCAAAAGTATTAAGTATATGTTCAAAAAGAAACATAGAAAGTATTTATCTTCTCATACCACAATGAGAATTTAGCCATAAAATAGGAATTTTGTCAAAAGTTTAGAAGATGGTCCTTTATACAAAGAAAATTGTATTGGCTAATAAATTTTTCTACCAACATACACACATGAGAGATTTTCTCAATGCATTTCTCTGAGAAGGTCTTCATGTCTCATATATAAATAAAAATCTATCACTTCTTGGTAATTCAATTAAATAAAAAAGCTCATTGGAATATATTATATATGTATGTAAGGAAATGGCCAGGTTATTTTTACAGAAACTTGATATAGTTTTTGTTTGAATGTTATTTAGTTTTTATTCTAAACAAATTAGTACTTTATATTTAATCTTTGTGCATAACTAGCTTGTGTTTTACACATAACAATATTTGATTTTGCGCATAATTATTGTTATTTACATATAGAATATAGCAAACATAAAATTGTAATCAAACCTAAGAGTAGACCTTAATAATCCTTTGTTCTTATATGTAGAGTTAGCTAAGACAAAGTGCATGTGGCCTTTCGGTGAGGGGCCAAGTAGGAAAGGAAGTGACATTGTCATTTGAGAGCCTTGGCAAGGTACGACTCTCTCTTTTGTGCATCATTCATGTTGTTATCATCTAGTCAACTAAAACTATGGCTTGGTTTTTATATTGTTTTCTTTTAATTTTTAAGAAAACTCTAAAAAGGGGATGACGATTAGACTGTTTATCCAAGATATTTTTATGCATAAACTAATGATGAACAAATGACACTCATGCAGATGATTTATTAAAACATAATTGCTTAAGACAAACTAGATAACTATGTTCCCTCTTATCATTACTTTTTTTAATCTTTATTTTGCTTGGTTATACATAAGGTAGTAAAAATATAGAATATATTATGTTGTCATTTAGAATTGGGTGGTCTATATATCTCATGTCATGTGGTTAAGCTAAAATCTCTTCTTTCCTCTATTGAATTTAAAACATTTTCCATTGTTATAGAAGAGGAGTGAATAAGAAGAAATAATTAAGGAAAGTACGAGAAAGAAGGCAACACAAACTTCTAGGATTCCCTTGGAGCATTTGCAAAGCTTATTTAATAGGAAGTATCCCTGAGAGCTTATCTTATGTCCTTTTATTCCTGCAATTTGAGTCATAAGAAGTTTTGTTTAAGCCAAAAGAAAATTATTTATATTCTCTTGCTCCACATTGAGGTGAAATATCTTCTGATATTTTCTAGTATCTTTTTTCATAAACAATTTTGGCATAATTCTTCATGGATAGATACCTTGGATTGGCCGAGCCTTGCAAACCTTTAGTGATCATTTATATTTTTTTATTGGGATAAATTCACCAAGATCCTCTATGTTTTAAACTTACATTGAACATCACTCCTGCATTTTTTTCATCACTTACTTCATTCAAATTCATCAAAATAGATAATAAATTAATTCTATTAAAATATAATATTAATCATCAAACAGGCATTAGACCACGTTAGGTCACATGAGAACTTACTACTTTTCCAATATTACTTCTCCAAAAATATCTGAAATTTAATTCATAATTAATCAGTATGTAAAGAATTTGTCCAAAATACCCAAATAACCAACTATAATATATATGTGCTGCAGTCATTACAAAACCAGACTTATCTAAAACACATCTAAATTAGTAACTACAAAAAACTGAAAAGAGGATTTTTCCTTGCAATTTTTTTTATTGAATTAATAATAGCATAGAAAGGTCTTTGTGCTGCTGTCTATAAATTTTAAGCAATTCAAATTTGGTTAGAATGAGATTCTAGTAACATAATATCTTAGATCAATAATTTAAACCATCTTATTAGATCTGGTCCCCTCTTAATAGATATTTTGCAAATTTGTAGGACATTGTAAACTTTCAAAATGGGTTCAATTTAGATCTTTCATACAAAAGAACACTAGAAGTTTTTTAACGCAAGCAATCCTTCTAATCGCCTAACTTTTACTTTAAGCTCTAAAAAGATGGATGGAAAAAGACATTCGTTTAATAAACATTAGATGGATCTCAAATATTTTATTTTAAAGGATTTTAATACCTTTTGTATTCATTCGAATCATATAAAAAAATAAAATATGAGCTATATTTTAATTCTTTAATTTGTAAAGATAATAGAATATGAGTTCTATTCTTATTTTTTTATAAAGATAATAGAATATGAATTGTGCCTTTATTTTTTTTATAGAGATAATAGGATATCCTATATTTTTTGTGAGTGAACCGTCATTTTTCTTATTCACTTTCAGATTTTCATGATATCCATCAAATGAACGTCTTTTCGCATCAGCCCATTAAAATCTTAAAGCAAAAATTAGATATCCAGTATTCTTTCATACAAAAGATCTAACCCAGATCCCTTTTGGAACTACCAATATTTTTTATGAGGTTGACTAGGTAGTTGATTGATTAGCGTCAAAATCTCATTGTCATGAAGTCCCCTTTAAATGAAGCATGGAGTTGCCAGCCCTACTCAACTATATGTTTCCAGTTGATGCTTATGATATTAGTTACTTGTGGCACTAGAATTTTGACATATTAATTTTTAGTTACTTAATGCAGGCTACTCCTTGATTTGTAACCAATCAAGCTTTATTGAACAGTGTGAAGAGACTCAAAAACAATGTTATGGAGCAGTTTATAACATGTTAGGAAATATATTGTAGTCATGGGATATTCTGTTAGCCGAAGAATTCTATCAATCTAAGAATAGCTTATCGAAATATGATCGAAACACATACTTTTCTTGTTTTGAAAAAAAAAATACTCGAAAGACTAAAAAGAATTTGTCACACTCCAAACCCGATGGTGGTAGCCTAGGGGTGGAAATCTGCCGCAAGTATGGCATACAAGGTGTTCTGTAGCAATCCAATTTATACAAGGAAGAATAATATATACCTCTATGTCATTCAAACTTAATAACCTTAATATAAGTCATAATCATAAGTTTTGGGCTACATGCCCATCATATATAAATCAACAGGGCTACAACAAAATGTTGGATCTAAGTTACTCTAATAGAAGCTTCAACTATCCTATATCCCCTTCTTCAGTCTTGTAGCTCTAAAAAATTATGAGATTTTAATGAGTTCACACTTAGTAAGTAAGCCTACTATAATATAATATAGTCATTTTAAGCTTTTAACAAATTAGATTTTCATATATAAAAACACTTGTCAAGCTTCCAAATTTTAAATATATTTTATCGTATTATCAAAACATACATATCATATGCTCAAAATGATTTTGGAAGCTATTGCATGTAGCATTTCAAAATATAATTTTAAATCAAAACCACTATACCACTGTAAATAGCATGTAAATTTCATTTTATACCAATATCCCACGGTCATATACTACGTCCACGTATAGAACACCTTAAAGGTGTATCCACCTTATACATCCCCTTTGGAGGAAGGGTTCTGGCGTCAACAGAAAACCCCTTGGGTGTGCCCCCATATATATAACTCCTATAGGGGGTGGGGGCTCTAGAGTCATGTAACAGAGAATTTTTATTTGCACCGCTCGGATTGCTCAGTGCACCCCCCAAATTTTTTTTTAAAAAAATCCTAAACTACCTTTAGCACCCCTATCTCTTTTCCTCTTCCCTCCCTTTTCCGGCACCAGCACCCCCCTCTTCTTCCTCCTCCCTGGCACCGCCCCCCACCCCTCTCTCCCTGCCCCCGTCTCCTCTCCTTTCCTCCTTGGCAGCCATCCCTCTCCTCCCTCCTCTCTGGCACTGTCCCCCATCCCTTCTCCCATCCTTCGTTTCCTTTCCTTCCCTCCCCGGCATCGCCCCTCCACCCCCCTCAGCCCCAGTCTCCTCCCCACTCCCCGGCCCCGGCATCGTCTCCTCCCCTCCTTGGCACGGTGCCAGAGAGGGAGGAGACGGTGCCGGGTATGGAGAGTGGGGAGGAGGGGGGGGGGGTGAGTGGGGGGCGGTGCCGGGGATGGGAGGGGAGGAGAAAGGGGCCAGGGGGAGGGATGGAGGGGTGGTGCTAGAGAGGGGGGAGGAGAGGGGGGAGGCACCGGTGCCGAGGAAGAGAGGAAGGATGGGGGTGGAGGGAGAGGAGACAGGGGTAGTTTAGGATTTTTAAAAAAAAAATTTGGGAGGGTATATTGAGCAACCCGAGCGGTGCAAATAGAAATTCCCCTTGTAACAGAATGCCCCTTGTGTGTGTCCTCCATATATTTTTTCTATGGAGGTGGGTCCCGAAGAACCGAAGTCATGTAGCATATCATGTTGTATTCTGTCACAGCACATCCTAGGAATGCATATCCTTCACATATTCGTCTTGTGAAGCATGGGTCCCGATGAACCGGAGTCATATAGCATATTATGCTGTATCTTGTCAGAACACATCCCAGGAATGTATACACATATTCTCCATGTGGATGTGGGTTCCGATGAACCGGAATCATGTAACATATCATGTCATAGTGAACCATGGTGGGACATATTACCATAGGCACAAAGTATCATTTTAATGTCATGTTTGCAAAATAGCATATATTATTGCCAAAAGCATAACGACATACTTTCACATATACAATGATTTGAATATATCAAAATACATATGTACCCTTATATAAAACTTTTATCAATTTCAAATACC
Source organism: Calamus simplicifolius (assembly GCA_900491605.1). Classification (NCBI taxonomy): domain Eukaryota; kingdom Viridiplantae; phylum Streptophyta; class Magnoliopsida; order Arecales; family Arecaceae; genus Calamus; species Calamus simplicifolius. Next base: position 179,743 of record UESW01002516.1, on the reverse strand, counting down.
ACGTCAAATAATCATTTATATATAAAGGTACCAAATAATTTATTATAAATTAGCACTTTGAAATAATCATGTAAAATAATCATTTACAGGTATATAGTACCAAATTCATTTCCTCATTTTTCAAATAATACACTATATATTAGTGTAACATTTAAATCCATAATTTCTATACTTTAATAATTCATGAAAATCATGATATATTGCTTACTTACCTCTTAGTGCTAATCCAAAAGTGTAAATCAACTATTTGAACATCTGAGTACCTACAACATCATTTTTTTAATTTTTAATCTCCAAAATCAGTATATCAAAATATCTTCTAAACTCTATCCAGTCTAATCTTGGGGCCAAGTTGGAGCTTAAATATCTCCAAATATATAAGTCCAAATAAAAAAATAAAAATACCTCAAAAAATTAGGATCAACACTAATCCAAACCCCATCTTAGTTTTATTACGCTCAGCCTGATTTAGGGTTCAAAAATCAGCCCAAAGGGCTTACTGGGTGGGCCAAACCTGGCCCAGCCCTTGCGTTTTCCCTTTTTTTTTCTTTTTTTTTTTTCTTGTCTCTCTCCCTCTCTCCTGGTTAACCCAAACCAGGGGGGAGGGGAGTGGCCGGCGGCCTAAAGCCGCCGTCGGCCCCTCCCGGGGCTCGCCTGGCCACCGGCGATCGGCCCAGTGCCAGTCGCCGCTGCCGGCCTCTTCCTTCTCTTCCCCTTTTTTTCTTTTCTTTCTTTCTTCTTCTTCTTTCCCCCTTCTCCTGTTTCTCCTCTGTTTCTCCCGCGTCACCTCCTCCTTGGGCGGCGACGTGGCCGACCGGGGGAGGCCAGCCGGACGCCTCCCAGGAGCCGATGGGGGCCGCCGCCCACGGCCCTGGCGCTGCCGGGCCCGGATGGATGCGGGAGCCAAACTGGCTCCCGCTGCATAGGAGCAGCCCTCTTTCTCCCCTCTCTCTCTCTCTCCCTCCCTCCCTTACCTTGCCAGCGAGGATCGCGTGGCGGAGGCTGGAATGGGTGGAGGCAGCGGCGCGGCGACGGGGTGAGGAGTGGGGCCAGCGCGGCCCCCTCAACACGAGCGTCCGCCCGCGGCTGCACGCTGCGCTGCGCGCTGCCGGGCGCTGCTGGCGTGCACGGCAAGCCCCCGCACGCGATCCATGCATGGGGCCTGTTCATTATTTTTCTTTTTTTCTAAATGTCGGGATTACAGAATTGCAAGTTTATAAAGCATTTTCTTTTATATATATAAGAAGAGAGTAATAACGATGCTCCTCATGTGTTGCACCGCGGGTGTTATTCAATTATTTCAACCTCACACGCCTGCGAAATGGCTCATGAGTGTGGTTACGCTCTCCCTTGCTGCTGAATACACAGCTATATTCAGGGGAGTCTATCCTTAGAAAGCTCATCCGCGCCCTCAAGGACAGAAGGTAACCTTATAGTTGGTCCCTCCAGGGCAAGTGAAGACGCTGGTTGCATCATCCTTGGGGTAGCTATAGGCATCCGGACATTTGCCCTTGAAGTATCTAGAGTAGTCGGTCGGCCCGCAGCTCCCGGAGTTGCAGCAGTATTTGTCGGTCTTGAACACCGTGCATGGGTTATTGCAACCGCCAGGGGCCTTCAGCACGTTGGGGCATTGTCCGATGACGTCGGCTGAGCATCGGATCCCTCTCTTGCAGCTCCCTGACGACGGGCTGAAGTCCATGGGTACGTTGAAGCCATCGACGAGAGAGATGTCGATGAAGTCGAGGTTGGTGTAGTAACCGGGGGAGTTCTGGTTGAGGGCGAACTCGGCAAGGGTGTCGGGTGGGGTGCCGTAGGCCGTACAGGCGAGTTTGCCACCGCAGTCGCCAGTCTGGCAGTGCCCGCTTCCACTGCCATCGAAGGAGCAACCCGTCCGGGCCCAGATGCGGGCTCTGGTGGTGCCCGGATTTACGTTGATAGTCCAGGACTGGCCGCGGTCGAGCCGGCGGCCACCGCCGGGGACAGCAGCGGCCCAGACGGTGTAGGCGCAGTTGTTGACAACGTTGAAAGTGGCGGCGTGGGAGAGGGTAAAGAGGAGGAAGGGAAAGAGGAGGAGAGAAAATGACGTCGGCGAGGCCATCTTAGGACGGAGCGACGAAGAGCTGGTTGAGATTCAGATAGGGTGGTTGGGGTGGCCTCTCGGCGGTAAACGGGGTTACGTTATTTGTAGGCAAAGGGAATGGATAGATGTTGACGCGGGATTGTGCCACTGCAGTCGTCAAGATTGGATAAACATGAATTGGACTTGTTCACGAAGCCATCGAGCAATTTCCTCCTTTGAAAAAAAGTTCCAAAGCACTTTCCAGTGCATAGAAAATAATTATCAGAATATTTAACATTGCAAGCCTGCGATGCTACCTCGATATTATGCATATAACACTGAACTTAAAATGCATAAGATAATTAATTTTGTAAAAATTAATGTTTGTCAAAATTTTTCAGAACCTGTTTGTTAGAAACCACCCTCCCACCAGCGAGATTAACTGAGAAAAGAGAGCCGGAGAATAAAGAGGCGGTGCTCGAGATAACCAGAGAGAGTCATCGTGAGATCACGGGACTCGGTCTCGACAGAATTAAAAAAAAAATACTTCTCGAGCTTCGTTTCTAACTCCGAGATCTGTAATAACCCTCTTCGGCTCCACTGGACACCGTCTCTTATCTTCCTAATTCTCCTTCCCAGTCGATCCTCTAAGGTTGGATTGGAAGTTCCTAAACGTGCCTTGGTTATTTGTTTTCTTATGCATGATTCCTATATATGGTCTTCGAATAATAATTCTAAACTGATAAATTTCAGTGTAGAACAAGGGAAAAATCGATACACATTATCTAGTTCTATATCTTTAGTGAAAATTATGCATCAACTCAAATGTTGATGGAGATGAATTTTTTTAATGCTAGATAAAGATGAAATTTTAAGTTAAAGATAGATGTTTTATTAGAATTAGAAGCAATTTTAGCTCGTTGAAGAATAGCTCCTTTTAAGTGAGCAAGATAACCATTAGCTAGAAGGGTCTCATCTAATTTATGAACAGGATATATTTCACTAATAGACCCTATACCAATATCATTCTTTTTTCAAGATTTTTTTTTTTTTTTTTGTCATTGGAAGGTTAGATTAACCACCTAATTAATTTATCAAGGAAAATAGCCATGATATCTAACCAAGAAGCAAAAGCCTCCCAAGGAGTAGGCTATCAAAGATTGTTGATCCTTCGGATTTAGAAAATATAATTAAATAATCGTTTCTTCTTGCAAAGAGTTGATCGTTTGTCAAATTATTGAAGTAGTCTGAGGAATTTGCAAAGACTTTTGGATAAGTCTCCAATAACTTAAAAATAATATCATAACAAGCATATTTTAGAAGATATTCAGTAGAATAATTCTGAAAAATACTGTGTTGCGAATATAATAAACTTGCGTGAAATACCATCTTAGGCTTTGTTTGCATTTGCATCTCAAGATGAGCTCAAGAAACGTCAAAGGGAGGTATCCAGTTCAAACCAAGGTGATAGCTCACTATATTATTGTAAAAAAAATAAAATAAAAACGAGACACTTGTGATGCCTTAGTTATTTACAAACTGAATCATGTCATATACCGATCTATTTTAAGTTATAGTAATAATAAGAAGTTAAAAGGGTTCATGTCCCATCCATCTCCTGCGTGAGAACTAAGCATCCTGCGATACGTATTCAAATCACTAGATTGCTTCTGCTAATTTGCTAGCGTTTTCCACGTTCCAAGCTTGAACATGTGCCCTCGAATGAAGGTCAAAGTCGGCCTGCTAAGCTATTACCACCCACCAACGACGGTCCGGAACATCCATGGAATAATTAATTAAAGTATGCGCCATATATTTTCTTGGTGCAAACCACGGGAAAAAGCTAGCTAGTAGCCGCCTTCTCCGGGGTGGAGTAGGATCCCAGCCAGATCCTGGTCCGGCTCTTGGGGACCCAGATCTACGACACCCATCGCTCCCATTTCCTCATGCGGACCCCTCGGAAGAACGGCTGCCGGCGCTCAGAGATGCTTCTGCCGCTGCATTCGGCCTCCTTCTTGGGGACTTGCACCGCTCTCTCTCTCTTGACTCGTTCCTTCTTCTTCTTTCTGATCTTCTCCATTGCTTCTCTGGGCATGTGAGCCAAAGTGATTCACTATAAGAAAATACTGAAATAACGAAACATTGCGATACAATTAACGACGCATTAGCGACTCAATAAACCAGAAAATAAAAAAAAATTAATTTTTTAATTTAGCGACGCAAGTAATGCGTCGCAATATTTTTAAATTTAGTTTTTATAAAATAGAATTATGAAATATAAAATATTGCGATGCAACTCAGTGCATCGCAATGTTTTTAAAAAAATTAATTATGTTAAATAGCAACGCATTAGCGATGCAATAAACCAAAAAATTAAAAAATTATTTTTTATTTAGCAACGCACTAATTGCATCACAATAATTTTAAATAAAATTAATATTTATAAAATATAATTATAAAATAAAAATATTGAGTGACGGGCATGCTGAGGTTTGTCGTGGGCTTCCAAGTGGGATGGAGGGGTCGTCTCCCTTCTTCGGAACCCTGCAAGAAGTCCCCGGCCGGTGCCCCCGGCGAGGACCCTCCGACGCTCAAGTTAGTAAACTTGTCGCTCAGTTCTGTAGTAGTGAGATAGGAGTTGAGAGATTGAGAGCGATAGATAGGGAGAGAGAGAGAGAGCCCCATGCATTGAGCTCGGGTCCTCCTCTTATACCTGTTTGGGGGGTCCCGTTTACCTCGTTCTGTTGGAACAATTGAATCTTCCTTGTTGAGATAAGTTTCTTTGAACGATGAGTGATTAAGCCGTTGCTAGATGAGGGCCGCTTGTAACGGTAACTGCCGATCGTGGCAGCACTAGCCTGCGATTTTGGTGAGCGAGGTACACGGCGATAGACCTCGAATCTTGGGATCCGTTGCCTGAGGCGGGTCATTGTGTATGCGAAAAAGGCACCTAGGACCAGAGCCATCACGGGAGGCCGGAGCCGAGGGCCGTCGCAGGAGGCCAGAGCCAAAGGCCGTCGCTGGAGGCCGGAGCCGAAGGCCGGAGCCGAGGGCCATCGTGGGAGGCCGGAGCCAAAGGCCGTCGCCGGAGGCCGGAGCCGAAGGCCAGAACCGAGGGCCATCGCAGGAGGCCGTCGCGGGAGGCTGGAGCCAAAGGCCGTCACGGGAGGCAGGAGCCAAAGGCCGTCACTGGAGGCCGGAGCCGAAGGCCGTCGCGGGAGGCCAGAGCCAAAGGTCGTCGCTGGAGGCCAGAGCCGAAGGCCGAAACCGAGAGCCGTCGCAGGAGGCCATCGCGGGAGGCCGGAGCCAAAGGCCGGAGCCAAAGGCCATCGCGGGAGGCTGGAGCCAAAGGCCGTCGCGGGAGGCCGGAGCCAAGTGCCGGAGCAGGAGGCCAGAGCCAAAGGCCATCGCTAGAGGTCGGAACCGAAGGCCGAAGCCGAGGGCCGTCGCGGGAGGCCGGAGCCAAAGGCCGGAGCCGAGGGCCGGAGCAGGAGGCCAGAGCCAAAGGCCATCGCTAGAGGTCGGAACCGAAGGCCGAAGCCGAGGGCCGTCGCGGGAGGCCGGAGCCAAAGGCCGTCGCTGGAGGCCGGAGCCAAGGGCCGTCGTGGGAGGCCGGAGCCAAAGTTCCTTTTCAACCACTGTTGCCGCCAGATCACCGGCCTCGAGCGTCCGCGAGCGTCCATCCTCCAGTGAGCTCCTCACACCTGCGGGCCTGCAAACAAGTCTCGGGGGCCGGAAATTCTGGCGGGGAGCCTCCGACGCTCAAGTTAGTGCTCTGGGCAACGGCCGTGAGCTTGAGGAAGCTCGAAAGGGAGAGAGGCTCCGAGACAGGAGCTCTCCCTGTGAGCATTTAGGAGTGTTATGAGTGTGTTACCTCCTCGGGGTCTCTCTTACCCTTTTATAGATACCTGGAGTCTGTGGGCCTGGGGCATGATCACTTGTCAGAGTAGGTGGTCGCAGGGCATGGCCGATCGTTACGGCGCTTGCCAAACATGTCCCCTACGTCACCTTTTTGGTTGTCATATGCGGGCAGTGATAGGTGATAAAGTTTGCCGTGTGGGTCCTAAGGTACAGCCGTTGGGGGAGAAGGATGATGTTGAGTTGAAGCCAACTGTCCCTCGTAGAGTGTTGAGTATGGAGTGCTTGCGTGACCCTGCTCATGCCCTTGGATGAGCTTGCATGACACTGTTAACGGCGAGGGAGCTTGGCAGCTTGGAGGCGTCGGCCTTGGAGGTGTCGGCCATGGAGCTGTCGGCCATGGAGCTATCGGCCTTGGAGCTATCGTCCATGGAGCTATCGGCCATGAAGCTGTCAGCCATGGAGCTGTCGGCCTTGAAGCTGTCGGCCTTGGAGTATGGCCGAAGGGCTCTTTGGAGGCCGAAGGGGGGCTCGATCAGTTTCCTTCACGATTCTCTAATAGCGTTGAATCAGCCACATCAGATCCACTGCTGGATTGAAGACTAAAATATCGTCATTGTTAAAACTTCTTCCAAACTATGCAAGACTATGAACAGTGTCATCTTTGACAAAGTCTAGTCATGCATTAGTCGCTAGGACAACCACGACAACCCTTGCAAACTATGCAAGATTATGAACACCGTCATGTTTAACGACGACTAGCTAGTCATGCATTAGTCAATTTTTTAAAAAGGGAAGTGTACCTCCATTTAAAATCGACTTACGTTGACATACTCGATGCGCTCTAGATAACTAAACGGCGAATAAATATCAGACACATACCTTCCACCAAATTTCAAGATCCAAGTTACCATATTTCTATCAAGTATTAAAGTATGGATTAACCCTTCGCAATCCGAGAAAAAATATCTTAAGACACTGCAATTCTATAAAAAGTTAGTGGACTAGCAAAATAAAATAAAAAATACATGCATATTTTTATAAAAAATCCCAGCCAGATCCTGGTCCGGCTCTTGGGGACCCGGATCTCCGACGCCCATCGCCCCCATTTCCTCATGCGGACCCCTCGGAAGAACGGCCGCCGGCGCTCAGAGATGCTTCTGCGCATTCGGCCTCCTTCTTGGGGACTTGCACCGCTCTCTCTTGACTCGTTCCTTCTTCTTCTTTCTGATCTTCTCCATTGCTTCTCTGGGCATGTGAGAGCGAGAGCAAGAGTGAGAGCCAGCGAATTTAAGGGTATATATATATATAAAGCTAAAAAAAAATTATATATATAAAGCTAAAAAATTTATATAATATATATATTTTTAATAAAATATTGTTGATTTATATATAAAAATCTAACTTATATAGTATTTTATTATTATACATTCCTTTCATATTAGGTTTTTTAATTAAATTAATGCAGAATAATAAAGCATCTATTTTATGAAAAATTAGTTTATCTTATTTATAAATTTTAAACCTTAAATTATAAATTATGGTTCCTCTCTGGAAGGGAGGAGAGGAAGCATGGATTTTCTTTATTTTTTTCTCCCAATTTGCTTATTTGTTTGGTGCACCGGCAAGCAAGTAATAATAAATATGCCAATCAATCGCTCAAGAAAACTCAGATCCAGATCGTTGATTATTTCTGATCTTCTCCATGCTTCTCTGTTTGTATGCATCAGAGAGCGAGAGAGACCGAGAGCGAGCGAATTTAAGGGTACTTATTTTAAATATTAAAGTTAAAATATCTAAATAATATCTTCTGCCTGAATTTTTTTATAAGATCTTGCTGATTGTATATAAAATCTAACTTATATAATATTTTTTTATTATACAATCCTTTCATATTAGGTTTTTTTATTAAATTTAATGCAGAATGATAAAGCATCTATTTTATGAAAAAATTTAGTTTACCTTATTTATAAATTTTTAAACCTTAATTATAAATTATGGTTCCTCTCCGGAAGGGAGGAGAGGAAGCATGGATTTTCTTTTATTTTTTTCCCCCCAATTTGCTTATTTGTTTGGTGCATTGGCAAGCAAGTAATAATAAATATGCCAGTCAACTACTCAAGAAAACTCAAATAAAAAATATTTGCTTATTTATGGTCTTCTCCATTGCTTCTATGTTTCTATACAAGCGAGAGCGAGAGCGAGCAAATTTAAGGATACTTATGTATACATATATAAAGCTAAAAATCTAAATAATATCTTCTGCCTTATTTTTTTAATAAGATCTTGCTGATTTGTATATAAAATCTATTTTATATAGTATTTTTTTATTATACAATCCTTTCATATTAGGTTTTTTTATTAAATTTAATGCAGAATGATAAAGCATTTTGTTTTATGAAAAATTTAGTTTATTTTATTTATAAATTTTTAAACCTTAAATTAAATTATGTTTCCTCTTTGGAAGGGAGAAAAGGAAGCATGGATTTTCTTTTAATTTTTTCTTCAATTTGCTTATTTATTTGATGCACCGGCAAGTAAGTAATAATAAATATGCCTAGAAGCTATGAGCTAGGATCATTAATATCCAAACGATTTTATCATTAGCTTACATGTATCTTTTACTAGTCATATCACTTGTGATGCCTTAGTTATTTACAAACTGAATCATGTCATATACCGATCTATTTTAAGTTATAGTAAATAATAAGAAGTTAAAGGGTTCATGTCCCATCCATCTCCTGCGTGAGAACTAAGCATCCTGCGATGCGTATCAAATCACTAGATTGCTTCTGCTAATTTGCTAGTGTTTTCCACGTTCCAAGCCTGAACATGTGCCCTCGAATGAAGGTCAAAGTCGGCCTGCTAAGAAAAAGCTAGTAACGCGAAATGCAACGCGGTGGAAAGTTTCTACAAAAATCTATGCACGATTACCACCCACCAACGCCGGTCCGGAACATCCATGGAATAATTAAAGTATGCGCTATATATTTTCTTGGTGCAGACCACGGCGGGTCCCTTACGTTGTTGGACATTAAATTGCTTGCATTGTTGAGAAGTTGAGAAGTTTCCCTTGCGTTATTGGACATTAAATTGCATAGAATTATGTGGTGCACAAAGAGAAAAGATACGGTCAAGTCTGACGGCGCCATTTAGCTCTCTAGTCGACTCGGTGCAAGACTATAAACGATGTCATCTGGATAATGTCAAAGCCATCCACTATTTGTTAGGATAATCTTGACTACAATTCTTGTCTGCTAGCTGGCCGATTCGGACGGAACCAGGAGGAGCACATGGAAAAGTTTGCCAGTTGTTGAGTCCTCCACAAACAAAGTGGATTTTGAATCTTTGATAGCCTTGAAAGAGACTTGTGCAAGAATTCATTTCCATTGAAAATCAATCTATTTACGATCAACTTAAGTTGTAATAACCCGTCACAATAGATGGTTCTATTTTTATTACGATCGTTTCCACTAATTAATAAGTGATAACGGCCGTTTCCACTAATAATAAGTGATAACGGCCCCTTAAATGTTAAAGGCATGCTTGATGAGAGCAGGCTATGGAATGGAAGGGATTTGAGTATCTCTTTAAATAAAGATCCCTTCTTAAGGCTTTTGATACAATGTTATCGAAAGAAAAAACAAAAACAAGCGGAGGCATTGGGTCTCTGATCAAGAGCACATCCTGAGGGCATATACCATCAGAGTACGATGGCTCATTGATTGGAAGCGCTCAATCAAGATCCATAGAGAGGAGGAGGAAGATCAAGATGGCTCATTGATTGGAAGCGCTCAATCAAGATCCATAGAGAGGAGGAAGATCAGATCCATCGAGAGAGGAAGATCAGATCCATAGAGAGGCGCTCAATCAAGATCCATAGAGAGAGGAGGAAGATCAAGATCCATCGAGAGAGGAAGATCAAGATCCATAGAGAGAGGAAGATCAAGATCCATCGAGAGAGGAAGATCAAGATCCATCGAGAGGAGGAAGATCAAGATCCATCGAGAGGAAGATCAAAATTCTTACCCTCATCGGGAAGAAAATTAATAATAATGGCCGAGGTATTTATCGATCTTAACTTGATCATAGTGATAAATATATTGATACCGTATTTTCGCATATCTGTGATCAATATATTTAAATTAAGTCTACATTTGGTATCAGAGCTTTTTAAACCTCTGCCTTATTTTGTGAGTGATTTCTATAAGTTTCTCTTTTCAAGCAATTTATGCCGCGTGTTTTCCGTTTTCAGTTTTTCGGATCTCAGGTTGTTTTCGATCAGTTCTGATTTGTTCACGGAATTGACAGAAACCATTAAACCTCAGATTTCGAGATTTTGCGGAAACAAACGTGGCCTTTTCCTTTCTATTAAAATTTCGCATTAAAGGAAAGAAAGAAAAGGAAGGCATTAATGCAGCGGAAACGTGGCTTCAATAACCACATGCGGTGAAAAAAAACTTTCGGTTTTCGTTTTTCTCGCTTATGGTCTTTCCGTTCTCTCACGGGATTTAAAATCTGGATTGGTTGGATTTTAAATGCATTTATTATCTGTTTAATGTTTTATTAAATCATGTAACATGATTTATTTTTATCATTTGTTTCTTGAGTTTAAATTTTTGTATTAAAATACGCCTCCTGAGTCTCTATGCCTACGGTGTTTTGCATAGACTGGCCCAAGGGAATAATGAGCTACGGCCGGACGTGTTTTAATTAAAAAAAATTTTTCTTAAGATGATAATTTTAAAATTCATTAAATAGATATTGAAATGTTGTCTTCTGTTCTGCATACTAGATTTATTCTATGCATGAATTTGGTGGTAGTGTGAAAATCACAGTGCAAATCCTTTCAAGGTCTGATTGGTCAGTTGGTGTCTAGAAAGGTAAAGAGATTGTGGTTACTTAATTGGTTCCGTTGACTGACCTAAGGAAAGCAACGGGGGACCCCCACTTCTCTTTCACTGGCCTGGCCAATTTGACTAACTCAGATCTTGATTTGGAAATGTTACGTTGATTAAGATCACTACCTAATAATCATGCTAAATTGGTTAATCTATATGCATATAATGTCATGTGATCAATATGATGTTGATTAATTGAGGAGTAGCCACAGCATCTTTGATTAATCAAAATTATATATTGAGTTGCAAAGATCACATAAGGTTAGATGACATTAATTGTGACTAATTATATTAATGACTAATTATATTAATGTAATGAATCTTATCCCACAGGAATTTTTGTTGCACTAATATAATTAATTAGGATGCGATAACAAATTATTTTCTTAATTACCCACAGGAATTAAGAAAGGAATATAATTTGTTAGTCACATCATTAAGCTAATGAGTCTATTTGAGTATAATAACTTAGCCCACAGGTAGTTATTGTATGTTATTGATTCATGTTATTGCATGTTTACATTGGTAAAACATGACATCAAGTTATATGCCTCAAATTCAATTACATGAACATGATTTTTATTTTTATGCAGCTATTTTGCCTGTTAATATTTCTGATATGAAATGTGACATTCCCGATTTAAGTGGTGATAATTATAAATTATGGAAGGAGAGAATTCTTCTTCAATTAGGGTGCATGGATATTGACTATGCTATCAGGAAGGATGAACCACATTCAGTTACATCTACTAGCACTCAGGCTGAGATTGCTGCGTATGAACGATGGGAACGGTCCAATCGCCTCAGTATGATGTTCATACGTACTAAAATTTCTGCTAGTATACGTGGTTCAATTCCTGAGTGCAAAAATGTCAAGGAACTTCTGAAGGCTATTGATGCACAATTTGAGTCTTCAGATAAGGCAATGGCTAGCACCCTAATGACAAAATTATCATCAATGAAGCTCACTACGGTTGGAGGTGTGCGTGAGCACATCATGAAGATGAGGGACATTGCGGCTCAGTTGAAATCCCTAGAGGTTGAGATGTCAGAATCTTTCTTGGTGCACTTTATTTTGAGCTCACTCCCACAGCAATATAGTCCCTTCAAAATATCTTACAATACACATAAGGACAAATGGTCAATTAATGAACTTCTGACCATGTGTGTTCAAGAGGAAGGGAGGCTGATTTTAGAAATGGGAGAAAGTGCACATTTAGTCACTCAGAGAAAGACTAAAGCTCCCAAAGCCAAACGCAAAGGAAAGGGTAAAGTATCCATCCATACAGAAGACAAGAAGGAGTCCAAGTGCTTCTTTTGCAAGAAGAAAGGGCATATAAAGAAAGATTGTCTCAAATTCAAAGCTTGGCTTGACAAGAAAGGTACTCTAACCTCATTCGTATGTCATGAATCCAATTTGGTTATATGTCATAACACATGGTGGATTGATTCTGGTTCTACAATCCATGTTTCAAATACCTTGCAGGGTTTTCTAAATCAAAGGAAACCATTGGGAAGTGAACAAAGCATCTATTCAGGAAACAAGATGGGTTCACATGTGGAAGCAATTGGAACGTGCAGACTTATTTTACATTCTGGTTTTTTTGGATTTGGAAAACATTTTATATTCCAAGTTTCTCTAGAAATTTGATTTCAGTGTCAAGGCTTGTACCAGCAGGATACTCCTTTAATTTTAATAAAAGCTCTGTTGATTTATTTTATAAATCTAAGCTTATTGGGAATGGTACATTGTCAGACAATCTTTTCCAAATCAATTTGAAAAATAATACCACCTATAATGTGATGCACGCCCAAACTGGTATGAAAAGATGTGTTATAAATGAGAATTCCTCTATTTTGTGGCATCGGAGATTAGGTCATATCTCCATTGAGAGAATTAAAAGATTAGTAAAAGATGGAGTACTTGATACTCTTGATTTTACTGATTTTGACACTTGTGTGGACTGCATAAAGGGAAAGCAAACCAACAAGTCCAAGAAAATGCCAAGAGAAGTTCGGAAATACTGGAGATCATACATACGGATATCTGTAGCCCAGATATGGATTCGTATGGTCAGAGATACTTCATCTCATTTATTGATGACTATTCACGATATATGTATCTCTACCTACTTCATAATAAGAACGAAGCATTAGATGCCTTTAAGGTATTTAAGGCAGAAGTAGAGAAACAATGCGGCAAGCAAATTAAAATCGTGAGGTCAGATAGAGGTGGAGAATATTATGGTAGATACACTGAGAATGGACAAGCACCTGGTCCGTTTGCTCGGTTTCTTGAAGAAAATGGAATTGTTGCACAATACACCATGCCAGGGTCTCCTGACCAAAACGGTGTAGCTGAAAGGAGAAACCGGACATTATTGGACATGGTAAGGAGCATGATTGTCAGCTCTAACTTACCTAAATCCTTGTGGACTGAAGCTCTTAAAACTGCTGCGTATATATTGAATCGGGTTCCAACCAAGGCTGTTTCCAAAACGCCATTTGAGTTATTTAAAGGTTGGAAACCAAGTCTGCAACATATACGTGTTTGGGGATGCCCATCTGAAGTAAGAGTCTATAATCCACAAGAAAAGAAACTAGACCCAAGGACTATTAGTGGATACTTTATTGGATATGCTGAGAAGTCCAAGGGTTATAGATTTTATTGTCCATCTCACAGCACTAGGATTGTGGAATCAAGAAATGCAAAATTTCTTGAGAATGACTTGATCAGTGGGAGTGATCAATCTCAGTATTTGGCTTCTTCTGAGAAAGATCATTCAGTTATTCCAGCTTCCACTTCAAGTGAGGGATTGGTTGTTATTTATAGCACTCCTCAACTCAATTAAGTGCCCAACAACCAGTCATTGAGATTTCACAAGCTGATGGTAATCTAGAAGATCGTGTTGTTCATCAACAATCAGTTGTGCAAGATACTCCTCAAGAGGTCATTGACACAACATTAAGAAGATCAACTAGAATAAAGAAATCAGCAATTCCTAGTGATTATGTTGTGTATCTACATGAATCTGACTATAACATTGGAGCCGAAAATGATCCTGAAACGTTTTCACAAGCCATGAGTTCTAAGGAATCAAACTTGTGGTTCAATGCCATGAAGGACGAGATGGAATCTATGGCATCTAATCGAGTCTGGGATCTTGTTGAGTTGCCTGATGGTGTAAAAGCCATTGGATGTAGATGGATCTTCAAAATAAAGAAAGACTCACAAGGCAACATTGAGAGATATAAAGCAAGACTCGTTGCCAAAGGATTCACTCAGAGGGAAGGAATCGACTACACGGAGACATTTTCTCCTGTATCCAAGAAAGACTCTCTCCGAATAATTATGGCATTGGTAGCTCATTTTGATTTTGAGTTACATCAAATGGATGTGAAGACCGCATTCCTTAATGGAGATCTAGAGGAAGAGGTTTACATGAAACAGCCTGAAGGATTTTCCTCTAGTGATGGTGAGCATTTGGTTTGCAAGCTTAAGAAATCCATATATGGATTGAAACAAGCCTCACGTCAGTGGTATTTAAAATTTCATGATGTGATCTCTTCCTTTGGTTTTGAAGAGAACATCATGGATCAATGTATATACCAGAAGGTTAGTGGGAGCAAAATTTGTTTCTTGGTCCTATATGTGGATGACATTCTACTTGCAACCAATGATAAAGGGTTGCTATATGAGGTGAAACAATTTCTCTCCAAAAATTTTGATATGAAAGATATGAGTGAGGCATCTTATGTCATTGGCATTAAGATCCATAGAGAAAGATCTCGAGGCATTTTGGGATTGTCTCAAGAAACTTATATCAATAAAGTCTTGGAGAGATTTCGGATGAAAAATTGTTCACCAAGTGTTGCACCTATAGTGAAGGGTGACAAGTTCGCTTTGAACCAGTGCCCTAAAAATGAACTTGAACGGGAACAGATGCACAACATTCCATATGCTTCAGCTGTTGGAAGCCTAATGTATGCTCAGGTTTGCACAAGACCTGACATTGCATTTGCAGTAGGAATGTTGGGAAGATATCAGAGTAATCCAGGTTTAGACCACTGGAGAGCTGCTAAAAAGGTCATGAGGTATCTTCAAGGGACCAAGGACTACATGCTCATGTATAGACAAACTGATCATTTGGAGATAGAGGGCTACTCAGATTCGGACTTTGCTGGCTGCGTTGATTCTCGGAAATCAACATCAGGATTTATATTTATGTTAGCTGGTGGAGCCATATCATGGAGGAGTGCAAAGCAGACCTTGACTGCTACCTCTACTATGGAAGCGGAGTTCGTTGCTTGTTTTGAGGCTACATCGCAAGGTGTATGGTTGAAGAGTTTCATCTCAGGGCTTAGAATTGTTGACTCCATTACTAGGCCAATTAAACTGTACTGTGACAATTCAGCTGCTGTATTTTTGGCTAAAAACCATAAGAGTGGTAGTCGAAGTAAACATATCGACATTAAGTATTTAGCCATAAGAGAACGTGTTAAAGAAAATAAAGTGGTCATAGAACACGTTAGCACTGAATTGATGATAGCTGATCCTTTGACTAAAGGCATGCCAATTAAGAATTTTAAGGATCATGTGATAAGAATGGGAGTTGGTTCCATGATATAATTGTATGGATAACAATTTGTACAAAGAAACTCTTATTTCAATTATTTGTTTATTTCTCATTCAGGTGTACACGTTATATGACTTTTGAGAAATGACAAACTTTTCTTTTGGACTCTGAATAAACATATGGTTTATTCATTATGTTATCACATTTGGAATAGGGTAAAGAAATTGAATGCATTGTAATACATAGAAGATAATACTCAATTATAGAGGACCTATCGCTATGATTCATGTATTTAGTTTCTTGTTCAGTGTTGATAAAATATACGACCAAGTGGAGAATGTAATAACCCGTCGCAATAGATGGTCCTATTTTTATTACGATCGTTTCCACTAATTAATAAGTGATAACAGCCCCTTAAATGTTAAACGCCTGCTTGATGGGAGCAGGCGGTGGAATGGAAGGGATTTGAGTATCTCTTTAAATAGGGATCCCTTCCTAGGGCTTTTAATACAATGTTATCGAAAGAAAAACAAAAACAAGCTGAGGCATTGGGTCCCTGATCAAGAGCACATCCTGAGGGCATATACCATCAGAGTGCGATGGCTCATTGATTGGAAGCGCTCAATCAAGATCCATAGAGAGGAGGAGGAAGATCAAGATCCAACGAGAGAGGAAGATCAAGATCCATCGAGAGAAGAAGATCAAGATCCATAAAGAAGAGGAAGATCAAAATCCTTACCCTCATCGGGAAGAAAATTAATAATAATGGCCGGAGGTATTTATCGATAACTTGCTTAATTATCGTGATAATATATTGATACCATATTTCCGCATATCTTATAGGATCAATATATTTAAATTAAGTCTAACATTCCAAATGTTAGACTTAATTTAAATATATTGATCCTATCAGATATGTAGAAATACGGTATCAATATATTTATCACTATAATTAAGCAAGTTAAGATCGATAAATACCTCCAGCCATTATTATTAATTTTCTTCCCGATGAGGGTAAGGATTTTGATCTTCCTCTCGATGGATCTTGATCTTCCTCCTCTCTATGGATCTGATCTTCCCTCTCGATGGATCTTGATCTTCCTCTCTCGGTGGATCTTGATCTTCCTTCTCCTCTCTAGGATCTTGATTGAGCGCTTCCAATCAATGAGCCATCGCACTCTGATGGTATATGCCCTCAGGATGTGCTCTTGATCAGGGACCCAATGCCTCCGCTTGTTTTTATTTTTCTTTCGATAACATTGTATCGAAAGCCTTAGGAAGGGATCCCTATTTAAAGAGATACTCAAATCCCTTCCATTCCACCGCCTGCTCCTATCAAGCAGGCATTTAACATTTAAGGGGTCGTTATCACTTATTAATTAGTGGAAACGATCGTAATAAAAAAGGACCATCTATTGCGATGGGTTATTACATTCTCTCACTTGGTCCGTATATTTTATCAACACTGAACAAGAAACTAAATACATGAATCATAGTGATAGGTCCTCTATAATTGAGTATTATCTTCTATGTATTACAATGCATTCAATTTCTTTACCACTATTCCAAATGTGATAACATAATGAATAAACCATATGTTTATTCAGAGTCCAAAAGAAAAGTTTGTCATTCTCAAAAGTCAAATAACGTGTACACCTGAATGAGAAATAAACAAATAATTGAAATAAGAGTTTCTTTGTACAAATTGTTATCCATACAATTATATCATGGAACCAACTCACATTCTTATAACATGATCCTTAAAATTCTTAATTGGCATGCCTTTAGTCAAAGGATCATCTATCATCAATTCAGTGCTAACGTGTTCTATGACCACTTTATTTTCTCTAACACGTTCTCTTATGGCTAAATACTTAATGTCGATATGTTTACTTCGACTACCACTCTTATGGTTTTTAGCCAAAAATACAGCAGCTGAGTTGTCATAGTACAGTTTAATTGGCCTAGCAATAGAGTCAACAATTCTAAGCCCTGAGATGAAACTCTTCAACCATACACCTTGCGATGTAGCCTCAAAACAAGCAACGAACTCCGCTTCCATAGTAGAGGTAGCAGTCAAAGTCTGCTTTGCACTCCTCCATGATATGGCTCCACTAGCTAACATAAATATAAATCCTGATGTTGATTTCTGAGAATCAACGCAGCCAGCAAATTTCGAATCTTAGTAGCCCTCTATCTCCAAATGATCAATTTGTCTATACATGAGCATGTAGTCCTTGGTCCCTTGAAGATACCTCATGACCTTTTTAGCAGCTCTTCAGTGGTCTAAACCTGGATTACTCTGATATCTTCCCAACATTCCTACTGCGAATGCAATGTCAGGTATTGTGCAAACCTGAGCATACATTAGGCTTTCGACAACTGAAGCATATGAAATGTTGTGCATCTGTTCCCGTTCAAGTTCATTTTTAGGGCACTGGTTCAAAGCGAACTTGTCACCCTTCACTATAGGTGCAACACTTGGTGAACAATTTTTCATCTGAAATCTCTCCAAGACTTTATTGATATAAGTTTCTTGAGACAATCCTAAAATGCCTCGAGATCTTTCTCTATGGATCTTAATGCTAATGACATAAGATGCCTCACTCATATCTTTCATATCAAAATTTTTGGAGAGAAATTGTTTCACTTCATATAGCAACCCTTTATCATTGGTTGCAAGTAGAATGTCATCCACATAGGACCAAGAAACAAATTTTGCTCCCACTAACCTTTTGGTATATACATTGATCCATGATGTTCTCTTCAAAACCAAAGGAAGAGATCACATCATGAAATTTTAAATACCACTGACGTGAGGCTTGTTTCAATCCATATATGGATTTCTTAAGCTTGCAAACCAAATGCTCACCATCACCAGAGGAAAATCCTTCAGGCTGTTTCATGTAAACCTCTTCCTCTATATCTCCATTAAGGAATGCGGTCTTCACATCCATTTGATGTAACTCAAAATCAAAATGAGCTACCAATGCCATTATTATTCGGAAAGAATCTTTCTTGGATACAGGAGAAAATGTCTCCGTGTAGTCGATTCCTTCCCTCTGAGTGAATCCTTTGGCAACGAGTCTTGCTTTATATCTCTCAATGTTGCCTTGTGAGTCTTTCTTTATTTTAAAGACCGATCTACATCCAATGGATTTTACACCATTAGGCAACTCAACAAGATCCCAGACTCGATTAGATGCCATAGATTCCATCTCGTCCTTCATGGCATTGTACCACAAGTTTGATTCCTTAGAACTCATGGCTTGTGAAAACATTTCAGGATCATTTTTGGCTCTAATGTTATAGTCAGATTCATGTAGATACACAATATAATCACTAGGAATTGTTGATTTCTTTATTCTAGTTGATCTTCTTAATGTTGTATCAATGACCTCTTGAGGAGTATCTTGCACAACTGATTGTTGATGAACAACATGATCTTCTAGATTACCATCAGCTTGTGAAATCTCAATGACTAGTTATTGAGCACTTAATTGAGTTGAGGAGTGCTATAAATAACAACCAATCCCTCACTTGAAGTGGAAGCTGGAATAACTGAATGATCTTTCTCAGAAGAAGCCAAATACTGAGATTGATTACTCCCACTAATCAAGTCATTCTCAAGAAATTTTGCATTTCTTGATTCCACAATCCTAGTGCTGTGAGATGGACAATAAAATCTATAACCCTTAGACTTCTCAGCATATCCAACAAAATATCCACTAATAGTCCTTGGGTCTAGTTTCTTTTCTTGTGGATTATAACTCTTACTTCATATGAGCATCCCCAAACATGTATATGTTGCAAACTTGGTTTCCAACATTTAAATAACTCAAATGGCGTTTTGGAAACAGCCTTGGTTGGAACCCGATTCAATATATGCAGCAGTTTTAAGAGCTTCAGTCCACAAGGATTTAGGTAGGTTGGAGCTGACAATCATGCTCCTTACCA
>UESW01002516.1:90407-155799 GCA_900491605.1 Calamus simplicifolius | reverse complement strand
ATCAAGATCCATAGAGAGGAGGAAGATCAAGATCCATCGAGAGGATCAAGATCCTTAACCTCATCGGGAAGAAAATTAATAATAATGGCTGGAGGTATTTATCGATCTTAACTTGCTTAATTATCGTGATAAATATATTGATATCGTATTTCCGCATATTTGATAGGATCAATATATTTAAATTAGTCTAACATTTGGTCACCGCCTGCTCCATTTATATTTAAGGGCCGTTATCACTTATTAATTAGTGGAAACGATCGTAATAAAAATAGGATCATCTATTGCGACGGGTTATTACATAAGTTAGTTCCCGATCAAGCTCGATTCAAATTTAATTGAAAACAAGCTTTAAATAGAGTTTACAAACTTCAAATTAACTTCAAATATGAATATAGCTGATATATTAATTTCATAAATTCTGTGCAAATAAATGAAATAAGTACTCGTTGACACATCAACCAAATTTGTTTCATAAATGATAATAATTGATATGCACCATCAAGGTGCTAATTAAGAAGGTGAGAACAATTCCTCATTCACTGTTGACTTCGTTATAATAGGCTAATTTTATTGTCATCAGGCCAATTGGATGCTTTCCAACCTTCATATCAATCAAGCTGAGCTTGGTTGAACACCAAAATATTAAATAATAACATATTACAAATAGTAATATTTCATTGGAAGTCTGATGAGGGGTAAAATCATCATCACGTTAATATTCGTGCATACGACAAAAGACTGAGATCACCTTTGATTTGATCCGTCAACTGTTACATCGAAAAGAACAAAGCAGATACACCTTGGCCAGGCCGAGCTATTCTTATACCTCGGCAAAACCAAGCTATTCTTACATCTCGACAAGACCGGACTATTCTTGTGCCTTGGCCAGACCAAGCTATTCTTGTGCCTCGGAGGGACCGAGCTATCCTCATACCCAGCCAGACCGAGGCACCCTGAACCTCTGCGGAACCAAGCATGAGAGAATTCAAATCCATGATAATTCGGCAAGATTCCAACCATCGGTCTCCGACTACCCTAAGAAAGAAAAAAGTCAGATAATACCAGATGTGACCTAGAGCCTCTAAGTCATCGAATCTCAAAGCACCAGCTAACCTTCCTAACCGTTGATTCTCTAACTAACCAGATTCGAAAGCTTCCGATCTCGTAACAAACTTGATTCGAATCAAATTCAAATCATCATGGTTTCGGACCCTCAGTAATTTGCCCAAGGAATCAAGTAGTTATCTGCCATCATCTTGGCAACCTATATATATATGCTCTATCTTGAAGTTTCCCAGGTATGTTCACTCTTTCACTAAGAAAAAACTCCATTGAAGCTCGAGCAGAACTCCCGGGGCTCTGAGAGAAGCCGTTCTTGAGGGACTCTTCTGCGAGAGCTTCTCCTCATATCTGCTTGTCGTAAATCTTCAATGACTTCAATGTCGAAGGGTCTTCCACAGAGGGCCACCCCGATAGTCTCTGTGCAAGGACTATCTTGCAAGTTCCACCTGGATGAGAGATCGATGTCCAGATCCGAAGTCGGACTGCACCCAAGTTGGAGAATGGATTTCTGCAACAACAGATTGGTGCTAGAGGAAGGATCTCAGGTCCTATAACTTGTAATCAAGGAGACAAGGCTTAGATCTAGAAGAATAACCCTTCAATGGCTAATCGAAGGAGAGCTACCTCTAATGTACAGGATCAAACCACCTTCCAGAGGCCTTATCCTCCAAACAATGCGGCGCCTCCACTACCGCCACCAGCCGAGACTCCTTCATCGCCGGCGGCCATGGTGACCTATGATCAGTTTGCTGTGTTGGTACAACAAGTGCAAGCCCTTGCACAGCTGGTCTAAGGGCTATAGGGGGCTTTCCGTCCGGCTGCTCCTGCTCCGCAACTCCCTGATGGAGCCGCCGCCCCTGCTCCGCCAGCGATCTCTTCTTCCAATCAGCCCGAGGTTGCGGGCCATCCTCAGCAACCCAGAGGAACTGAGCCAGCGCCATAGAAGGTCAGGAGAAAGAGCCTTCCTAGATCTCGGTGAGTTTTCTCTCTCTTTCCTATGTCATCCCACCACGACTCGATGCCGTTGTCGTATTCTCCTCGGCCAGTCTCCCCTACCTCTCGAGATGAGAGGATACGACGGCAGATGCAGGAGATGCGCCAGGAGTGGCACCAGGAGCTAAATGCCGTCAGGAGGTCCGTCCTCCCCAATCGAAGGTAGAGCAGGGCATCCCTTCTCCAAGAAGATCATGCGAGAAGTGATCCCTTCTAATGTCAATCTTTCCACCATCAAATCGTACCATGGTCCACTGACCCCGACGACCATCTAAGCAACTTTTGATCTATCATGATGCTCCATAGAGCATCAGATGTGATCCTATGCAGAGCCTTCCCCTCTACACTTAGGGGGTCTGCTAGAACTTGGTTCAACAGCCTAAAGCCAAGTTCATCAATTTATTTGATGAGCTGAGCAACCTATTCATCAGCCAGTTCGTCAACAACCATCGTCATCGATGGAGATCTAATTCCCTCTCTGAGGTCAAGCAGAGAGAGGGAAAATCCTTGAAGAATTACCTCAGCCGATTCAACACGGCCATGTTGGAAGTAGATCACCTCAATCATGAGGTGGTAATGTTCATCTTGACAGACGGAGTGTTGTAAGAGGGTGACTTCTATTTGGCCCTAGAGGTCAATTATCTATAGAGCCTCTCCAATACGATGGCCCTAGCGGACAAGTACGCCAGAGTTAAAAGAGTCACGGAGGTCAGCCCGAGCCGAGCAATCAAGGAGGAAAGAGGCCAAGGGTTCAGAGAAGAATTGACCCCTCCGCCATGCCAACCAACCAAGTCGTCAAAGAGTTCCTCCGCAACCACCCAAAGATCGTTCCTAGAGCTCGGTCTGAAGGTTCAATCAGTACACCCCACTCACTGCACCAAGAGCGCAAATCCTGATGGAGATCGAGTGCCAAATCTCTCGATCGCCATCTTCGGGGGAACGGGGCCCAACGGATATGATCAAGTATTGTCGATTCATCGGGATCATGAACACGAAACCGAGGAGTGCTAGCAACTTCGGAATGAGATTGAGCAACTCATTCAATGGGACAGACTGGACCGACTCAAGAGAGCCCTCGAGCCGAACAATGAAGGAGACCGCCAGCCTGAGCCTCGTCAACCCCCTCTAATAAAACCCATCGGTAGTTGGCAATGTCAATATAATAGCAACGATTGGCTCCTCATCGACTTGGCCGAATGAAGAAGAAAATCCACCAAAGAGAGCTCGGGCCGATGAGCTTTCTTTTTCTGACGAAGACTTCCAGGAGATACAGTATCCGCACGATGATGCATTGGTTGTATCCCTTAACATAAAGGACTATGATGTACACCGAATTTTGGTTGATAGTGAAAGCTCTGTTAATTTTTTGTACTTTGATGCATTTGTGAGGATTAAAATTGTGGATCAAAAACCTCTAAGCTATAGACTCCATCCTGGTGGGTTTTACTGGTGACGCCATTTCCCCGAAGGGGTCATGACCTTGGTGGTCCGAGCAGGCACTTGGCCCAGCATAGCAACTATTCACATTGATTTTCTGGTGACCAAGCTTCGGTCCCCTACAACGCCATCCTCTACATGCCAGGACAGATGACCCTCAAGGCTATTATCTCTCCCTCATCTCACCATAAAGTTCCATACCGAATGGGGAGTGGGAGTTGTTCGAGAAAGTCAGGCCATGGCTCAGTACTGCTTCATTGCCGACCTACAGTCTAGAATGCCCGAAGTTGATGGGTTGGATGCTCGAAAGGACTTTATCGAGCAACGGAGAGAACCAGCCGAGGAGCTTGAGGAGGTACCACTCGATGAAGCTCGGCCCGACCGAACCATAAAGATCGGATCACAACTGAAAGGAAAGCCTCGATAGGATTTGGTTAAGTTCTTCAGAGAAATGCTGACGTCTTTGCTTGGTCTACTTTGGACATGCCAGGGATCGACCCAGATGTCCTCGTCCATCACCTCAATGCGGATGGAACATTTTGGCCAATCAAATAGAAGAAGAGAAGCTTCGCCCCTGAGCGTCAGAAAGCTATTTGAGGAGGCGGATAAGCTCATTAAAGCCAACTTCATTCGGAAAGTGAACTATCCTGATTGGCTGGAAAATGTTGTCATGGTGAAGAAGTCAAATGGCAAAATCGAGGATCTGTATCGACTTCATAGACCTCAGCAAGGCTTGCCCGAAGGATAGTTTTCCTCTGCCTCGGATTGACCAAATCATGGATGCTACTTTGGGCTGCCAGATGCTGACCTTCATGGATGCCTATTTGGGCTATAATCAAATTCGCATGGTACCCGAGGACGAGGAAAAGACAGCGTTCATAACTGACCGAGGTATCTACTGTTACCGAGTCATGCCTTTTAGTTTAAAAAATGCAAGTGCAACATACCAGAGGCTGGTTATTAAAGTCTTTAAAGAATAAATTGGTTGAAACATGGAGGTTTATGTTGATGACATGTTAGTTAAAAGCAATGAAGCATCCTAACATATTGATGATCTTACAAAAAGCTTTGTCATACTCTGGAAGTATCAAATGAAGCTTAATCCAACCAAATGTGCCTTCAGAGTCAACTCAGGAAAATTCTTGGGATTTATGGTTTCCCAACGAGGCATTGAGGAAAATCTGCAAAAAATTCAAGATTTGCAGCAAATGTTACCTCCGGGTCAGTCAAGGAGATGCGGTGCCTTATCGGAAGGATAGCGGCCCTCAACCGTTTGTTGCTCGATCAGCCGAGAAATGTTTGCCCTTCTACAAGGTACTTTAGTCGGCTAAGAACCTCCAGTGGATCTCGGACTACCAGAAATCCTTCAAAGACCTAAAGAAATACCTCAGCTTGCCACCTCTCCTTAGTAGTCCAAGCCTTGGGAAGATGCTATATTTGTACCTGGCAGTCTCTGAGGATGTCGTCGAGTCTGTGCTAATCCGAGAGGAAGCTAAAATCCAAAAGCCGTTTTACTATGTTACCAAAATACTTCGGGATGCCAAGATGAGGTGTGCCTGAATTGAAAAGGTGGTGTTGTTCCTCATAACATCTGTCCAGAAGATGCGACCTTACTTTTAAGCACACACTGTGATGATCCTGACCGATCAACCCATCAAGCTGATCCTCCACCATCCGAAGATATCCGAGAGAATGACCAAATGGGCCATCAAGCTAAGTGAGCACGACCTTCGGTATCAGCCCCGCCCAGCGATCAAAGCATAAATTCTAGCAGATTTCTCCTTGAATGCACCATTCCTAAGGATGGTTCCACTTCGGATACCTCTGAACAACCAAAAATCGATGCTCTGTGGCTGCTTCATGCGGATGGATCATCTAACGCAAATGGCTCTGGTGCCGGCTTGGTTCTTACAAGTCCAGAGGGCGCGACCCTTGAGTATGTCATCCGCTTCTCGTTTTCAACCTTCAACAATGAGGTAGAATATGAGGCTCTGTTCACTGGACTCTGCATCACCCGGAATCTTGGAATCAAGAAGTGAAATGCCTATACCGACTCTCAATTAGTGGCTGAACATGTACGAGGAGAATTTGAAGCTCGAGAGCTGAATATGATTCAGTATCTCCAAAAGGTGCATGATTTGTCCTCATACTTTTCTGAATTTGAAGTCATTTAGGTTCCAAGGGCAGAGAATGTGTGTGCCAACCTTTTATCTCTCATGGCGACCACCGATTTGATAGATCTCGAGCAGAAATTCCACTTGGAAGTCTTAGAAAAGTCCAGCATTGCCGATGCTAATCAAGTGATGCAGATTGATACCGAACCATCGTGGGTAGACCCAATCCTTAAATATCTCAAGAAGGGTTACTCCCAACTGACAGAAAGGATGCAAGAAAATTAAAGATGCAAGCATCACATTATGTCCTACTCGATGATCAGCTGTACAAGAGAACCTTCTCTATGTCATTGCTCAAATGCCTTCGTCCATTAGAAGTCGATTATGTACTTCGAGAAGTCCATGATGGCATATGTGGCAACCATCTTGGCAGCCGAGCCTTATGCTACAAGGTGTTGCGCCGAGGTACTACTGGCCAACTATGCAGAAAGATGCCGATGATCTCGTCCAAGCCTGTGACTTATGCCAGCAACATTCAAACATACAGAGACTCTCCTCTGCTCACTTAATGCCCATAATATCTGCTTGACCTTTTTTAAAGTGGGAAATTGACATCCTCAGCCCTTTTTCTCTTACCACGAGATAGAGAAAGTTTCTGTTTGTAGCAATTGATCATTTCACCAAGTGGATCGAGGCCGAGATAGTCACCCAGATAACTGAGGCTCGGGCTAGAGATTTCATATGGTGATCCATCATTTGTCAATTCGGCCTTCCACACACCATCATCACCGACAATGGAAGACAATTCGACAATCCCAAATTCTAAGAGTTCTGTGAAGACCATGGCATCTCCCATCAGCTTACATCAGTCGGCATCCTCAAGCCATGAAGAAGCCGAAGTGACCAACCGAACCTTGCTACAAGGAATTAAGCCCGGCTCAACAAGGCTCGAGGCAGATGGGCGGAGGAGCTTTATCATGTCTTGTGGGCCTATCGGACCACCCAGAGGGCCCCCACGGGTGAGACTCCTTTCAAAATGGCCTTCGGAACGGAAGCTATCATTTATGTGGAGATAGGGCTACCATCGCCGCAGGTGGAGAGTTATTCGGAGGAGTCAAGCTATGGGCAGCTCCAAACCAACCTCGACTTGATAGAAGAAGTCAGAGAGAAGGCCCGAATCCGAATTTCAGCCTATCAACAAAGAGTAGCTTGCTATCATTCTCTCGAATCAAAGAAAAGTCCTTCCTTTATGGTAATCTTGTGCTCCGCAAGGCATCTGTCTCCAAACCATTAGAACAAGGGAATCTATCTACAAATTCGGAAGGCTCCTATCAAGTTGCAGAGTCATCAGGCCCGACACTTACAAGCTTCATGATCTAGATGAAAAATCTATTCCTCAAACCTAAAATTCGAATAACCTCCAGAAATATTATCAATAAAGTACACTCTCACCAAACTCATCTATTTACAATAATGAGATTTCACGTTGTTTATGTTCCAAATAATCTCTTCCAAAGTCTTTGATAAGAGACAGGTTTCATCCGACTACTGGCCTACGGGTCCCCCAACAAAGACTCGGTATGTCCGAGGGCCAAGATAAATGCCACAAAGACTCGGTATATTCGAGCACTCTCAGTATGTCCGAGGGTCGAGCTAAATATCAACAAAGACTCGGTATGTCCGAGTACTCTCGGTGTGTCCGAGGGCCGAGCTAAATATCAACAAAGACTCGATATGTCCGAGCACCCTCGCAGGTCTGAGGGCTGAGCAATTTTTTCGTACCTTAGCAGCACCAAGTAAAATATGATTTTTCTTCAAGCCTTGGCAGCACCAAGTGATATTTCTCCAAACCTTGACAGGACCGAATGATTTCTTTGTACCTTGGTAGCACCAAGTAAATATAATTTTTCTTTAAACTTAGGCAGCACCGAGTGATCTTTCTCCGAACCTCGACGGGGCTGAGCAATTTCTCCATACCTTGGCAGCACCAAGTAAAATATGATTTTCTTTAAGCCTCGGTAAGATCGAGTAACTTTTTCAAGCCTCGGCAAGATCGATCAACTTTTCCAAGCCTCGGCATGACCAAGCTGTGCCGACAAACTAAGTAAGAGTTTTTGGAGATACTCGGCATGTGTTGGGATATGTGCCCATAAACAAATGACATTTATTTTTGCTGAATATTTGAAAAAATTTTTAATATTATACTTGCATGCATGTTATGATGCTTTATAAATATTAAAAATCCCTAATTATTTAAATATGACTTTAAATATGTATATAATATTATATACAGAGGATAATATTTAAAGTAGAATAATCTAAACTTGTCCGTATTATAAATTAAAGTTGCAATAGGGATCTTTAATTTAAAATTACTAGCGCGGTTCATTACATTCTGAATGAAACGATCTTATCCAGATTGTTGATAATGAGATTATCGGAATGAAAGCACTTTATATAATTTGATTATATAGGACTGGAACATGATTAATTATGAATCTCTAATAAATTCCCTTGTTAAATAGAGAATTTAAAATTAATCAATGATGGTCATATGTGAATTGATCTTAATTCTGAGTAATTAATAGACTCCTATTTATTGTATTATATTTTTTGACTTACCGGATAATGACACAGAAACATAGTGTCAAAGTCTTGGTATATTGAAAATATAATAACATAAGTAGCCGGAAATATTAATATACAAGATGAAATCCATTCCTTCAGATGGACGGTTCCCATAAGTGTTGATTCGGGACTTGAATAATAAGAGCGCTCAATTTATGATTGGATCATAAATATATTATTCATTATAGAATCAATGGTACTATGGATAAAGATGTGATTAAAGAGGTTAACGAAAAATGCTAACTTTAATCATGAACCGTTTATGGAGGATTGATTTATATGCAGTGACTATATCAATGGACGATTCAAATCCTTATGAATATAATTAATTTATAATTTTAAGAGTGCAATTCCAAATTTTTAGTGAAGTAATTTGGAATTAATAATTTTGATATTTAATTAAGGTGTTAATTGAATGTCAAAATTATTGGAGCTTAGAATTATAATGTCCATAGTTCCTCTGGACGGCTCCATTAAATTATGTGAACTTTATGATATGTTGGGTTGAGTTATTAATTTGGAATTGAGAATTCTAAATTACTTTTCATATAGAAATTAATTAGATTAATTTCTGTTATACTGTGTGCTAGGGAACACATCGTAGCATATTCCACGAGAAAAGTCTATGTGGAAATTATTAGTTGTTGGAGAAATAAATATGGGATTGTGAGAGAGCCTTAACGTCCCATGATAAATATGTCGAACCAACAATTGGTTGTTGGATTGATATATGTTAAAGTAGTTCCAAGAGTTGGAACTTATCTTTAAGTTTTAATTAATTGATTAATTAATTAAAGAGGTTGGTAATTGTTATTCTATGTGAATATAAGATTCATGAGAGACAAAGAAGAAAATCGGGATAACAATGATCAACCACAGAGAGTTCCTCTTCAACTTCCCTTTATCTCATGAGTTGAGAATAAAAAGTGAATTAAAATTCAATTGTGTAATCTCAACCCAAATCAAAAGGAACGTCCACTCGTTCGTGTTCATCATAATCTGGAGAACGTTTGGAAAGATATGTGGTGATCAAAGGATTTAGTGATTCCAAGGTAGTGTTCGTGAAGAATAAAAGGTCGATTTCTTAATCTTTTTTTTATCCTTGTTATTAAATTAATACAGGTATAAATCATGCTAACTCAAATTTTAAAGATATGTGATTTGATCTGTATCTTGTTTTCGCTAAGATAAGTGATTTGATCCTTATCATG
Source organism: Calamus simplicifolius (assembly GCA_900491605.1). Classification (NCBI taxonomy): domain Eukaryota; kingdom Viridiplantae; phylum Streptophyta; class Magnoliopsida; order Arecales; family Arecaceae; genus Calamus; species Calamus simplicifolius. Next base: position 146,354 of record UESW01002516.1, on the reverse strand, counting down.
CTTCCGCAAACATCTCAAAATTATTCTGAGATAACCATCAGCATGATCAAACTCCCATCAAAAGTTAGCAAGGCCACCCAGTCCTTGCCCTACCCTAAGACAAATCATGCGCTATACCCTTAAAGAGCCAACGTATTCTGATGCGCATCGATAGGCTTGAACCGAACCATTTGGCAAAGAGTTAAATATCTAAAATGTCCCTGACTTGTAAATATCAGATACAACTATTTTCCTTAGCAAAAGGATGCCCTAATGGCTGTTCGCATGTCTCGATAGGACTGAGCCTTCACCTCGCACCCTCCGATCCAACGTATATGAGAGATTTGCGCATCGAGAAAATGCAAAAATGATACATTGAATAAAACTTGTGCTTTGGAAAAAGAAGCAAAACAACAAAAATAACTACATGTGTGAAGAAAAAAAGTTCATTTATTTCATTGTAAAAAATTCTTTACAGCCTTTCGACGCATTACAAGTGCATTACAGCACAGAAAATACACAAAAAGCAAAAGAAAATGCTCAAACAAGTAAGATTGGCACACAACGCTGCTTCAATATAGTTTCTACCCATGACTCAAAGAAGTTGAAAAAGACAACTTTGTCGAGCTGCGATCTCCGAATCTTCGAGAAGTCATGTAGAGAAAAGAAGCAACCTGAAGGAACTTACTTTCGGCTCTCCGAAAGTATGAAGTCCCTCAGGATGCAGGGACATGGCCAAACACCACCATGGAAGATAAAAAGCCTCAAGAAGAAGAGGCTTAGCGATGAAGGTTACCATGGCTGACGAAAAGCCTATGGAAACCATAACCCATCAACAACTGCATTTCAAGTGGTCTTTATGGTTCCACAATGGATGGATGAGATCAAATAGAGAGCACCCGTGTCGCTTTCCATATGACCTCTATCCCCCTTTTGTGCTTCGCATATGACCTCCATAACTTCTTCCTTGAGGATGACTTACTTTCCAGCAACTCCTTCATCGCCCCAACTATCGGGGTCAAGCCAAACCTCGAAAGGAAAAGCCAACCTCACAGCTCTCAAATGCAGCATGAAAAAAGCCATGAAAGTTTCTTTCTACTCAAAGACTTTCTCGGGCATGCTCAGACCCCCTTCTGCTCTCTCCTTTTTTATAAGCACTAAACTAAAAATAGCCATTAATGGAGGAGGGACTTTGAAACTCAAGATGCCATATTTGTGCCATATCCAAGACCACATGGTGATACCCTAACAGGACTTGATACTTCCCAAGGTATACTGAAGATATTTTCATACCACTATAAAAGCAGAGGATTTCCTCTCGACCTCAGACCAGAGACCTTAAATGTGAGGAATTGTCTGCAAATCCTCATGATACAGATAAATTTGGAAAAACCTCTATGAAAAAATGCACAGTCTACTAGCAATTGAATGCTTGGTGCGTACGAAAAGCAAAACCACATCGAAAAAGACAAGGAATTAAATATGAGATGAATGCCTTGAAAAAAATAAGATATACTTTGGCAAAGCCGAGCTATCCCCCTCCTTGACAAATTCAAGCCACTTTCTGTTGTTCGATCAAGCTAAACAGTTCTCTCTATTCTCGCGAAGCTGAATTATTTCCTCTACCGCGGCAAAGCCGAACCATTCCTTTTGCTCCGGCAGAGCCGAGCTATCTCCCGCTTTAGTAGATCCGGCCGAGTTGGTCTCAACAAGACCAGGCGACTTCTTCGATTTTGACAAAGTCATTCCGAAATTCTTGAGAAATAACAAAACTGAACTATTCATTTGGCTTCGTAGTAAGCTAAGCTTAAACAAGACGTGGACGAGCTAAAAGTCCTTCTAACACACAAATACCAAAACAACGAAACACATGGAGAAAAACAAAATGATTCATTCGTATCATAATGTCGTTCATATTATAAAAATGAAAGAAAAATATGGAAAGATGGATCTCTAAGTCTCGTCTTCATATTCGGAGGCAATTTTAGCAACATCTGAAGCGTGTTGATTCGATCGATCCTCTCTGTTACTTGGCCCCAGGGATGTGTCCACCCTCGATAGATATATGCAAAACCCTAGCTTCCTCAGTGGCAGGTCTCAAGGCCTCTGTTTCCTTAATGATTTCTGGAGGAGCCTCCGTTGGATATCCTTTCGAGACCACTTCAAAATCGATGCTAGGAGCATCTTCATCATTATCGCCATCATCGGATGGAGAGGTCGCTGCCAATGCTTCGATTGTTGGCGATGGAAAGCAATACCTCTCATCCTCCAAAAATGGGAGGTTGATGTCTAGGTAGTCCTGAACCACCCTCGTTCGGACCTCGCTTGCTCCAACTCGGTATGCCTCTGAAAACTAAATTCGCCCATAAGCAAATTCTTCTGAGCTTTTATATTTCTCAATCGCTAGAGAGATCTCGTTGTTTGCCTCCGCTGCCCGACACTCCAGCTCAAAGCACTTCTCCAGCTCAAGGCTAAATCCCTGGTCAGAGCCTTTATTTGATCAGCCACCTTGGGCTTGGTCTTATCCAACTAGAGAAGAGAAAATAGCAAATACAACAAACGATCAAGTTAGCTCTAACTACGGGTAAGAGATGAACCGTTGCGTAGAAGTGGTAAGAGGACATACCTCTTTGACATGGCAAGCAACCTCGGCTTCTACTCTCTTGGCTCTTTTTCGAGCATTCTCTCTCTCTTTTCTCTATCTGCCCATGTCCTTCTAGGCATGTTCGAGATCCATCCAGTCCCTAGAGCCGTCGGATCGTGCTTGACGTAGCACGGCTATAAGATCAAAAATATGTTTCTAACAGGACTCGAGCCGAGCCTCAAAACAGGACTTTTCTTTAGCAGCCCTGCCATTGAGGAAGTCGATTCCTTCGGGCCTTGCCTTGGAAACTCGACATTTTGATCGAGCTCATCGGCTGTTTTTTGAGCCTCCCCAAGCTTGGCTACCTTTGCTCGAAGTCGTAACACCTCGGATCGGGTATCTTTGCTCGATTTTCTAACCTCATCAAGCTCGGCTTGCACCCTCGTCAGCTCTTTTGAGTGTTGATCAGCCGAGTTTATTTTGGCATGGAGTGCCTTGGCCTCATGCGAGATCTCCCTGTTGTATTATCAGCCGAGATCAGGTGCTTAAAGAGTACCTACTAAAGGAGAATTGCCTACAATAGAGCCAAACGGTTAGGTTTAGAAAAACTGCACAGAACATTTAAGAAGGCATAGAAGGAAAGAAAACTCACTCGAATGCAGGAAGAATTCACGTTCCTTAGGATGTTGGCTTGGGACCAATGCATAGTCTTCCAAGTCAAAAGGCATCTCAAATCCCTCACCAAAAAAGCGACTCTCCGACGACTGTCTTCTCCTACTTTAGGGTAAATGGCATGTCCCTTCTCATAAAAAATACTTAAAAAGTTGTCAATATGAGATTCTTCAGTAGCACCACCCGAGGGATCAAGGAGGGGACTAAGCCGACCTATCCTTTCCCCGTCGCTTGCTGACGTCCCGAAGGCCTTGGCTCCTCCATCCTCATCGAGGGAGCCCTTTCTCCACCCAATGGACATCTTTTTTCTCCTTCTTCCTCTTCTACCCCACGGAGAGGGGATCCTTCTAGGGTAGAACAACACTCGCTGCAAATGCAACCGCCCGATCTTCGAAGAATAATTTCCTCAACCTCTGTTGACTCATGGAACCCTTCCCTTCAAGGTAAGGTGCATCAGAAGCCATGGATAAAGAAATTCCGTTACCCGAAAATCATCATCCGTCGGCTCAGGCAAATGACCAAGCTCCTGCTCTACCTGAGCTGCTACTTCTTCAGCTTCATTACCAGGTGTCGGCCCCCAAATTCTAGTGCTAGGATGGGAGTTGGGGTCGGCCCCTGCGGCATCCCCCCTCAGTGGGCTGGAAGGTTGGAATTCGGTTAATCCTTGCGAATGGCTTGGCAGAGCCAGCTGCAGCCTGGAGGGAGAAGAGGATGGCCTCCGCTCGAGTCTGGCCCTCTTTCCTCTCGCTAGAGTCGATGAAACAGTGGCGGTGTTTGGTATCCTTCTTTCTGCCCGAATCGCCATAGTCGATCATGAGCGCTCCTCTCATCTGAGCCCCAAACTCATACCTGATCCTGTAAATCACGGAACGATCAGCTACATCCCTACAAAGACATCCAGTCATGAAGAAGGTGATGTCGCACTACTTAAGGGATCGACTCGGCTCAGCTCAGCATTATAGAGTGCCTCTTCAGTCAAAAGAGCATTGATTGGGATCACCTTGCTGCCATAAAAAATGTCGAAGTCCTCTTTGTCCGCTCTTGACAGCGTCGGATGCTGTTCGGCTCCATGGGGAGAGGCCCCCATTGGCGAGGAAAGTCGAATGCATCATCCCATTCAACAACAAAAAATCGTGACTTCCATCCTTTGATGGAAGTCGGAACCTTCGAAAACCTTTTAAAGTTCTTCTGTGGCCCAATATAATGCTAAGAAGAATCCTTGAGGATGTGAGGCTGTGACAGGCCCGGAACAGAGGAATCGTCGCCTTTATCCCCATGAATGCGCACAGGAAGATGAACCTAATGATATAACGCCAGCTATTCGGCATAATCATCATTGGACAAATGCCGTAATGCTTCATTATACTGCCACCAATGGATTAAGAGAAAACTGAGTCCCACTTTGAAGCTTTCCTTCGACTCTAATTGATCAGGCACCCTCATCTCAAGACTGGGGATCCACATCCGAATATCGCTTATGAACCAGTAATCCCAGCGAATCCTCTCCAGATCTGCAGGGGTTATCGTCGAGGCCAAGTCGATGGGGCGTTCCTTATCTCCAAGATCAGCAGAAGAAAAGCCAGCCATGTCTGATCCTATGTTGAAGACGTTCAGAGGAAGAAAATAGAGAGAAAGTGCAACGGAAGATAACTCTACCCACCTCTATTTAAACTGTTTCAGTGAGGCGAGAATCCCCATGCATTGCCAAACCTTAGGCCTGCCACGCGCCATTCCGTCCACCGCCAACAGTGGAAGGCGAGGGATTTTCTCCTCGTGCAATGAGAAGAAATGATGAAGCGATAGCCTGACATTATGGGGGCCTTATGGCACGTCTTCGCCTATTTAAATTTCTCCAATCGGATAAAGCTGTTTGGATTCTACTCCCTATACCTGAGCCTACACTTCGGATTGAGAGTGGGGGACATGTGATGAGGGATAAAATCGTTATTACGTCAATATTCGTGCATATGACAAAAAGGTCAAGATCACCTTTGATTTTTGATCCGCCAGCTGTAACATCCGGAAAAGAACAAAGCAGATACACCTCAGCCAAGCCGAGCTATCCTTGTGCCTCGGCAAGACCAAGCTATTCTTACACCTCGACAAGACCGGCTATTCTTGTGCCTCGGCCAGACCAAGCTATTATTGTGCCTTGGTGGGACCGAGCTATCCTCATACCATGGCTAGACCGAGGTACCCTTGAACCTCTGCGGAATCAAGTTTGGGAGAATTCAAATTCATGATAATTCGGTAAGATTCCAACCACGTGGGTCTTCGACTACCCTAAGAAAAGAAAAAAAGCCAGATAATACCAAATGTGACCTAGAGCCTCTAAGTCACCGAATCTTAAAGCACCAGCTAACGTTCCTAACCGTTGATTCTCTAACTAACCAGATTCAAAAGCTACCGATCTCGTAACAAACTTGATTCAAATCAGATTCGAATCATAACGATTTCGGACCCCCGGTGATATGCCCAAGGAATCAGGTAGTTGTCTGCCATCACCTTGGCAACCTATATATATGCTCTATCTCGAAGTTTTTCAGGTATGTTTACTTTTTCACTGAGAAAAAACTTCATTGAAGTTCGAGCAGAGCTTTCGGGGCTCCAAGAGAAGCCGTTTTTGAGGGACTCTTTTGCGAGAGTCTTCTCCTTATATCTACTTGCCGTGAATCTCTACTAACTTGGGCGTTGGAGGGTCTCTCGTAGAGGATCATCTCTGATACTCTCTGCGCGAGGACTGTCTTACAGGTTTCATTCAAATGAGTTCAGATTCAGAATCGGACCGCATCCAAGTTGAAGAATGAATTTCTATAGCAATAAAGTCTTGTTAGGCCTGCTAAAATAGCTAGCAAAAGTGGAAAACCGCCGCCACAGACACGTCAAATTGGCTGCCTCATACGCCTATCTACATTATTCAATACTAACGGATTATATTGAAGAATCTTTTGTGGATTTGGGTGTCGTTTTTGTCCGCTTACGTGATCAACAGCGGACGCAAGAGAGGAAGTCTAGGAACAAGCCTTCTAGCTAGCTAGTTCGTTCCCTCTGCTCTTATGCATGTTATTCTTGGATACATCTTCCATGTGTTAGTTTCCATCCTAGGTCTATCAAATATAGTCGGTGTCACGGTGTCAGACAAACACGTTTCTCTGGCCAAGCTAAGTGACAATTTGATTCTAGACAAACACGCGGCTTTATTTTTTGTGTGTTTTGACGTGCCTGCATGGTTCGAATAATGTAATGTTGTGGATGGGATGGAATTGACTACGTGGGGACCGGAGGCGGCTAGCTTGCAGACGACGAACCGGCGAAAATGAAAGATAAGGTTTGAGTTTTTAGTTTTAACATGTGCATGCACAGGAAAAGTTCGTTTGAATTAAGTTTTATTAATAATTTTGAAATGAAATAAATTTAGTTTTCTTAAAAGAAAACTATAGTGGTAAAAGTTGGGTGACTTTTCTAGAAAACTCTTAACCATTCGAGCCTTTTTTATTTTTTTTTTCACTGTTTAACTGCTATCTTGTCATATGAGCTGGGCTGTCCTTTTTCTTATAAAAAAATATCTTAAAAATCAGCATATATTTTCGTCATAGTTATAAGTTAAACATTCGTGCGGATATTGATTAAGCTTGTTTTTTTATTTTATTTTATTTTTTTTTGGTACAAATGTGTGATCATATAAGTCTAGTACGAATCAGTTCAAATATCAGAGGATAAAATTTGCTGCAGAAGAATAGGACAGAGGACACTCGGTGTCCAGAATCAAGATTCAGTACTGAGCCACAAAAGAAGCTGTCCAGTCCATCGTTGAATTGACTTCACAAAATATATGACAAATCTGAATAGATCCAATCTCTCGAAGTATAGACCAAATAGATTAAGCTTGTTGACGTAACTAAAGTTATAAGAGTCTGTCTATTTCCCAGATATAGTAACTGGAACCAAACAAATTGGCCGACTTTACCCCCACTTGCCTCCTCTTCCTTTCCTCTGCTAATCTTTCCTTGCTTGGTTCTAATTGAGCTCAATTCAGGATTTGGCTCTCAACGGTACTCCTAGAACGTAATCTCAATTCAGGATTTTACTATAAAAAATAGATTTACACAAATTCAATTATGTTTTATAACAATTAAAAATTTCGAGCTAATACCTTGGAAGATACGTTAAGATGTTCATTGTTATTGATGTTAAGTCACTTTCTTCAAACGTCGAGGAAATGGAGATCCTCCTAGCCGAACTCCTGCAAGAAAAGTCCCCGGAGACTGGATGCTCCGGTGGGGACCCTCCGACGCTCAAGTCAATAACCTGGGAACAGACAAGTCTTTGCTAGAGAAAGAACTTCAGTGTTAGAGTTCAGATCCTCCCTTTATGTTGATATGGGCTTTTATACCTGCTCAGAGATCTCTCTTTTTCGTGCTTCCAGAAGGTTGTTCATCTTCAGATATCCCTGTCCGATGGCGGACAAAAAGGGAGGAGGTGACAGTGATTAGTCATGTCGCAGTGTGCGCTAGAGGCATCCCACCCGTCCTGCCACTTGTTAGCATGGCTTTACTAGCGACGGGCAATCGTACCCATATCGGGTACACATCGTTAAGAGGTATGGTCGCACGCGGCCGCCGGCGAGTGACGAGTCGTACACCGTAACGGGGTATGACCATACGTAATCAGGGCCGAGTAATGGGTTGCACGCCGTAACGGGGTATGACCATACGTCTTAATGAGGCATGACAGTACTCCGTAATAAACAGGTAGCGGATCTCATAGATATGCCAGGTGGCTTGCCGTCCCCGGCTCTTATGGTGGGACCGTGGTTACAGTACGGGACTGAAGGAGGTTGAAGCTCGAAGGGGGAGCTCGGTGGTGGAGCTCGGAGTGGAGCTTGGAGTGGGAGCTCGGAGGTGGAGCTCGGAGGTGGTTTGGAATGCCGTCAGTGTCCTTTTCCGTTAACTTTGACGTCGTTGGATCAGCCACATCAGATGCCCCCTCGCCCCTAAGACAAAGCGGGCCCACTTCCGCTAGGAGAAAGGGGTGTCACGCCCTTAGTGGTTGATCCCTTTCCTTTGCTATCTGTTCTCAGACACGTGTCCCCAGATGCAGCGATGACTTGACACTGGCAACTTGCGGGATGTGAAAGGGTAGTCGCTGCTGTCCATTCAATCTGCTGCGATCGTCCTCGAAACGGGGTTGTCCTTTTGAGACTTACGAAAGACGTTTTCCATCATTGCCATCATGGCGTTGATGTCGGCGGCGTCACCTCATGGGCCGGAGGCGGTTCGTTCCACGTGCTGGACACTTGTCGAGGAAGCCTGGCCTATAGCGGGAGTCCGCGTGGCTGGGAAATCGAAGCGGGACGATTTGAAATTTGATAAAACTCGGTATTGGGCAGATAATCCGCCCCTTCGCTATAGCCTTCTTCTCCTTCCAGCTTCCTGTTCCTTCTGCGACCTGAGAATTGCTCTCTGCGTCTCCCTTCTTCCAGGTTAGCCCTCCGTTTCTTTCCATCTTTCCTTTTTCTCTAAACCTTCACCATGGCTTCCTCGCCATCTTGGTCCGCCACATCCCCATCTGACGACCGTATTTCTCCTTCGAGGCTTCGTGCCTCTTCTCCTTCTCCTTCTTCTTCTTCTTCCTCGCGGTCCTCCGATTCGGTGGACCGTCTTCCTTTGTCCCAATGGCCGGTTGCCGGCAGGGTCTCGGCACGAGGGCGCTCGGCGGCGGTCGACCGGGCTCCTGCAAGGAGGTGCCGGATGGCGGCCATTATCTCCACAAGGGTGGGGGCGGAATCTCCGGAGGGGACCGCCTCCACAGTAACAGGTCAGGACTTAGCCAGACTTAGAGCCCGCTACCACGTACCTCGAGAGATGGGGCTCTTCCTCCCAACTCCCGACGACAGGGTACTTTCCTCCCGGCCTGGTAGAGTGACCGTTTACGGAATTTCTCTTAGGTTAGGACTTCAATTTCCCTTTCATCCTTTTTTTGTTAACCTGTTGGATTACTACTCCCTGACTCCTGCCCAGTTGGTCCCGAACTCCCTTAGGACCATTTGTGCCTTTCTCATTCTCCGCAGCCACCTCCAAATCACCCCCCGACTCTCCCTTTTTTGGTGCCTTTATTTCCTTCGGCAACAGAAGGGTTGGTGGCTATTCCAGCCTCGACCCGGCCGGGTCCTCAAACTCCTCCTCCCTTCTTCTGTTAAGGGATGGAAATCCCGCTTCTTTTTTGCTGACCTTGGCCCAGTCAGGTCCCGGTGGGGGGATCTTGATTTTCGGCCCAACATGAATTCCACCATCTCCCCAGGAGATCAAGAAGCGATGGGGCAATTGTTAATGGCCGACATCCCCAGATATGACTTGCTCCTGTTGGAGGAGAATCTCCAGTGGGCCGGCCTCACCTCTCAGAGCGGTGAGTAATAAGAGTCCCGACACTTAGCCAAATCGCCGCTTCCTTTTTCCCTTTTTCCCTATTCTCTCTCTTTTTTTTACTGATTCCGAATGTTGTCGTGTAGCAATGAAGCCTCCAACTGCCATGGTTAGGGAGGCTGCGCTCAAGCGGATGAGGGACCAAAGCAGCCCGAGGGAGGAGCAACAGGTGCCAACTCCAAAATGTCGTGTTGCACAGGCGCTCCCGCCGACCGAGCGGCATGAGTCCCTGCCGGTCCCTGAGGTGGATCTAACAACCGACACTCCACCAGAGGTGGCGAGGGCCGACGAGGCAACCACGGACGAGCCGGTGGCTACAAAGCCGACAGTGGGAGAGTCCCCACCCTCCCACATATCGCCTCCAGCCAACGTGAGTAGGAGTTGGGGGAAGGGCCTGTCGGGGACAAGTCCGCCCCCCAAGCAAATACCAGCAAGCATCCCCCGCGTGCTGAGCCGGAGCACGTCGGGAGTGCCGAGAGGAGCAGGGCCGAGCCAATTCCTCGCAGCTTCTCACTAATAAATGATGGGCGCCGGCTGAACTGCTCATTTCCCAAACTATTCAGCCGGATATCCAAGAGGAGCTCTGGACCCTGGGAGCGAATAGGTTCTTCTGTGAAATTTTCTCTGCCCTTGTTCGGGTAAGTGCTTCCCTTCTCACCCTTAGTCTAGAATATTTAAGCAGCTTTCATGACTGACATTCTGGGTGAAGGTGGCCAACTCCGTAGTGCTCACCCGGGAGGCCCTCAATGAAGGAGAGGCCATCGCCCGCCAAATCCAACAAAATGCCGAAGACGCCCAGGCTCGGGCCAAGGCCGCCGAGGAGGCCCTGGAGTCGATGAAGATTGAATGCGCCGACAAGGTAAGGGAAGCCGAAGCCGAAGCTAAGCGTCATCAACGGCATTGGACCAGCTTGCAGAGGCTGAGAGCGCGGTCGAGGCTCAAAACTTACACATAGCTAATTTAAACTCGCTCATCCAGGCGGCCGAAGCTCGGGCGAAGCGGGCCGAGGAAGAAACAAGCGCCAAGGAGGCCGAGAGGGCGGCAGCGGAGGCTCGAGTTGCGGAGATGGAGGTAGCCATCGAGGACAGAGCTGCCACGGCCATGGAAGAGTTTAAGGCGTCGGAGCACTTCACCCGCGAGCTAGTTGAAGCCAACGCGGACTTCTATGTCCAGGGGTTCAACAAAGCTAAGGAGAAAGTAGCCCGGGTCTGGAACCTTGCCCAGGTCATGGACCTTGAGCCGGATCAGGGGCCCGATGAGGCCTTAGACGGTGAGTCCGCGGCCAAGCCTTGATTTTGTCTTTATACTTCGCATGTTTTGTATTAAGTCCGACTCAGTCGGCATTTTGTAAACTCTTATATTAATGAAAGTTTTCTTTTTTAATGATTGCGTTAATTGTGTTCTTTTCCTTGAGTCTCTAGGTCGCTGACGTGGGACCCTTGAGGACTTCGTTAGCACTAAAGAGGCAGCTTTTATTTTCTAACTTCACCTTGGCCAAGAATGGCCTAAATACCCGAATACCAATAGAGCATCAGCGCTAACCAGATGGACCATTAGCCTCGAAGCGCCAATGGTAACTCGAGCCTCTGGGAGAGTAATGGTCACCAGCATCGATCAGATGGAACATCAGCCTCAGTGCAAACATGAGCTTAGGCCTTTGTCGAGGGCAGATGATACGTCGGCATTAGTGGTACACTGAGCCTCCCATGCCGAGTTTGGCCTTGAACTTTTGAATCCGATGGTACATAGGGTCTTCGTTGCCAATGGTTCATTGGGCTTTTACTGAGGTCTGATGGTACATCAGAGTGCCAGCGGTACGCTGGTCTTTCCATGCCGAGTTTATCCTTGGGCTTTTGAGTCTAATGGTACACCGGAGTGCCAGTGGTACACTGGGCTTTCCATGCCGAGTTTGGCCTGGGCTTTTGAGTCCGATGGTACATCGGGTCTTCGTTGCCAATGGTTCATTGGGCTTTCCATGCCGAGTTTGACCTCGGGCTTTTGAGTCCGATGGTACATCGGGTCTTCGTTGCCAATGGTACATTGGGCTTTCCATGCCGAGTTTGGCCTCGGGCTTTTGAGTCTGATGGTACATCGGGTCTTCATTGCCAATGGTACATTGGGCTTTTGTTGAGGTCCGATGGTACACCAGAGTGCCAGTGGTACACTGGGCTTTCCATGCCTAGTTTGGCCTCGGGCTTTGGGTCCGATGGTACATCGGGTCTTCATTGCCAATGGTACATTGGGCTTTTGCTGAGGTCCGATGGTACACCGGAGTGCCAGTGGTACACTAGGCTTTCATGCCGAGTTTGGCCTCGGGCTTTTGTGTCCGATGGAACATCGGATCTTCATTGCCAATGGTTCATTGGGCTTTCGCTGAGGTCCGATGGTACATCGGAGTGCCAGTGGTACACTGGACTTTCGTTGAGGTTCGATGGTACATCGGAGTGCCAGTGGTACACTAGGCTTTTGAGTCCGATGGTACATTGGATCTTCGTTGCCAATGGTTCATTGGGCTTTCGTTGAGGAACTGTGATGCTCGAATTCTCATTTTATTAATGAAGGATTAAGAGCCCAAAAGAGTGCAAACACAAAATTTGACATAAAGACAGAGGACGTTATTGATAATATCGACGGAGGTTGTCGGCGTTCCAAGTCCTCGGGAGGGGATTTCCGTCCAGCCCTTCTACTCTGTATGCTCCATGGCAGAGTGCTTCGGTGATTCGATATGGCCCTTCCCAATTCGGTGCCAGCTTGCCCCCTTTCGTCGGCTTCGAGACTTTGGCTCTCCGGAGGACCAAATCCCCAGGTAGGAAAGTTCGCGGTCGGACTCGGGCATTGTAATACCTGGCTGTCCGCTGCCGGTAGGCGACCATCCAGAGTCGTGCTCGATCTCGTACCTCTTCTATTAGGTCAAGGTTGGCCCACAACTGATTTGGGTTGTCTTCTTCATTGTAGGCTTCCACTCGTGGGCTCCGGGCGCCGATCTCCATAGGGATGACTGCCTCGGACCCAAAGACAAGGCTAAAGGGGGTCTCTCCTGTAGGGGCCCGCGGCGTCGTGTGATAAGCTCATAACACATTGGGAAGCTCCTCCGTCCAACATCCTTTGTAGTCGTCAAGCCGGGCTCTTAGTCCCTGGAGGATAATGCGGTTGGTTACCTCAGCCGCACCATTAGTTTGAGGATGGCCCACGGAGGTGAATCGCTGATGAATGCCAAGCTCGGTGCAGAACTCCCGGAAAGATGCATTATCGAATTGCCAACTGTTGTCGGTGACCAAGGTATGGGGGAGCCCGAATCGGCAATTACAGACTTCCAAAAGAAAGGCCTCACCTTACCCTCAGTGATCTTGCCAAGCGCCTCAGCTTCAATCACTTGGTGAAGTGATCGATGCCACCAAGAGGAACTTGCGCTGTCTAGAGGCCGGAGGAAATGGTCCCAGGATATCCATACCCCACTGGACGAAGGGCCAAGGTGCCACCAAGGGGGTCAGCTGAGATGTCGGCTGTCGCTGGATTTTGGCATGGCGCTGGCAGCTATCACACTTCCTGACAAGCTTGGCCGCATCCTCCTTCATGGTCAGCCAGTAGTACCCATGTCGTAGGGCCTTGTAAGCCAGGGCTCTGCCCCCCAGATACTCTCGTAGATGCCTTCATGAATTTCTCGCAAGATGTAGTCAGCTCGAAAGGGCCGACGCACTTGAGGACTGGATACGAGAATGATCTTCGATAGAGCTTCCTTCCATCAGCAAGAACTTCGGGGCCCATCATCGAAGCAGTTGGCCTCAGCCAGGTCTTCAGGGGTGGCGCCATCAGTAAGATATCGGACATAAGCATCCATCCAGGAAGGCCCCTATTCGACCGGCATGATTTCCTCCGGCACAACTTTGATACTTGGGACCTACAGATGCTCCACATATGTCCTTCCCAAGGTCATCGGCCGAGGTGGCCAAACGAGACAAGGCGTCAGCCCTAGCGTTCTCCACCCGGGGGATATAGCTGACGCGGAAGTACGCAAACCAAGAGGCTTGAGATTGCACCTTATCCAAGTAACAGGACACGGTTGGGTCTCTGGCTTCGTACTCCCCAACGACTTGTCCAGAGATGAGCCGGGAGTCAGTGAAAGCCCTTAGATGCTCCGCTCCCAGCTCTCTGGCCAGCCTCATCCCAGCCAGTAAGGCTTCATACTCCGCTTGGTTATTGGTGTCCGGAACAAGAACCGAAGGGCATACTCTACCATCTCCCCCTCGGGACTCGCGAGAATGAGCCCGGCCCCACTCCCTTGTGAATTTGAGGCTCCATCTACATGCAGAATCCAATCCACCTTTCCCTTCTCCTTGCCCCCTGTAAATTCTCACGCGCCTCCGGACATTGGTCCTCTGGATGCTCCTTGGCCCAAGTGCGTTCGACCAGGAAATCAGCTAGCACTTGGGACTTCATTGCAGGCCTTGGCCGGATAGATAAATCAAACTCCCCCAGCTTGATTGCCCACTTAGCTAGTCGTCCGGATGTATCTGGACGGGATAGGATAGCCCGAAGTGGTTGGTCCGTGAGTACCACAATCGGATGAGCTTGAAAGTAGGGTCGGAAGCGCTCGGCAGAGACCACCAGTGCTAAAATGATCTTCTCAGTTTTGAAATATCTGGTCTCAGCATCATGAAGCACCTTGCTGGTGTAGTAGACTGGCCTCTGCACCCCGTCCGCATCCATGCGGATGAGCACCAAGCTGACGGCCTCAGGGGAGGCGGTAAGATACAAGAAGAGCTCCTTCCCACCTCTCGGTTTGGATAGCAACGGGGAGTAGATAAGAAATTCTTTAGCTCCTCAAAGGCTTCTGGCATTCTTTCGTCCACTCAAAGCCGTTAACCTTACGCAGCGCCTTGAAGAGGGCAAACACCGCTCTGCCGACCTTGACATGAAACAGCTCAGAGATGCCACCCTCCCAGTCAGACACTGCACCTCCCTCTTGCTAGCCGGGGGCCTCATTTCTAAGATGGCTCGAATCTTGTTAGGATTGGCTTCTATTCCCCGCTGAGTCACCATAAAGCCCAGAAACTTGCCGACTGCCACCCCGAAGGTGCACTTTCGGGGGTTCAGTCTCATTCGGTACCGGCGCAGGTTAGCAAAAGTCTCTGCAAGGTCAGCAAAATGATCTGCGACGTGGGTGCTCTTGGTCAGCATGTCGTCCACATACACTTCCATGCTGCACCCTATCTGGGCCTCGAAAATCCTATTCATCAACCTCTGATATGTGGCTCCGCATTCTTCAACCCGAACGACATCACCTTATAGCATATATCCCCTTCTCCGTGACAAAGGAAGTCACCTCCTCATCAGCTGGGTCCATCCTGATCTGGTTGTACCATGAGAATGCATCCATAAACTAAGAGTCTCATGACCTGACGTAGCATCTACCAGCTGATCAATTCGGGGCAGTGGAAGCTATCTTTGGGGCAGGCTTTATTAAGGTCGGTAAAGTCCACATACATCCTTCAGCTTCCATTAGCCTTACGGACCATCACCACGTTCGCCAGCCAATCAGGGTAGTTAACTTCCCGAATGTGCTCGGCCGCCGCCAACTTCCGCACCTCCTCATCTATGGCCTTCTGTTGGTCTGAAGCAAAGCTCCTCTTCTTCTGCCGAATGGGTCGGCACTCTGGTCTAATGTTAAGCTGGTGTGTAATCACCTCCTCCGAATGCCAGGCATATCAGACGCCGACCAGGCGAAAATATCAGCATTGGCTCGCAGGAACGCATGGAGCTGATCGCGAGCCTCCTGCGGAAGTAAGGCCCCGACACGAACGGTCCGCTCCGGGTCTCCCAGGGGAAAGGCTAACAGGCGCTCGGCCGGTTCCCTCCTCCTTGCTGAGTCTCGAGGGTCCAGTGCTTCCGGTGTAGGTGCACAGACTTCTCCCTGAGGACTGGGGGCCATATGGCAGCAAAGTGGTGGGGGGTTCCGTTCCCCTCGCATCTCCCCGACCCCTTCGCTAGTAGGGAACTTCACGAGGAGCCTTTTGGTAGAGATGATGGCATCCAAAAGATTAAGTCCAGGCCTTCCCAGGATGGAATTGTAGGCGAGGGGCACCCAAACCACCAGGAAGCTTACAAATACTGTGCTCTGAAGTGGGGCCGTGCCAGCGTGACGGGATGGGTGATCTCCCCTTCCATCCTCACGGAGTCTCCAGTGAATCCCATTAAGGGCGTGGTGATAGGCCGGAGTAGGTCAGGTGACAGATTCATGCGAACAAATGCATCATAATTCAAAACATCCACAGAGCTCCTGCTATCAACTAAAATTCTTTTTACATGGTGCTTAGCTATCGCCATGGTCACGACGACGCTATCATTATCCTTATTATCCACCCCCTCTAGGTCTCTTTTGGAAAAAGGGATTACAGAATCTAACTCCTCCCCCCTTGGCCTTTTGGGCTGGCCACCTGCCCCCCATGAGATCATAGCCACCGTCTTCTCAGTCGGAGTATTGTCCACCATCGGCGGTGGAGGTGCTGATGGACCTGGAGCTCCCGGGTTGCTCCTCTGGACGAACTTCCCATATGG
This sequence comes from Calamus simplicifolius, assembly GCA_900491605.1. Taxonomy (NCBI): domain Eukaryota; kingdom Viridiplantae; phylum Streptophyta; class Magnoliopsida; order Arecales; family Arecaceae; genus Calamus; species Calamus simplicifolius. Next base: position 130,142 of record UESW01002516.1, on the reverse strand, counting down.
CCATGCTGGATGAGATCTTCTATTGCCTTCTTGAACAGACGACATTCGTCGGTGTTGTGGCCATGATCTCGGTGGTAGCGGTAGTAAAGGTTCTTGTTGCGGGGAATCTTCGGGTTCATCGGGGGAGGACGCTGGAGGTAGGGCTCGCCCTCAATCTCAAGAAGGATATGCGATATCGGGGCGAGTAAGGGGGTGTAAGGCCCGTCTCTCAGTGCAGGAGCTCGGGTACAATTGTCTGGACGGCGAGGGGGCTCAGGTCTTCTAGGGCGAGCTTCAGCGTACTCTGGTCGGGCCGGCTTCTTGGCAGTGCTTTCGCCAGCCTCGCGCCGGGAGGAGTCTGCTTCATCAGCACGAATGTACTTGGGCCCGGCTCAAAAGCTCAGCATAAGAACCGGGCAGCTTCTTGTCGAGGGAGTACGCGAAGTGAGAAGGACGGAGCCCTCGCTTCAAGGCCAAGGTGGCCATCGAGTCCTCGAGGTTATAAACTTCCAGGATGACCTCCTTGAAACGAGCAACATAGTCCCACAAAGACTCGCCACTCTTCTGCTGGACAGAGAAGAGGCTGTCCGCCACCCTTGGAATCTTTCGATAGGCATCAAAATGAGCGAGGAAGGCTCTCTCCAGCTGACGGAAGGAGTCGATGCTCCGTGGCGGCAAGCGGGAATACCAAGCTCGAGCTGCTTTCTTCATGGTGGCAGGGAAAGCAATGCACATAAGTGAGTCGGTTGCCCCCTGGACCTGCATGAGAACCTTGTAACTTTCTAAATGGTCTAGGGGGTCCATGGTCCCATCATAAGGGTCTAACTGAGGAAGACGGAACCGGGTTGAAATCGGCTCCTCCATGATCTGGCGGGACAGTGGCGGTCGACTGTCGTAGTCCGCCCCTAGTGGATTGGTGATCCGACGGCTTAGCTCCTCCAGCCGCTGATTATACTCGTCCAGCTGATGCTCAGCTCCTCCAGCCGCTGATTATACTTGTCCAGTCGACGCTCAGCTCGACGGGCTATCCTGCCGTCGAAGGACCCCTCCCCTGAAGAATCCGAGGAGGGAGAAGGGTGGCACCGATGCTGGCAAGGGTGCCTCGCCTCCTTCCCATGCCGTCGCCTGGGAGATGCTCTAGCACGGCGAGAAGGCGACCGGGGCCTCTTGGAGGCTTTGCGACAGTGAGGCCTGGGCGAGGTGTGGCGATGGCCAACTTCTCGGGTAAGAGGCCTCCTTCGAAAAGAGTGCTGACTGGGCTGGACGGCTCCTGGTTTGGATGGGTGGGGCTCCGGTTGCTGCGCAACCACCGCTTGATGCTGTAAGCCTTGAACCACTGTCGCCAAAGATTGGACTTGTGCAGCAAGGGCAGCAAACTGGTCTTCTTGGAGCTGCTACAGTGGTGGTGCAGGGACGTCAGCCGGGGGAGCCGAGGGGCCTACCGCTAGCGGATCAGCCCCTACATGCTGCCCCCAGCATGACTGGCGGTAACCTCTCGCGCGCGGGTTGTCACCATTGCGTGAGAACTCAGGGAAGAGAAGTCATCGCGGACGGGTTCAAAACTTTTCTCTCCCCCCTTCCTAGCGTGCCAATCTGTTGACGCCAAGTCACTTTCTTCAAACGCCAGGGAAATGGAGATCCTCCTCGCCGAACTCCTGCAAGAAAAGTCCCCGAAGACCGGATTCTCCGATGGGGACCCTTCGACGCTCAAGTCAGTAACCTCGGAACAGACAAGTCTTTGCTAGAGAAAGAACTTCACCGTTAGAGTTCAGGATCCTCCCTTTCTGTTGATATGGACTTTTATACCTGCTCAGAGATCTCTCTTTTTCGTGCTTCCAGAAGGTTGTCCATCTTCAGATATCCCTGTCTGATGGCGGACGAAAAGGGAAGAGGTGACAGTGATTAGTCATGTCGCAGTGTGCGCCAGAGGCATCCCGCCCGTCCTGCCACTTGTTAGCACGGCTTTACCAGCGATGGGCAATCGTACCCATATCGGGTACACATCGTTAAGAGGTATGGTCGCACGCGGCCGCCAGCGAGTGACGAGTCGTACACCGTAACGGGGTACGGCCATGCGTAATCAGGGCCGAGTAATGGGTTGCACGCCGTAACGGGGTATGGCTACGTGCCGTTACAGACATATTGTAGACCATACCTCTTAATGAGGCATGGCAGTACTCCGTAATGAACAGGTAGCGGATCTCATAGATATTCCAGGTGGCTCGCCGTCCCCGGCTCTTATGGTGGGACCGTGGTTACAGTACGGGACTGAAGGAGGTTGGAGCTCGGAGGTGGAGCTCGGAGTGGGAGCTCGGAGTGGAGCTCGGTGGTGGAGCTCGGAGGTGGTTTGGAACGCCGTCAGTGTCCTTTTCCGTTAACTCTAACGTCGTTGGATCAGCCACATCAGCTGTGATCATTAATTATCTACAAAATCTAATTAAACTTTTCTATATTCATTTCATTTCAGCTATAGTGTACTCATGCGCTAATTCCTTTTTTATTTTTTTTGCCACCAGATAAGCATAGATTAATAACTACTAAAGTGAAGCAGTGATCATAATTTGAGGTTGGTAGTATTGAAGTAAAAATTATTTGTTTCATATGGGAACAATGTTAGGGTTCTATCAAAGAAATCTAATTGCTCAATAATAGTTTTAACCTTTAATCAAATGTTCTCCCATGATACCATCGAGATTTGAAGCTTGAGTGCTTTTTCATCGCTAGCTAGCCCAGCCCACTTCCCCCACAAATTTAAAAGCCAAAAAATGGATCAATATATTTTTTATTTGAATTAAGAAAAGGCCAGCCTTCACCATCGGCTTCTCCCTAAAGTTTGACATTCGGCATTAGAAACAAAGAAAGACTTTTTTTTCAAAAAAAACAAAAAACAAAAAAAAAGTGTGAACAGATTGTTGAATATATAATCTCTCGGGCTTCGATGCAGGAATTCTGAGCCTCTTAGACTAATGGTGCATCCAATTCGTAACCCTTTTTACTAGAACACTCCACGCAAAAGAAGTATTCAGATCAAAGTATGAAGAGACTATGATGTCGCCATGCGTAGAATTCCACCCCAGACTTCCAATATTGTCTTGAAATTAACATGTAGCTCAAAAAGAAGACAAGCCTCGGTGAAGCCGGATGATATGTGATGTTAGTCTTTTGGGGCCCACCCTTTGATGACCAAGGCGAGAACTTTGATCAGCTATGATAAGTATGGGAACAAGTGCATGCATCAAAGGAGGATCGAGGACAGCTCTATCCCTCTCTGATGAATACATGATCCATCAGTCAGGGCTTGTTATTGACAGACCTAGCATCTGAGATTCTCCTGCTGCCTCGGTAGCGCGCCGGCATACGGTCTTCGTCTCTTGGGAACCCCCTCCACTAGGATCTGTAAAAATCAACTTTGATGGCAGTGTCGAAAATCGACTGGCTGGTTCGGGGTTTGTCATCCGAGATTCTGATGGTGTGCTGATCATTGCGGCAGGAGGATTTGGTTCTCTGACCTGTCTGTGCCGCTTGCCGAGTTATATGCGGCTTGGGCTGGCATCTCTCATGCTATCCGCAGCCTAGGTCTTCGTCACCTTATTATTGAGGGGGACTCCACTATTGTCGTGCGTTGGCTCAGGCAGGACTCCGACGACCCCTTATCCTCTAACCTCTTCTATGTGACATCAGGTCTATGTCCTTCAGGCTTCCAGAGTCCAGGTTCGGCATATTTTTGAGAAGCTAACTCAGCGGCTGATTGGGTAGCTTCCCGGGTGGCCCAGCACTCTGGCTTTTGGTCCTGAAGACTGGGTGTTTTTGTTCTATAATCTTATCTCAGATATTGTACTCCGATATGTCGGGTTGACTCACGTTAGACAGGTGTGATCGCCCATTTGTATAAATAAAAAATAAAAAAAAGGATCGAGGATCGGGACGAAATATCCAATTCCACCAATTAATTAATTGAAGCATCTCCTCATATACTCTCCATCCGATTGCATGACTTGCAGGTCGCTGGCCATTGACTTATAGCTGGGAAGAAAAGCCACTTCAGTGTAAAATTTATAATTTAATCTAGATTAAGATGTTATATCAAATTAAAGACCTATTAGAGAAAATAAATGATATTCATGCTTGAATTTTTTAAAGCTTACGTTATATCTAAAATTCTAGAAGCGACTTGATTCTGTGCAGGCATTTGCGTGTGCTAGTTGTTCACATAAGTCTTTATTAAATAGAAGCCAATTAGATGAGTAAGATATAGGAGAAGATTTTCATTTTTGAATTTAAGTCTTCTAGCTCAACTAAATTAGATGTACCCTATCCTTAGCATGTTTCTCTTCTTCAATCTAAAAAAATCATGCCATATTTTAATAATCCTTTTATATACATATACATGTACATATACATACATACATGCATGCATGCGTGCATACAAATATATATATATGTGTGTGTGTGTGTAATTTAAACTGGTCATGCTTGTTCTAGGTTTAGGTCTGATACAATAACTCATGCTACTCTTTTTTATTTTCGTTCCGATTCGATTCATGCCCACTATTAATGCTCTTTTTCCTTATTTGAAGAAAATGTTAGTAATAGTGCCCTAGGCCTATTGTATGGACATGGTATTTTGAATATTTATGAGCATTACTATTATCATGATTTGCATGTTTATTATATAATATCCTTGAATATTATTATTAATTATTCTAATATCCCTAATCGGTTATTGTTGTGGGAATAACAATAAATTAAGATTAGTATGAAATTTGATTGATATTCATGGGATGAATATGTGTATGAGATACGAATCAAATTTATATGTATTTGTTGAGAACAAATATTGGACAAGACCTGCCTTGAGATTAATACATGGATCAAAGTCATAAGTTAATCTCTAGTAGTTGTATCATTAAATCCTTAGACCTGATATTGCTATAATTCTCAACATGAGGAATATTATGTTTTGACATAATCAAATGTTGTCTTTAACCGGATGATTATAAAGATTATGCTTGAACATAATAAGAATCATGTAGTGAGATATGAGTGATTAAGATGGAATTTGTCCCTCTTATTGTAAGAGAGATATCTCTTGGCCTCTCGATGATTGAGACTGAGAAATGCATGGCCGTGCTCAAATGAATTGATGGAGATCAATATCATTTGTTTAGTCAGTCTAATTGGGTTTTGAGAAATTAAAGATAGAGCGATATACGGTTGACTTTTTCATGCCTTATATTCTATCAAGATATCATGCGATAAAAGGATTATGTCATTAGCTACTTTAAGGTTGTCTCGGATCATGAGCTTTTCATTTAACTTAGGTAGTCATAATGTCTTGCTAGAGGCCGCTTATGACTTGTAAGATCAAAATGTGATTTAGGCCTACTGCCAACGTTAACCTATAGGGTCGCACACTAAGAACGGACAATAATGGTTGCGGTTTATTACTCTCTATAGTAATTTAAAATGATGAGATTATTTTAAATTATAAATATTAACTAGTTATATTTTCTTATTGGATAAGGAAATAATTCATAAAGGTTTTTGGTTAAAAATATGAATTCCTTATTTGATAAGAAAATTATGACAAGTAATTAATTAGTTATATTTTATTATTGGATAAGAAAATAATCCATAAAGTTTTTTAGTTAAAAATATAAATTCCTTATTTGATAAGGAAATTATGACAAGTAATTAATTAGTTATTTTCTTATTGGATAAGGAAATAATCTATAAAGGTTTTTGGTTAAAAAATATAAATTTCTTATTTAATAAGGACTAGGATTTAAATTGTTATTATTTAAAAGGAGTTTTAAATAAATAAATCCTAGTTAACCAAAAAAAGGGGCTTTTGAAAGGTTATGTCTCTTGCCTTGAAAAGATGAAAAATTGGAGAGTTGAAAACCCTAGTTTTTTTGTGAAAAACAAACTTTGAACTAGCATTCAAAACCATTTTGGTGTCTGTTGTGTGTGGATACTTGTAGAGGGTGGTCGTCTTTCTGAAGGCAGCACCTTTGAAGATCCGAGCAAATCCAATACAAGAACAGACGGATTACATACTGATCAACAAAAGGTAATTTTGTTTATCCTTCTTTCATTTTTATGAATCGCATGTGATCCTTGGTGGATTAAGGAATAAATTTATTTTGTTTCCGCTGCCATTTTATTCTAATCCGATTGGGATTTTTCATTCCGTAATCCAACAGTGCTATCAGAGCAACTTGCATTTTCATAAAAATTGATTATGCCATGTTTGATTGTATGTATGAGATGTATATGATCTTGGCATGATTTGCGTTCTTGTATATATGTGATATTAGGGTTTGCACGAACGACATAGATAATAGGTTTTCTAAGGTGTTAATTGATGAATCTGTTTCCTGTAAGGATTCGTTAATATGATTAAAAATCTAAATGGGATATTGCAATTAAAGTGTTTAATAACATGATATATGATTTCGGTGTTGTCTTAATTAGATTAATACATGAACTGAATTCACATATAAATAAGGATTTATCAATTGCTGTTTATGGTGGTGCGGATGTAAGCCTTAAATTTATTGATGAGATCAATAAAAATCAAAGTTTTAGGGAAAAACTTTAATGTATCTCCAAAGGAAAAATTTTGTTTCGAGGGCGCTGCCACTCGACGCCCGAGGGCGGACTCCCTCGACCCCGTCCACTAACCGGCTAGCGGAACCGCCGTATTACCTAATCGGAGTGCCTTATAAATTTAATTGGTTTTAAACAATACGCCTATTATAACATATTTTCTTTAATGCAATATGTATATGCTATATGATAACATGATATGTTTTGCATGGTGTGTTGCTTTGTATGGTGCATAGTATGGCCTTGTGACCAATGTGATTGGCAAGTTTTTTTATTATTCTTTTACAAGGGTTGTAATTATTAAATATGGCCTACGTGCCATTTTATTTTACAAGGGTTGTAATTATTAAATATGGCATGCGTGTCATTTTGTTTCATTGTAATTTTTCTTTTACTTTTAGTAGTATTTATTTATTTATTGTAATAAAACAAGAAGACAAAGCAAGCCATTTGAAGTCATGCAATCCAACCATGGTGATGGAGGAGCTAGGTGTCTATGCACAAGATGATGGTCAAATAGACATTATGGTGTTGCTCATTATTACCTAGGATTGACCATTGATCTTCATATTGGCTTATGAAGATCAATCTTGATAAGGCCATACTATGACATGTTTATTATATACATGTATGAGATGCTATGTATGATGTTTCATGAGTATGTGATGCCATGTATGATATCAATGAGTATGTGATACTAAATGCATGATGAGATCTATTAATTAAAATTAAGATCTATCTAAATCCCTCACATAAAATTTTAAGTTGACATGCCATCCATATTTAAACACTTGTCAAGGCTTTTATCACCTTAATGTGGGTTCTACCAAAGTAGAAGTACATTAGGTTACATTAGTGAGACAAGATGAGTAATGGTGCTACCCATATGTTTAAAAATGGTTTAACTTAATTAGGTTATCAAAATGGTTTTGGGCCTAATGGCATGAGATGGGATTTAAACATGCCGGGACATATGATGTCAAAATCCCATAAATTTCTAAGAGTTGCATGAGTTGCAATTGGTAAGAGTTACCTACCTAAATAACTTAATTTTAAGTGTCATGCCAAAGCTGACTTAAAGTTGAGTATAAATATGGATCTTAGCTCACTAAATTAATATGATTATTATTGAGGGTTGTTAATTTAGTTAGAGTTTTTCATAATCAAAATACTTAACGAACTTTGTTTATTGTAGATGGCCAACAATAATAACAATTCTACTATGCCACTGCGATCAATCCTTGAGAAGGACAAACTTACTGGGACTAACTTCTTGACTGGTTTCGAAATTTGAGAATTATTCTCAAACAAGAAAGGAAGCTTTATGTCCTGGATCAACCTCACCCTGAAGAACCAGCTGATAATGCTTCTAGAGCTGAAAAGAATGCTTATGAGAAGCATCATAATGACTCTATTGATGTTGCATGCTTGATGCTAGCTACCATGAGTTCTGAACTTCAGAAAGATTTGGAAAACATAGAAGCTTATGATATGATTGTCAATCTAAAGGAAATGTTCCAGCAACAAGCAAAGCAAGAAAGGTATGATACTACCAAGGCATTGCATTCTTGCAAAATGGCTGAGGGTGCTTCAGTTAGCGCTCATGTGTTAAAAATGAAAGGCTATATTGAGCACTTGATAGGCTTGGATTTCCATTGAGCCAAGAGTTGGCAACAGATTTGATCCTAAATTCACTTCCTAATAGTTATGGCCAGTTTGTCATGAACTATAACATGAATGAAATGGACAAATCAATTTCTGAGCTGCATACGATGCTTAAAACTGCTGAACAGAATATTAAATCCAAGCCTGGCCATATTCTGATGGTTCAAAAAGGAAAGGGCTTTAAGAAGAAAGGAAAAGGAAAGGGTAAGGGAAGGGCTGGAAAGTCCAATGCTCAACCCAAGCCCAATCCTAAACCCAAGGCTAAAGCCCCAAAGGAGGTGTGTTTCTTTTGCAATGAACCTGGTCATTGGAAGAGAAACTGCAAGCTGTATTTGGAGGATCTAAGAAGAAGAAGAAGACTGGTGAGACCGGTTCTTCAGGTATTTATGTTATAGAGATTAATTTTTCTCCTTCTAGTTCCTGGGTATTAGATACTGGATGTGGATCTCACATTTGCACAAATGTGCAGGGACTTAAAAGGAGTAGACAACTGAAAAGAAGGCGAAGTTGATCTTCGAGTAGGCAATGGAGCAAAAGTTGCTGCTTTAGCTGTAGGAAGTTATGAACTTTTTTGCCCAGTGGGCTTTTGTTAGTTTTGAACAATTGCTTTTATGTTCCTACAATGTGTAGGAATATTATTTCAGTTTCTTGTTTGGATAATGATGGTTTTTCTTTTATTATTAAGAATAATAATTGCTCCATTTATCATAAAGACATATTCTATGCAAATGCCGATTTACTAGATGGTCTTTATGTTTTGAATCTTCAAAAATCCAACAATTCTTTGTCTATAACATAACTACCAAAAAATTTAAGTCCAATGACTTAAATTCAACCTATCTTTGGCATTGTCGCCTTGGCCATATAAATGAGAAACGCATATCAAAACTCCATCAAGATGGACTTTTGAACTCATTTGATTTTGAATCATATGATACATGTGAATCTTGTCTATTGGGTAAGATGACAAAGGATCTTTACTGGACACAGTGAAAGGGCCAATGAATTATTGGGCCTAATACATACAGATGTATGTGGACCATTAAGTTCAGATGCTAGAGGAGGTTACAAGTACTTCATTACATTTACTGATGACTTCAGTAGATATGGTTATGTCTACTTGATGAGACACAAATCTGAATCATTTGAGATGTTCAAATCTTTTCAAAATGAAGTACAAAACCAACTTGGCAAGACAATCAAGGCACTTCGATCTGATCGAGGTGGAGAATATTTGAGCCAAGAATTTGATGACCATCTTAGAAGTTGTGGAATCATTCCACAACTAACTCCTCCTGGAACACCACAATGGAATGGTGTGTTTGAAAGAAGGAATCAAACTTTATTAGATATGGTTCGATCTATGATGAGTCTAACAGATCTTCCACTTACCTTTTGGGGTTATGCACTTGAAACAGCTACGTTCACACTAAATCGAGTTCCAACCAAAGCGGTTGAAAAGACGCCATATGAGATGTGGACTGGTAAAAACCCAGTTTGTCTTTTCTTAAGATTTGGGGTTGTGAAGCTTATGTAAAATGTCAAGTTTCAAATAAGCTGGAACCCAAGTCTGACAAATATTTTTTTGTGGGGTATCCTAAAGAGACTAAAGGATACTACTTTTACAATCCCATTGAGAACAAAGTGTTTGTTGCTCAGAATGGTGTCTTTCTAGAAAGGAATTTATTTCTAAAGGAACCAGTGGGAGCAAGGTACAACTCGAAGAAATTTGAGAACCACAAGATAACATTGAACCGCCTGTGGATGCTCAAAGTCAACAAACCATTGTTGACACACCACCTGTAGCACAAAAATTACGTAGATCTGATAGGATACGTCATGAGCCCGAGAGATATGGATTTCTTGTGACTGATAATCATGATGTATTGTTAGTGGATCAAAATGAACCTACTACCTATCAAGAGGCTATGTTAGATCCAGACTCTGAGAAATGGTTAGAGGCCATGAAGTCTGAAATCCAATCCATGTATGATAATCAGGTATGGACCTTGATTGAGCCACCTGAAGGTACAAAGACCATTGGTGCAAATGGGTTTTCAAAAAGAAAACTGACATGGATGGTAAAGTGCATACTTACAAAGCAAGGCTAGTTGCAAAAGGTTTCAAACAAACTCATGGTATAGACTATGATGAAACTTTTTCACCTGTAGCCATGCTTAAGTCTATTAGAATTCTCATTGCCATTGACTATGAGATTTGGCAAATGGATGTTAAAACTGCGTTTCTTAATGGAAACTTACTTGAGGATGTGTACATGACACAACCTGAGGGTTTTGTACAACCTGAGAATTCTAGTAAAGTATGCAAGCTTCAAAGATCCATTTATGGTTTGAAGTAGGCTTCTCGGAGTTGGAATCTTCATTTTGATGAATCAGTCAAAGAGTTTGGATTTATCAAAAATGAAGAAGAACCTTGTGTTTACAAGAAAGTTAGTGGGAGCGCCATTGTATTTCTGGTCTTATATGTTGATGACATTTTACTCATTGGGAATGATATCCCTACCTTGCAGAGTGTCAAGTCTTGGTTAGGAAATGTTTCTCAATGAAAGACTTAGGCGAAGCTGCCTATATCCTAGGGATAAAGATCTATAGAGATAGATCTAAGAGGCTAATTGGTCTAAGTCAAAGTGCTTACATAGACAAAGTACTGAAAAGGTTCAGTATGCAAGATTCCAAGAGAGGATACTTGCCTATGTCTCATGGTATTACACTTAGCAAATCTCAGTATCCTAACACAAAAGATGAGTGAGAGCGCATGAGTAAGATTCCTTATGCTTCAGCAATAGGATCTATCATGTATGCTATGTTGTGCACTAGACCAGATGTCTCTTATGCTTTAAGCATAACGAGTAGATACCAGTCAGATCCCGGTGAGAGTCACTGGACAGCTGTCAAAATATTCTTAAGTATCTGAGAAGATCTAAAGATGTGTTCTTGGTGTATGGCGGATTGGAAGATGATCTAGTTGTAAATGGTTACACAGATGCAAGCTTTTATCTGACAAAGATGATTTCCGATCGCAGTCAAGATATGTGTTTTGTTTAAATGGTGGTGCTGTTAGCTGAAACAGTTCGAAGCAAAGCACTGTTGCTGATTCTACAACTGAAGCTGAATACATAGCAGCATCTGATACAGCAAAGGAAGCAGTTTGGATCAAGAAGTTCATTACTGACCTTGGAGTGGTTCCTAGCATCACAAATCCTGTTGATGTTTATTGTGACAATAATGGTGCTTTCGCACAAGCAAAGGAACCTAGGTCACATCAGCGATCCAAACACATTCTTAGGCGTTATCATCTCATTCGAGAAATCATTGAGAGAGGTGACGTAAAAATATGCAGAGTTCCAATAGATGACAATGTTGCTGATCCATTGACTAAGCCTCTACCACAAGCAAAGCATGATCGTTATGCTAGGTTCATAGGTATTAGATACATTGATGAGTGGGCCTAGTGCAAGTGGGAGATTGTTAGTAATAGTGCCCTAGGCCTATTGTATGGATATGGTATTTTGAATATTTATGAGCATTTACTATTATCATGATTTGCATGTTTATTATATAATAATGTCCTTGAATAATATTATTAATTATTCTAAATGTCCCTAATCGGTTATTGTTGTGGGAATAACAATAAATTAAGATTAGTATGAAATTTGATTGATATTCATGGGATGAATATGTGTATGAGATACGAATCAAATTTATATGTATTTATTGAGAACAAACATTGGACAAGACCCGCCTTGAGATTAATACATGGATCAAAGTCATAAGTTAATCTCTAGTAGTTGTGTCATTAAATCCTTAGACCTGAGATTGCTATAATTCTCAACATGAGGAATATTATGTTTTGACATAATCAAACGTTGTCTTTAACCGGATGATTATAAAGATTATGCTTGAACATAATAAGAATCATGTAATGAGATATGAGTGATTAAGATGGAATTTGTCCCTCTTATTGTAAGAGAGATATCTCTGGGCCCCTCGATGATTGAGACTGAGAAATGCATGACCGTGCTCAAATGAATTGATGGAGATCAATATCATTTGTTTAGTCAGTCTAATTGGGTTTCGAGAAATTAAAGATAGAGCGATATAAGGTTGACTTTTTCCATGCCTTATATTCTATCAAGATATCATGCGACAAAAGGATTATGTCATTAGCTACTTTAAGGTTGTCTCGGATCATGAGCTTTTCATTTAACTTGGGTAGTCATAATGTCTTGCTAGAGGCTGCTTATGACTTGTAAGATAACATGATTTAGGCCTACTGCCAACGTTAATTGAACCTATAGGGTCGCACACTAAGAACAGACAATAATGGTTGCGGGTTATTACTCTCTATAGAAATTTAAAATGATGAGATTATTTTAAATTACAAATATTAATTAGTTGTATTTTCTTATTGGATAAGAAAATAATCCATAAAGGTTTTTGGTTAAAAATATGAATTCCTTATTTGATAAGGAAATTATGACAAGTAATTAATTAGTTATATTTTCTTATTGGATAAGGAAATAATCCATAAAGGTTTTAGTTAAAAATATAAATTCCTTATTGATGAAATTATGATAAGTAATTAATTAGTTATATTTTCTTATTGGATAAGAAATAATCCATAAAGGTTTTTGGTTAAAAAATATAAATTCTTATTTGATAAGGACTATGATTTAAATTGTTATTATTTAAAAGGAGTTTTAAATAAATAAATCCTAGTTAACCAAAAAAAGGGCTTTTGAAAGGTTGTGTCTCTTGCCTTGAAAAGAAGAAAAATTGAAGAGTTAAAAATCCTAGTTTGTTTTTGTGAAAAACAAACTTTGAACTAGCATTCAAAACAGTTTTGGTGTCTGTTCGTGTGTGGATACTTGTAGAGGGTGGTCATCTTTCTGAAGGCAGCACCTTTATAGATCCGAGCAAACCCAACATAAGAACAGATAGATTACATACTGATCAACAAAAGGTAATTTTGTTTATCCTTCTTTCATTTTTATGAAACACATGTGATCTTTAGTGGGTTAAGGAATAAATTTATTTTGTTTTCGCTGCCATTTTATTCCAATCCGATTGGGATTTTCCATTCCGTAATCCAATAGAAAATCCATCATATGTTTCTTATATTACTCATGTATTTCTATTTTTCATATTTTTTATATTACTCATATTTTTTTGCTTTTTACCTTAGAAAAATAATATTTTATAATATATATACTTAAATATAAATATTTCATTTTTTGTTATTTTTTATTTTCATAAGTAAATATTATATCTTAATTTTGGCATATTTTCTATTTTATAATTTTAGACTTTCAAAAATAAGTTTATATTGATGACGCCCGATCGTTGGTCCTGAACGTCGGGAGAAGGAAGCAGATTGATTAGCGGATCCTTGCTTCACCGGGTTGCCTGCAAAAAGTCCCAGGACCGGAGGGATTCTTCGGTGGGACCCTCCGATGCTCAAGTTAGCAACCGAGGTCACAACTGAGGAAGAGCCCGAACGAGCTCCTTTTTAGATGAAAAGAGTCCCCAGGGAGGAGGAATCCCTCTCTGGATATTGGGATAGCAATTCTTTGAGTTTTTTTTTGCTCGTACCTGATTATTGAGTGAATTCACCTTTTATAGGGGTTGACATTTGCATGATCACGTTAGATTCCGTAAAAAAGGAATGTCTACTGAGTTCTTGGGGGTTGCATGAATCTGGGCTGGTTGGTGGGTGCTGTCCCATCGAAGAGGGGAAAAATGGCAGTTCGTGGGCTACGTCCCATCAGCCAATGGGGCTATCAGGTAGTTGGGTCCAGTCCCATCAGCGGTGTGGCCAGTGGGTAGTTTGATTTGGCATTATCAGGTGGTGCAGGTCAGAAAGGTGGCGGTCTGAACTGCCAGGACTGTACTAGGGCCGACTTGGAGAAATTGAGGGCGCCTAGGCTGAGCCGGGTCGACCAGGGATGGTCGGGGCCAACTCTACCGACCGAAAGGTGCCGGGGTGGGGCCGACCAGGAATGGTCAGGACCGACTCGGCAGGCTTGGAGACGCCGGGGCTGATCGAGGCCGACCAAAAATGGTCGGGGCCGACTCGGCGGGCTTGGAGACGACGGGGCCGACCAAGAATGGTCAAGGGCCAACTCGGCGGGCTTGGAGACGTCGGGGCCGATCGGGGCCGACCGGGAATGGTCGGGGTTGACTCGGCGGGCTCTGGAGATGCCCGGGGCGATCGGGGCCGATCAAGAATGGTCGGGACTGACTCGGTGAGCTTTGGAGATGCCGAGTCCGATCGGAGCCGACCAGGAATGGTTGGGGCCGACTCGGCGGGCTTGGAGACGACGAGGCTGATCGGGGCCAACCAAGAATTATCGAGGCCGACTCGGCGGGCTCGGAGACACCGGGGCTGATCGGGGCCGACCAAGAATGGTCAGGGCCGATTCGGCAGGCTTAAAGACGCCGGGGCCGATCGGGGACGACCGGGAATTATCGGGGCCAACTCGGCGGGCTCTGAGACGACGGGACCGACTCGGTGGGCTCTGGAAACGCCGGGGCCGATCGGGAATTGTCGGGGCCGACTCGGCGTGCTCTGGAGATGCCGGGTCCGATCGAGGCCGACCAAGAATGGTCGGGGCTGACTCAGCGGGCTTGGAGACGACGGGGCCGACCAAAAATGGTCGGGGCCGACTCGGCGGGCTCGGAGACGCCGGGGCCGATCGGGGCCGATCGGGAATGGTTGGGGCCGACTCGGCGCGCTCTAGAGATGCCGGGGCCGACCAGGAATGGTCGGGCCTGACTCGGCGGGCTCTGGAGACGCCAGGGCTGAGCGGGGCCGATCAGGAATGGTCGGGGCCGATTCGGCAGGCTTGGAGATGCCGGGGTTGCACTGATGTTTTGCCGAAATTGCCCTTGTGGCTATACCAGCCACATCATATATATATTTCTATATTAATTAACTTTTATAAGTTATATAATATTACATGCTTTAACATTTAAGTTAATTAGCTGCCTATCATGTTAAAGAGAAAGCCTTACTGCATCAGACACTGTAGCTTGGCTTACATGCATGCCAAAAAAGAAAAAAATGCTTTTACTTTTGGTATGCGCGCACTCGCGCCAATTGCCAATCCAGTGGCCCAACATACATAATCGTGAGATAGACTTGAATCTATATTAAATTTTGCACCTTACCTTTGTTCTTTTTTAAACAAACAGTCATTTGTCAAAGCTATAGAGATTCAGAGAACGGGGAGCGCTTATAAGGGACATATCAAAGGATCAATTGATTTATAAAGCAGTCGTACAGCATTATATTACTCCATTATTTCCGTGCTACAAATATTTGAAATGACTCAGAAAATTGGTTTATTTAGCTTATTTGACATGCATGGATCATACATATCGAGTACGCATGTGAATTTGCTCTCTGAGTCTCATGGGCAAAAGGTAACCCTATAGTTCGTCCCGCCGGGGCAAGTGAAGAGACTGGTTGGATCATCCTTGGGGTAGCTGTAGGCATCCGGGCACTGGCGCTTGAAGTACTTGGAGTAGTCCGTGGGACTGCAGGCGCTGTTATTAGGACAGCAGTATTTAGCAGTCTTAAAGATGGTGCACGGGTCATCGCAACCCCCCGTCACCTTCAGCGCGCTGGGGCACTGCCCGACGACGTCGGCAGTGCACTTGATATCTCGGCTGCAGCTCGACGAGATGGAACGGAAGTCCATGGGCACGTTGAAGCCCTGGACTAGGGAGATATCGATGAAGTCGAGATTGGTGTAGTAACCGGGGGAGTACTGGTTGAGGGCGAACTCGGCGAGGGTATTGGGAGGGGAGCCGTAGGAGGTGCAGGCGAGCTTGCCACCGCAGCCGCCGGTCTGGCAGTTCCCTTTGCCGCTGGCGTCAAAGTTGCAGCCGGTGCGGGCCCAGATGCGGGATCTTGCGGTGCCAGGGTTGACGGTGATGGTCCAGGTCTGACCGTGGTCGAGCTGGCAGCCGCCATCGATGGAGTTGGGCCGGCCAGGTAGCCTATATTAAAATATAATGATTCTTAATTTTTAGTATTTTATTTATTTTATTTAGTCTAAATTAGACTTTTAAATAATGGGCCTATCTTGTTATGCTTTGGTGGGATAGTCTCATATGGATAAGATCATAAGAGGATTATGTTTATCCATAAAAATAAGAAACAATATTTATATGGTGATGTGCTTAATAAAACATAAGAGACCTATTTTCCTCTTGAAGAAAATCTTTCTTCTATTTTGATTTCTCTTCTCAAAATAATCTGTGTTGGAAACAAACCCAACAAAAATTGGTATCAGAGTCTGGTTCCTTCGACTTCGGTTAGATTACGACCACGAGCTTCGTCAGATTGGAAGCTGGTGCCAGATTGATGAGATGTTTTCTCTAGAAGGATAGGTGAAAAAGAAGCCGTCAAGAAGCTAAACCAAGGTAGAGAAAGAAGCCGTCAAGAAGCCTGGTTCCCTTCGATTCTCCAAGATTCAAAACCAAGCCGTGAAAAGATTTGAACTAGGGAATCATCTTGATCGGTGCCACACTCTTCAGTGTTGAAGGAGAAAAAGATCTCTCTCGGTTTCAATCCTTCAGGTATCCGAGGTCCAGCACGAACATCAGGAAGAAGTGCTTCGCCCCTAGCCGTGATGCTACCTTTTGCGTTGACGAGCTCTTCACGGACTCAGCCGAAAGCAACAAAATGTGACGGCCTTCACGGAAAGACTCATGTCTCAAGAAGCCAGGGATCTTCCTCCCCCCAAGGAAATCTCCAAAGCAACAACAAGGTTTGACTGCTCTCATCCAACAATTCTTGTGTCAGGCTTCCAAAGAAGGCGTGAATAGGTACATATCACAATCTTTTTGGTTGGTGAAAATCTTTTTAGTTAGTGAAAAAGAAGAAAAAGAAAGTCTTGGTAGTGGATGCGAAGGATCTTTCAAGAAGCGGTAAAGAAAGAACAAGAGGGCACCATCTGTTCAAGAACGGTGAAGAAAAAATTGCTATAAAAAAATTATGGCAACCCCAAGCAATATTGGAATGAATATTCATCAACCTTTTATCCCTATTTTTGATGAAGAAAATTATGATTATTGGAGCGATGAAGACCCTTTTTATTTCATAAGAAGTATGGGATCTAGTTGAGAACGGGTACGAAGACCCAGTTAATCCAACAAATAATCAGAAGGAGCAACTGAAGGACTATAAACAGAAGGATGCCAAAGCCCTATTCTTCATCCAACAAGCTGTATCTGAGAAATTTTTTCCTAGAATTATTAGAGCCACCAAATCAAAGGAGCCATGGGATATCTTACAGGAGGAATTTCAAGGCAACATAAAGGTAAGAGCTATAAAACTTCAACTTTAAAAGAGAGTTAGATAATTTGAGAATGCAAGAAAATAAAAAATTGAAGGATTATTTCTCCAAAATTACGGAGACTGTTAATCAAACGAAGAGCTATTGTGAAACCATCACCGAGCGAAGAATATGTGAGAAAATCTTGGCTAGTTTATCTCCAAAATTTGATACAATAGTTGTAATTATTGAAGAATCTAAAGATCTTTCTGAATTAAGTGTTCATGAATTAATGGGATCTCTTGAAGCTCACGAGCAAAGATTGTTTAGGCAAAAAGGATCATCAATGAAAGTGCCTTTCAATCTAAACTCAAGTGGTTGATAAAAATTCTCAAAAAGAATCATCTAGTCATGCTCCAGTCAAAAGAGGTCATTCAAAGGTGAAAACCAGAGTAGAGAAAAAGAAAGAAATATGAAAGGAAGAGGTAGAGAAATGCACAGAAATAATTTTTCAAGAAGACAATATGATGAAAGCACTCAAGAAAGGTGCAATATATGTAAAAGGTCTTCTCATGCTGAAAAAGATTGCTGGTTTAGGGAAAAAACCCCAATGTTATAATTGCAAAAAGTTTGGACATGTTCAAAAAGATTGCAGATACAAAGCAAATGAACAAGCACACTTCTTAGAAGAAAATGAAGGTCAACAAAGCACACTATATGCATGTCAAACTGTAGAAGAGCAAAGTAATAATATGTGGTATCTTGATAGTGGATGCAGCAATCACATGACAGGAGACAAGTCTATTTTTGTGGATATTGATAGTTCTTCAATTTCACAAGTAAAGATGGAAAATGGTGCAATAGTCCAAGCAAGAGGCAAAGGTACAATTGAAATCAATACCAAGAAAGGAGAAAATTCATTCATGATGTTTTACTTGTTCCAGACTTGAAGCAAAATCTCTTGAGTGTTAGATAGCTGATTGAGCATGGGCATATGGTACACTTTGAAAATAATGTTTGCAAGTTATATGACAGAGGGATGAAAAAGCAACTTATGGCAATATTAAGATGGAGAAAATAGAAGTTTTCCTCTTATTTTGCACTATGCAAAGGATGCTGCATGGAAGATGGAGGTAAATGATGAGTCATGGTTATGGCACAAAAGGTTTGGGCACTTGAATTTCAAAGCTTGAGAAGTTTATATCAAAAGAATATGGTATATGGTCTACCAGCAATACATGACAAGGAAGAACCTTGTGAAGGATGTGCACATGGAAAACAACATAGAGAGGCATTTTCAAAAGAGCATGTATGAAGAGCCAAAGCACCGTTGGAGCTTATTCATACTGACATATGTGGGCCTATGAAAACTCCTTCTCATGCAGGTAACATCTACTTCATTATTTTTATTGATGACTATTCAAGGATAACATGGATATATTTTATGAGGCATAAATCAGAAGCATTTCTTATCTTTAAGAAGTTTAAAATCTTATGGAAAGACAAAGTGGGAATTATATCAAAGTGCTGAGAAGTTATAGAGGTGGTGAATACAAATCGAATGAATCTGAAAAATTTTGTGAAGATGATGGTATACAAAGACAATTGACTGTTGGATATGCACCAGAGCAAAATGGTGTTGCAGAAAGAAAGAATCATACTATTGTTGAGATGTCTAGATCGATGCTCAAAGACAAAGGCCTTCCAAATTATTATTAGGTAGAAGCAGTAAATATAACAGTTTATCTGATGAATAGATATCCAACAAAAGCTCTTCAAAATATGACACCATTTGAAGCCTGGTATGGTAGAAAGCCTTCAGTGAAGCATTTCAAAATCTTTGGATGTGTATGCTATGCACATATTCCAAAGGAAAGGAGGTATAAACTTGATAAAGTTAGTGAAAATGTATCTTTGTTGGATACAGTTCTAAATCAAAAGGTTACAGACTTTTCAGCTTGAAGCAAAATCAAGTGATCATAAGAAGAGATGTTATTTCAATAAAAAAAGTTGCTTGGGATTGGAAGCAAAAGAAAGTTAAAGAAAATGTTATTTCTCTATATGAAGAAATTCATGATGCTCAAAATGAAGAACATGAGGTTGAAGGTTCACTACAAACTACTCCAAATATAAGTCCATTTTAACTTCAAGTTCAAGTCCATCTTCAAGTTCTACTCCTATAAAAATGAGAAGGTTAAGTGACATTTATGCTTCTTGTAATTTCTGCATGATTGAGCCCGAAACTTATGAAAATGCTATGCATGAAGAAGTATGGAACAAGGCAATGCAAGAAGAAATCAATATGATTGAGAAAAACAAAACTTGGGAATTAGTGAAGAAACCAAATGATAAGGAAGTCATTGGCTTGAAGTGGATCTACAAAACAAAACACAATCCAGATGGTACTATTCAAAGACACAAAGCACGATTAGTAGCAAAGGGATACTCTCAATTACTTGGTATTGATTATCAAGAAACTTTTGCACCTGTTGTTAGACATGATACAATTAGAACTCTTATTTCTATTGCAGCACATAAAAGTTGGAAACTACATCAACTAGTTGTAAAATATGCATTCTTGAATGGAGTATTAGAAGAAGAAATTTATGTTGAACAACCTTAAGGCTTTATTATCAAAGGTCAAGAAAACAAGGTATACAAGTTGAAGAAAGCATTATATGGACTAAAGCAAGCACCCAGAGCATGGTACTCTCAAATTAACACCTACTTCAATGAAAAAGGTTTTCTAAAAAGTTCAAGTGAACCAACACTTTATGTGAAAAAGCAAGGTAATGATATTCTCATTGTCTCTCTTTATGTTGATGATTTAATTATTACTGGAACAATGAGAATATGATCTTGACTTTCAAAAGTGACATGATGAGAAGATATGAAATTAATGATATGGGTTTGCTTTATTATTTTTTAGGAATTGAAATAAGTCAAAGAAAAGATGGTATATTTATCAGTCAAAAGAAGTATGTAGAAGGCATTCTCAAGAAATTCAACATGAAAAATTGCAATAGTGTGAAAAACACCTTTTGTGGTAAATGATAAGTTGATGAAAGAAGATAAAAGTGGTGAACCCAATGCATAATTATACAGAAGTATTATTGGAAGCTTATTATATCTAACAATTACAAGATCAGACATCATGTTTGCATCAAGTTTACTTTCCAGATTTATGCAAAAGCCAAGTAATATTCACTTTGGACAAGCAAAAGAGTCTTGAGATACATCAAAGGTACTAAAGATTATGGGATCATGTATGAAAGAAACAAGAATGATATGGTGAAATTATTTGGGTTTTTTGATAGTGATTGGGCTAAAAGTATTGATGACATGAAAAGCATATCAGGTTATGCATTCTTTTATGGATCAGGTATCATATCTTGGGCATCTAAGAAGCAAGATATAGTGGCATTATCTTCTTCTGAAGCAGTTTCAACAACTTTGGCAGCACAACAAATAATTGGTTGAGAAGAATACTTAAAGATATGGGTGAAAAGAAAGAAGAAGCTACTACTCTGCTATGTGACAATAAATCTACTATTTTTATGACAAAGAATCTTATATATCACAGCCGCACCAAGCATATCAAAATCAAGTACCATTTCATTAGAGATGTGATAGAAGAAAAAGAAATTGAAGTTAAGTATGTGAAGACTGAAGACCAAATTGCAGATATCTTCACCAAGGCACTACCCAAGGAGAAATTCATACACTTTAGAGATCTCATGGGTATCCAAGAACAACTATTAAAGGGGAGTGTTAAAATATAATGGTTATTAGTTATTAGTATTTTATTTTATTTTATTTAGCTTGAGTTGGGCTTTTAAATAATGGGCCTATCTTTTTATGCTTTGGTGGGATAGTCTCAAATGGATAAGATCATAAGAGGATTATGCTTATCCGTAGAAATAAGAAATAATATTTATATGGTGATGTGCTTAATGAAACGTAAGAGATCTATTTTCCTCTTGAAAGAAAACCCTTCTTCTACTTTGATTTCTCTTCTCAAAATAATATGTGTTGGAAACAATCCCAACAAAAATTGGTATCAGAACCTGGTTCCTTCGACTTCGGTTAGATTACAGACACGAGCTTCGTCATATTGGAGGCCGGTGCCAGATTGATGAGACATTTTCTCTGGACGGATAGGTGAAAAAGAAGTCGTCAATAAGCTAAACCAAGGTGGAGAAAGAAGTCGTCAAGAAGCCTGGTTCCCTTCGATTCTCCAAGATTCAAAACCAAGCCGTGAAAAGATTTGAGCTAGGGAATCATCTTGATCGGCGCCATGCTCTTCAGTGTTGAAGGAGAAAAAAATCTCTCTCAGAGGTATCCGAGGTCCAGCACGAACATCAGGAAGAAGTGCTTCGCCCCTAGCCATGACGCTACTTTTGTGTTGACGAGCTCTTCACGGACTCAGCCGAAAGCAACAAAACACGACGGCCTTCATGGAAAGACTCATGTCTCAAGAAGCTAGGGATCTTCCTTCCCCCAAGGCAATCTCCAAAGAAACAATAAGGTTTGACTGCTCTCATCCAATGATTCTTGTGTCAGGCTTCCAAAGAAGGTGTTGTTGGGCCTGGTGTGGTGCTATCAAGGCCCAGGTGGGCTAACTTGTATTGGGCTGGGTTTGAGTCCAAGGGTTGAGATTAAATCAAGTCACGGGTGTACACGGGCTTGGGATTAGTTTAATCTCATTGGTTTAGTCCATGGGAGTTTTTTGTTGAGTCTGGGCCTGGCCACTTCGTGGATGTATTTAAACCCTAGTCTCTAGGGTTTGGATGGAATAGAGAACAGATTCTTTTCTCCCAGAAATCCCTTCTCTCATTGTAGGGCGGCAGCCCTTTCTTTCTCCTTCTTCCTCTCTCTCTCTCTCTTCTTCCTTCCCTTGCCGCACGGAAACAAAACCGAAGCTTCACGTATTCGAAGGGGGGAAGAACGCACGGAGGTGCGTTGGAGCCAAGAACCCTCACGTGGGGCTTCCACGGAAGACGAAGGGCTTCTGACCATTGACCACCGTGGCAGAGGAAAGAAGGGAGGTGCATAGAGATTCCCAGGATCCCCTCCCTATTAATGGTTACTGGTGCTTAGTGGAAGAAGAGGACGTGGGTTTTCGTGAAGGGGCATCACGTGGACCTGGAACCTGGTCTTTGATGCAAGGTGGAGGTCTTGGACGCAAGGCTGCAGAGGGGGAGCAATATTCCAGCGGAAAATCCACGGTGGAGGCTACGTGAAAGAGGAAGAATTAATTCTAAGAAGCGCACGGAGGTTGATCCATTGCTTGCTCATCAAGGACTAAATCCCAACAAGTGGTATCAGAGCCTGGTTCAAGGAGTAATCTGGAGGCCTTCAAGGAGTTGAAATAATTTCAACAGAATCTCGTCAAGGTACTTCTCTATTTTATAAAATTTATTTTTGTGCTATTTTTGAAATTGGCCATAGGGAGTAGCATAAAAATAGAGGTTGAGAAGTTTGATGGGATGGAAAGTTTCTCCATGTGGAAAGTCCGGGTAGAGGACCTCCTTGTACAGCAGGGTTTAGATTTGGCTTTGGAAGAAAGGCCAGATGGGATGACAGACAAGCAGTGGATTTCATTGGAGAAGAAGACATGTTCAATGATCAGGGGCTGTCTGGCGGATTCAGTCCTCTATTCAGTGCTGGAGGAGAAGACCCCGAAGGGACTCTGGACGAAGTTGCACACCCTCTATATGGGGAAGAATATGTGCAACAAGTTGATGTTGAAGAAGCGCCTCTACAGCCTTCGGATGTCAGAAGGTGGAGATGTGCTGGGTCACATCCAGATATTCGACCAGATGAGCAATGAACTTCTGAATGTTGGGGTCAAGATGGAGGAAGAAGATAAAGCACTTCTGCTTTTATGTTCAATGCCCACGTCTTATGACTCATTGGTCACAACACTGCTCTATGGGAAGGAGACATTAATTATGAAGATATTGTCTCGGTGCTTCGGACGAATGAGCAGAGGGAGAAGATGACCAAGGAAGCTGTTCCCCAGGAGGGTCTATCAGTTGGGGAAAGGACAGGCAGAGGTAGGGGCAGGGACAGAAGTAAGTCTGGAGGACGATCAAAGTCCAGGAAAGGCAAGAGAGAGCTGAAGTGCTATAAGTGTGGAGAGGTAGGACATTTAAGAAGAATTGTCCTAAGTGGAAAAATCAGAAGGGAGAAAAAGGAGGATCTGAGTCTGTGAGTACAGTTGCAGATCAGGAGGTGGAGGATGATCTCTTGGTTGTATCAGATGATCATAGGCACAGCACAGAGATGTGGACCTTGGATTCAGCCTGTTCTCATCATTACACTCCCAACCGGTCGTGGTTCAGTACTTACACAGAGGTTGAGGAGGGGAATGTGACTCTTGGAGATAATCACCCTTGCAAGGTGGCAGGTATTGGCACAGTGAGGGTGAGGATGTTTGATGGTATAGTGCGCACTCTTACCAGTGTGAAGCATGTCCCAGAACTCAAGAAGAATCTGGTATCACTGGGGTACTTGGAGCGGACTGGATACAGCTTCAGCAGTCGTGCCAGGAGTGGAGTTCTGAACATCTCCAATGGAGCCATGGTGGTGATGAGAGGGAGGAGGCTGGAAAATAATCTATACAAGATGGAGGGCTCTGTGATGACTGTGAAATCTGAGGTGGCAGCTGTGGAGCAAGATCCCCAGGATGTGTACAGGATGTAGCATTACCGCCTGGGCCACATGGGAGACAAGGGGATGAAAGAACTGAGCAAGAGAGGTCTGCTTCCAGACTTGAGTAGCGGAGATATGGAGATCTGTGAGCCTTGTCAGATGGGAAAGCAGAGGAGAGTACAGTTCTCAGTCAGTACAGCTAGGAGTGCTGAACCCCTGGAGTTAGTACACACAGATGTCTGGGGACCAGCCCCAGTTACTGCAAGGAATGGGGCCAGATACTTTATGACCCTGATAGATGATTTCTCAAGGAAGCTGTGGATCTACTTTATGAAGGAGAAATCAGAGGTCTTCACCAAGTTCAAAATCTGGAAGGCTGAGGTGGAGAAGGAGCAGGGTAAAAGTGTGAAGTGTCTGAGGTCTGATAATGGCGAGGAATACACCAGCAGGGAGTTCCAGATTTTTTGTGAGGAGTGGGGCATCAGAAGGCACTTCTCGGTGATGGGAACTCCTCAACAGAATGGGGTGGCTGAGAGGATGAACAGAACACTATTGGAAAATGCAAGATGCTTAAGGCTGCAGGCAGGGCTTCCAAAGATGTTCTGGGTTGACGCAGTAGATGCAGCTAGCTACTTGGTCAATCGGTCACCGCACACCAGGTTAGATGGAGACATTCCAGAGGAGATATGGTCTGGAAGGAAGACAAGCCTAAACCATCTAAGGGTGTTTGGATGCACAGCATATGTGCATGTTGGAGCTGGGGAGCGGAGTAAGTTAGATGCCAGGTCTAAGAAGATGGTGTTCCTAGGCTACCCGCGAGGAGTCAAGGGGTATCGGCTATGGGACCCCTTGGAGAAGAAGGTTGTCATCAGTAGAGATGTAACCTTTGATGAGAGCTCAATCCTCCAGAACAGAAGTGGCATGGATGCACAGCAGGGACTACAGGAGGTAGAACACGGTAACACTAGTCAGACAACCTCCTATACAGTTGTGCCATTTGCTAGTGGACCAGGAGGATTTGAGATTCAGGTGGAGAGGACTGACAGAGGGGGTAGAAGCCAGGGAGTTCAGCAGGATGCAGCTGGACAGGGGACTGATACTGGGATCGCACAGCAAAGGCCCAGGAGGAACGTACGACCACCAGTTCGATACGGCTTTGAGGATTCGTTGTCATATGCCCTGGTGACAGCGAATGGAGACCCTTTCACCTATGAGGAGGCTATGGAAAGTCAGGACAGAGATAGGTGGATCCATGCTATGGCAGAGGAAATGCAGTCTCTTCACAGCAATAATACGTGGCAGGTGGTCCAGCTGCCACAAGGAAAGAAACCCATTGGTTGTAAATGGGTTTATCAGCGCAAGGAAGGAGCTTCAGAACAAGAGGGTATCAGGTATAAGGCAAGACTAGTGGCCAAAGGATACTCTCAGAAAGAAGGCATCGATTATGGTGAGATATTTTCTCCAGTTGTCAGGCACACTTCCATCAGACTATTATTGAGTATTGTAGCAGCTCAGGACTTGGAGCTGGAGCAGATGGATGTGAAGACAGCATTCCTCCATGGTCATTTGGAGGAGAGCATCTACATGGAGCAGCCACCAGGGTTTAGAGAACCAAGATCAGATGGGAAAGTTTGTTTGCTGAAGAAATCTCTGTATGGGCTGAAGCAGTCGCCGAGGCAGTGGTACAAGAGATTTGACACTTATGTTAGGAGCATTGGACTTTTCAGGTGTGAGTATGATTCTTGTGTGTATGTTAAATCTCTGGATGATGGGTCTAGGATGTACTTACTCTTGTATATAGATGACATCTGATAGCATGCAAGAGTAAGAAGGCTGTACAGGAACTGAAGATAGCTTTGTCTCGGGAGTTTGAGATGAAGGATCTGGGGCCAGCCAGGAAGATCCTAGGGATGGAAATCATCAGAGATAGATCCAAAGGTGTGCTGCATCTGAGTCAGGGTGGCTACATTAAAAAGATTCTGGAGCGATATGGGATGAAGGATGCCAAACCGACAGCACTACCTTTGGCAGCACATTTTTCCTTATCGAAGACCATGTCACCACAGACTGAGATGGAGGCTCAGGAGATGGAGAAGGTACCATATGCTTCTGGTGTTGGGAGCCTTATGTATGCCATGGTATGTTGTAGGCCAGACATAGCCCATGCAGTGAGCCAGGTGAGCAGGTTCATGGCGCAGCCTGGTAGGGAGCACTGGCGAGCACTGAAGGGAATCTTCAGGTACTTGGTAGGTACAGTTGGGGTTGGTATTTGCTATGGACAGCAAGAAGATGCTGAGAGATCCAACTTATCCAAGGAGGCTCGTGGGCAGTTATATGGGTATGTGGATGCAGACTTTGGTGGAGATGTGGACACTAGGAGATCCACAACAGGCTTTGTGTTCAGCCTGTTTGGTGGTCCAGTATCGTGGAGATCATGTCTGCAGCCCATCACAGCCTTATCTACCACGGAGGCAGAATACATAGGTATCACAGAGGCAGCAAAGGAAGCTCTTTGGCTGAAGGGCTTGATGCTGGAGATGGAACTTGATCAGAAGGTTGTCCAGGTGCATAGTGACAGCCAGAGTGCTCTGATGCTTGCGCAGAATGCAGTCTATCATGCTAGGACGAAGCACATTGACCTCAGATACCACATGATCAGAGAGCTGGTGGAAGATGGTGAGGTGGAGCTGGTGAAGGTATACACCAAAGAAAATCCAGCAGATGCACTGACTAAGGTTCTTCCACGGGACAGTTTTCAAAAGTGTATGTCGTTGTTAAAGCTGATGGACACAGTGGACGTGCTGAGGCTTTGAAAGCACCAAGGTGGAGATTGTTGGGCCTGGTGTGGTGCTATCAAGGCCCAGGTGGGCTAACTTGTATTGGGCTGGGTTTGAGTCCAAGGGTTGAGATTAAATCAAGTCACGGGTGTACACGGGCTTGGGGATTAGTTTAATCTCATTGGTTTAGTCCATGGGAGTTTTTTGTTGAGTCTGGGCCTGGCCCACTTCGTGGATGTATTTAAACCCTAGTCTCTAGGGTTTGGATGGAATAGAGAACAGATTCTTTTTCTCCCAGAAATCCCTTCTCTCATTGTAGGGCGGCAGCCCTTTCTTTCTCCTTCTTCCTCTCTCTCTCTCTTCTTCCTTCCTTGCCGCACGGAAACAAAACCGAAGCTTCACGTATTCGAAGGGGGGAAGAACGCACGGAGGTGCGTTGGAGCCAAGAACCCTCACGTGGGGCTTCCACGGAAGACGAAGGGCTTCTGACCATTGACCACCGTGGCAGAGGAAAGAAGGGAGGTGCATAGAGATTCCCAGGATCCCCTCCCTATTAATGGTTACTGGTGCTTAGTGGAAGAAGAGGACGTGGGTTTTCGTGAAGGGGCATCACGTGGACGTGGAACCTGGTCTTTGATGCAAGGTGGAGGTCTTGGACGCAAGGCTGCAGAGGGGGAGCAATATTCCAGCGGAAAATCCACGGTGGAGGCTACGTGAAAGAGGAAGAATTAATTCTAAGAAGCGCACGGAGGTTGATCCATTGCTTGCTCATCAAGGACTAAATCCCAACAGGTGTGAATAGGTACATATCACAATCTTTTTGGTTGGTGAAAATCTTTTTAGTTGGTGAAAAAGAAGAAAAAGAAAGTCTTTGGTAGTGGACGCGAAGGATCTTTCAAGAAGCTGTAAAGAAAGGACAAGAGGGCACCATCCGTTCAAGAAATGGTGAAGAAAAAATTGCTATAAAAAATTATGGCAACCCCAAGCAATATTGGAATGAATATTCATCAACCTTTTATCCCTATTTTTGATGGAGAAATTATGATTATTGGAGCGATGAAGACCCTTTTTATTTCACAAGAAGTATGAGATCTAGTTGAGAACGGGTACGAAGACCCAGTTAATCCAACAAATAATCAGAAGGAGTAACTGATGGACTACAAAAAGAAGGATGCCAAAGCACTGTTCTTCATCCAACAAGCTGTATCTGAGAAAATTTTTTTCAGAATTATTAGAGCTACCAAATCAAAGGAGGCATGTAATATCTTGCAGGAGGAATTTCAAGGCAACATAAAGGTAAGAGCTATAAAACTTCAAACTTTAAAAGAGAGTTAGATAATTTGAGAATGCAAGAAAATAAAAAATTGAAAGATTACTTCTCCAAAATTACGGAGACTGTTAATCAAATGAAGAGCTATGGTGAAACCATCACCGAGCAAAGAATATGTGAGAAAATCTTGGCTAGTTTATCTCTAAAATTTGATACAATAGTTGCAATTGTTGAAGAATCTAAAGATCTTTCTGAATTAAGTGTTCATGAGTTAATGGGATCTCTTGAAGCTCATGAGCAAAGATTGTTTAGGCAAAAGAATCATCAATTGAAAGTGCCTTTCTATCTAAACTCAAAGTGGTTGATAAAAATTCTCAAAAAGAATCATCTAGTCATGCTCCAGTCAAAAGTGAGTCATTCAAAGGTGAAAACTAGAGTAGAGGAAATGGAAGAAATATGAAAGGAAGAGGTAGAGAAATGCACAAAAATAATTTTTCAAGAAGGCAATATGATGAGAGCACTTAAGAAAGGTGCAATATATGTAAAAGGTCTTCTCATGCTGAAAAAGATTGCTGGTTTAGGGAAAAACCCCAATGTTATAATTGCAAAAAGTTTGGACATGTTCAAAAAGATTGCAGATACAAAGAAAATGAATAAGCACACTTCTCAAAAGAAAATGAAGGTCAATAAAGCACACTATATGCATGTCAAACTGCAGAAGAGCAAAGTAATAATATATGGTATCTTGACAGTAGATGCGCAATCACATGACAGGAGACAAGTCTATTTTTGTGGATATTGATAGTTCTTCAATTTCACAAGTGAAGATGGGAAATGGTGCAATAGTCCAAGCAAGAGGCAAAGGCCCAATTGAAATCAATACCAAGAAAGGATGAAAATTCATTCATGATGTTTTACTTGTTCCAGATTTGAAGTAAAATCTCTTGAGTGTTGGACAGTTGATTGAGCATGGGCATATGGTACACTTTGAAAATAATGTTTGCAAGTTATATGATAGAGGGAAGAAAAGCAACTTATGGCAAATATCAAGATGGAGAAAATTAGAAGTTTTCCTCTTATTTTGCACTATGCAAAGGATGCTGCATGGAAGATGGAGGTAAATGATGAGTCATGGTTATGGCACAAAAGGTTTGGGCACTTGAATTTTCAAAGCTTGAGAAGTTTATATCAAAAGAATATGGTGTATGGTCTACCAGCAATACATGACAAGGAAGAACCTTGTGAAGGATGTACACTTGGAAAACAACATAGAAAGGCATTTTCAAAAGAGCATGTATGGAGAGCCAAAGCACCATTGGAGCTCTTTCATACTGACATATGTGGGCCTATGAAAACACCTTCTCATGCAGGTAACATCTACTTCATTATTTTTATTGATGACTATTCAAGGATGACATGGGTATATTTCATGAGACATAAATCAGAAGCATTTCTTATCTTTAAGAAGTTTAAAAATCTTTTGGAAAGACAAAGTGGGCATTATATCAAAGTATTGAGAAGTGATAGAGGTGGTGAATACAATTCAAATGAATTTGAGAAATTTTGTGAAGATGATGGTATACAAAGACAATTGACTGTTGGCTATGCACCAGGGCAAAATGGTGTTGCAGAAAGAAAGAATCGTACTATTGTTGAGATGTCTAGATATGCTCAAAGACAAAGGCCTTCCAAATTTGTATTGGGCAGAAGCAGTAAATACAACAGTTTATCTGATGAATAGATGTCCAACAAAAGCTCTTCAAAATATGACAACATTTGAAGCCTGGTATGGTAGAAAGCCTTCAGTGAAGCATTTCAAAATCTTTGGATGTGTGTGCTATGCACATATTCCAAAGGAGAGAAGGCATAAACTTGTTGAAGTTAGTGAAAAATGTATCTTTGTTTGATACTATTCTAAATCAAAAGGTTACAGACTTTTCAGTTTGAAGCAAAATCAAGTGACCATAAAAGAGATGTTATTTTCAATGAAAAAGTTGCTTGGGATTGGAAGCAAAAGAAAGTTGAAGAAAATATTATTTTTCTAGATGAAGAAATTCATGATGCTCAAAATGAAGAACATGAGGTTGAAGGTTCACTGCAAACTACTCTAAATATAAGTCCATTTTCAACTTCAAGTTCAAGTCCATCTTCAAGTTCTACTCCTATAAAACTGAGAAGGTTAAGTGACATTTATGCTTCTTGTAATTTCTGCATGATTGAGCCTAAAACTTATGAAAATGCTATGCATGAAGAAGTATGGAACAAGGCAATGCAAGAAGAAATCAATATGATTGAGAAGAACAAAACTTGAGAATTAGTGAAGAAACCAAATGATAAGGAAGTCATTGGCTTAAAATGGATCTACAAAATAAAACACAATCCAGATGGTACTACTCAAAGACACAAAGCATGATTAGTAGCAAAGGGATACTCTCAATTACCTTGTATTGATTATCAAGAAACTTTTGCACCTGTTGCTAGACATGATACAATTAGAACTCTTATTTCTATAGCAGCACATAAAAGTTGGAAAGTACATCAACTTAGTTGTAAAATATGCATTTTTGAATGGAGTATTAGAAGAAGAAATTTATGTTGAACAACCTCAAGGCTTTATTATCAAAGGTCAAGAAAATAAGGTATGCAAGTTGAAGAAAGCATTATATGGGTTGAAGCAAGCACCCAAAGCATGGTACTCTCAAATTGACACCTACTTCAATGAAAAAGGTTTTCTAAAAAGTCCAAGTGAACCAACACTTTATGTGAAGAAGCAAGGTAATGATATTCTCATTGTCTCTCTTTATGTTGATGATTTAATTATTACTGGTAACAATGAGAATATGATCTTGACTTTCAAAAGTGATATGATGAGAAGATATGAAATGAATGATATGGGTTTGCTTCATTATTTTTTGGGAATTGAAATAAGTCAAAGAAAAGATGGTATATTTATCTGTCAAAAGAAGTATGTAGAAGGCATTCTCAAGAAATTCAACATGAAAATTGCAATAGTGTGGAAACACCTTTTGTGGTAAATGATAAGTTGATGAAAGAAGATAAAAGTGGTGAAGCCAATGCACAATTATACAGAAGTATTATTGGAAGCTTATTATATCTAACAATTACATGACCAGATATTATGTTTGCATCAAGTTTACTTTTCAGATTTATGCAAAAGCCAAGTAATATTCACTTTGGACAAGCAAAAAGAGTCTTGAAATACATCAAAGGTACTAAAGATTATGGGATCATGTATGAAAGAAACAAGAATGATATGGTAAAATTATTTGGGTTTTGTGATAGTGATTGGACTGGAAGTATTGATGATATGAAAAGCACATCAGGATATGCATTCTTTTATGGATCAGGTATCATGTCTTGGGCATCTAAGAAGCAAGATACAGTGGCATTATCTTCTTCTGAAGCAGAATATGTTTCAACAACTTTGGCAGCACAACAAATAATTTGGTTAAGAAGAATACTTGAAGATATGAGTGAAAAGCAAGAAGAAGCTACTACTCTGCTATGTGACAACAAATCTACTATTTCTATGACAAAGAATCCTATATTTCACAGCCACACCAAGCATATCAAAATCAAGTACCATTTCATTAGAGATGTGGTAGAAGAAAAAGAAATTAAAGTTAAGTATGTGAAGACTGAAGACCAAATTGCAGATATCTTCACCAAGGCACTACCCAAGAAGAAATTCATATACTTTAGAGATCTCATGGGTATCCAAGAACAATCATTAAAGGGGAGTGTTAAAATATAATGGTTGTTAGTTTTTAGTATTTTATTTTATTTTATTTTGTCTGAGTTGGGCTTTTAAATAATGGGCCTATCTTTTTATGCTTTGGTGGGATAGGCTCAGATGGATAAGATCATAAAAGGATTATGTTTATCCGTAGAAATAAGAAACAATATTTATATGGTGATGTGCTTAATGAAATGTAAGAGATCTATTTTTCTCTTGAAAGAAAACCTTTCTTCTACTTTGATTTCTCTTCTCAAAATAATCTATGTGGGAAACAATCCCAACAGCCCAGATGGTGTAGGAGCACTGGTTGATGATGTCGAAGGTGGCAGCGTGGGAAAGGGTGAGGAGGAGGAAGGGGAAGAGGAGGAGGGAAAGGATGCTCGACGTTGAGGATGCCATATTGAGTTGGAGGAGTGCAGTGGGGTTTGGCAAGGATGAAGCTAGGATGGAGACTTAAATATGGGAAAGGGGTCGGGAGGGTGAGGAAGGAACCTTTCCCGTGCCGCCGGTGGCTTGAAATTTTCAAATCATCGGTCTTACCCGGGTATTTCATACATGGGGAGGAAGGGCCGAAGGAAATCGGGGGTTGCCAGAAGCATCTCTTATATATTTATTTAGCAAAAAAAAAAATGGCTCTAATTCATATATAATATGACATCACATAATGTTATAACAATGTCATTATGCTATGGAGAGAGAGGGTTGACCTCTGTACCGATACGATCTTTTGTCATTTAATAAAAATCATGCCTGTTTTAATAATTCAGACCACTGAGAATTTATATTTAAAGTTTGCATTAAGGCCATGAAGTATATTATCATGTTTCAAAAGTTTAGTCCTGTAAGAACAAATAACAAAATGCATTATTGGAATCTCATCTTACGCATGAAAGAGCATTCCCCGCATACACTATAATTAAATAAACAGTAATATGGTATAAAATGGTCATCAACCATATGTGATAGTTTAAATAAGAAGTTTAATCATCAAAAGCACCGCTCACTTTGAAGAACTAAACGTATCCAATCATCTATAGTTAAACCTATCCTATCACCTATCATTAAACAAATTAAATCAGAAGAATTTTTGTACCTTCATATAAGACTCCACATACGTTGTAAAGTATTCAATCCTCTCTTTAAAAAATTTTTTTCTTCTTTGATCAAGAGATAGAAGAAATTTTTAAAAAATATTTTTAAACCTTTTTTATAAATATTCTATTTTAGAGCGGCAATCCAATCTTTGCCATCTGATTTGCATCTTTTTGAGTATTGCAAAGCCGATTTTGAATGCCAATAAATACCGTAATTTTAAATAAAATTATAAAAAATATACCCTAATATAACTAACCAACTAAAAAATAACAAAAAAATTAAATGATAATTCGGAACAATATATATATATATATATTTATATAAATCACAATTAATATAAACATTATAGACCATTCATTTTAAAGTCCTAATCTTCCTTTCAACCTTACAAGTCTATAGAGAGGGGGTTGTATTAGTGTCATGACTTTCAATCCTAAGTTCAATCTAAAAGATTTGTCGCATGATGGAATGCTCTTAAATCAAACATCAAGAACATGCAAAACCTATTAAATCTCAACACAATTATAAAAACTAAAATCCAAATATATTATTTTTTTCAAATTAAGTTACTAATTTTTTATTATTTTTTAACTAATCAATACAAAATGAGAAGAGAAACCTCTAACTATCCTTCTCCCAAAAAATCATCCCTAATTATTCATTATTGAAGACCATTCCCAAAATTCTCAATTATCAAATAAGTATCCTCCTCATCCGCTATCACTGAAAGAAAAAGCTAAAAAATCCAATAAAACTTCTACACAAAATGCCAATAAAATAATTTAATATAGTCAAAATATATGCTTAAACAAAAATTATTATATACATATATAACCGTATGAAAAGCTATTGAAATCTGTATATCAGAATAACCATAGCATCATATTATCATAAACACAATCAAATCAACCACAGCATCTAGATAACCACCGCTCTACTCAAACCAGTCATGTGACCGCAGCCACATCCAAACCAATCATAACATGCCAATAACCATAACTACAACCAAATCATTCCTAGGCTCAGATGTAAGACATTACTAAGCAAGTCACTCTCACTTAGAAAGCAATATGCCCTAAGCCTTCATAAATAACCCTTATTGCAGCACCCATAAAGACCCCACCGAGTTACTCCCTTAGCATACAGACATCACAAAGCTATACTATTGATATATACTGACACTCAAGTGTAGTATTACATGTATAACAACTGAACTCCGACGTTTTTCCTTTTGCTTATGTTGGTTTATATACTAATACCAAGCGTAATAAACTTAACCATGTCAGCTGTTATGACTTTGTTATACCCAACTTCCATGACCCTTATGCCCTTATCCAAATCACCGGTATAGGCAAATAATGATACCATGGTACCACTTTTACTATCAGAACTAATACCACATACCAACAGTATGCATAGCTTTTGTAGGGAAGCCTTAGGCCTGGCAAGCAAAGAAGCTGCTGCAGTTACTGTTCTAGCGGTAGCCGTGGCCACTGTTGTCAAAGGAGCAGTTGGTGCGGGGCTAGACGTAGGCACTAGCAGTGATGCCAAGGTTAATTGTAATGCTCCAAGCCCATCCACTAGCTCAATTAATCTTGTTAGTAGATTGATGTGGCTAATGTAGCCCCAAGGGTAATTTCGGCAGAATCAAAGCATGGATGTGCCCCGGCATCTGCAAGCCCGCCGAGTCGGCCCCGACCCTTCCAGGTCGGCCCTTCTCGGCCCCGGCGTCTCCAAGCCCGCCGAGTCAGCCCCGACCCTTCTTGGTCGGCCCTTCTCGGCCCCGGCGTCTCCAAGCCCGCCGAGTCGGCCCCGACCATTCCAGGTCGGCCCTTCTCGGCCCCAGCGTCTCCAAGCCCACGAGTCAGCCCCGACCCTTCTTGGTCGGCCCTTCTCGGCCCCGGCGTCTCCAAGCCCGCCGAGTCGGCCCCGACCCTTCCAGGTCGGCCCTTCTCGGCCTCGGCATCTCCAAGCCCGCCGAGTCGGCCCCGACCCTTCCAGGTCGGCCCTTCTCGGCCCCGGCGTCTCCAAGCCCGCCGAGTCGGCCCCAACCCTTCCAGGTCGGCCTTTCTCGGCCCCAGCGTCTTCAAGCCCGTCGAGTCGGCCCCAACCCTTCTTGGTCGGCCCTTCTCGGCCCCGGAGTCTTCAAGCCTGCCGAGTCGGCCCCGACCCTTCCAGGTCGGCCCTTCTCAGCCCCGGCATCTCCAAGCCCACCGAGTCAGCCCCAACCCTTCTTGGTCGGCCCTTCTCGGTCCCGGCGTCTCCAAGCCCGCCGAGTCAGCCCCGACCCTTCCAGGTCGGCCCTTCTTGGCCCCGGTGTCTTTAAGCCCGCTGAGTCGGCCCCGACCCTTCCAGGTCGGCCCTTCTCGGCCCTGGCGTCTCCAAGCCCGCCGAGTCGGCCCTGACCCTTCTTGGTCGGCCCTTCTCGGCCCGACCCGGCACGTCCTAGTCGGCTAGGTCGGCCCCGGCCACCCTTGGCCGATCCAGATAAGCTTCGGCTCCCTCGAGAGAGTCGAGACTTCCCGGTTTCCTCCAAACCTACCCCAACATGGCTCTGGTGGCTCGGGACACTACCTCTCTGACCCGCGCCACCTGACAACATCAGATCCAACTATCCGCTGGCCACGTTGCTGATGGAACTAGACCCAACTACCCAACAGCCCGTTGGCTGATGGTACGTAGTCCACCAACCGTCGCTTTCTCCCCTTCCGATGAGACAGGACCCACTAACCAGCGCAGATTCACGCAACTCCCAAGAACTCCATGACATTCCCTCCTCACGGAATCCCACGTGATCGTGCCAGGGTCAACCCCTATAAAAAGATGATTCCACTCAGTAAATAGGTATTCGCGATAATCCCCAAAAATTGCTATCTTGAAACCCAGAGAGAACTCTCTTCTCCTCTGGAGCACCCTCTCATCTAAAAAGAGCTCATTCGAGCTCCTCTTCAGCTATGACCCCAATTGCTAACTTGGGCGTCGGAGGGTCCCACCGGAGAATCCTCTCTAGTCCTGGGACTTCTTTGCAGGTAACTTGGTGAAGAAGAGCCTGGAGAATCCATTCGTTCCCGACGTGCAGGATCAGTGATTGGGCGTCATCAGATTGGTGCACCAGGAAGGGGGGTGCGTGGGTGTAAAATGCAGCAAGTATCCTAGGGCTTCCCGTGATACATCTGGCCAAACTTTACTCCCCCTCCCTCTCTTCTCTCTTTGGAAGTTTGGTGGTGATGCGAGCTCAAGACGCTTCTATCAGTTGTCCAGCGGGGCTTCCCCCATTGGTTAGGCAACAGAAGGCCAACCCTCATGTTGCCGATCCTCCAGTCACCTGCCCTCCACCAAACGCAGCCGCCCAAACGGCGGAGCAATTGGCGACTCTCTCCCAACAAGTCCAAATGCTCACTGCTATGGTCCACGGGCTCCAACAGCAGTAGTCCGTGGCCACCCAGCACCAAACAGCTCACCCCGCCAGTCAGCAGTCGGCGAGGGGAGGTTCTCCAGGATGAGATGCCAGTCGGCGGGAAGCCAGCCGGTAGGAAGCCGGTCGGCAGGAGGCCGGTCATCGCCCAGCTTCCCTGAGGAAATCCCACCGTGAGCCCTCCAAGTGGCCACGGTCTCCTGATCATGGTCCCAACAAAATCCCTTCGGGGCTGCATCATCATGAGGAGCCAAGGCGGAAGCCCCGACTTCTGTCTCCTTCTCTGTCTTCTTCATCTTCTTCTTCCTCCTCCGAGCCATCTCGGAGGGCCCCAACAATCAACCGACAGGCGGAGGAACGCTTGGAGGAGTACAACCGGCGGCTGGACGAGCTCGCCAGAAAAATCAACCATCAGCCAGAGGAGGAGTTTGACACCCATCCTCCTTACACCCGCCGGATATTAGAGGAGCCTATCCCCTCCAGGTTTTGATTCTCCCAGGTGGACCCATACGATGGTACGATAGATCCTCTCGACCATCTGAGAGTTATAAAGCAATGATGCAGGTCCAGGGCGCTTCGGATGCCCTTCTCTGCAAGGCCTTTCCCGCTACTCTGCGGAAGGCCGCTCGTGCGTGGCACTCGCGCTTGCCCCCTCACAGCATCGACTCCTTCCGAGAACTGGAGAAGGCTTTTTTGGCACATTTCGATGCATGCCGATGAATTCCAAGGGT
Source organism: Calamus simplicifolius (assembly GCA_900491605.1). NCBI lineage: Eukaryota > Viridiplantae > Streptophyta > Magnoliopsida > Arecales > Arecaceae > Calamus > Calamus simplicifolius. The sequence goes on along the minus strand of UESW01002516.1, from coordinate 92,877 downwards.
GGCAGACAGTCTCTTCTCCGTACGTCAGAAGGAGGGAGAGTTGCTACGGGACTTCGTATCCCGGTTCAAAGCTGCTGCTCTCGAGGTCTACCATCTCGATGATGCGGTAGCGACGCTAGCGCAGAAGCGAGGGATCCTCCCGTCTCACTTCACCTTTCTTTGGATAAGAAGCCTCCGGGCTCTTATTCCGATCTCCTCCTCCGGGCTCAAAAGTATATCCGTGCGGATGAAGCCGACTTCACCCGCCGAGAATCCTCAAGGAGCTCTAGCCACAAGCCTGCTCACCCTGAACCAAGCGGACCTCCCCGACACCGACAAGCTGACCCGCCTCGCCGACCCGACAACAGGCGTAGAAGCCCTGTAACCCGACGAGAGCAAGCTCACACCTCTCCTTGCCCCTCGATCTCACATTCTGATGGAGATCGAGGGCGAGTCTTACCTTCAGCGCCCTCCTCCCATGAAGAAAGGTCCTCCCCGCAACAAAAGCCGCTACTGCCGATTCCACCGGGACTATGGCCATGATACTGACAGCTGCTACAGCTTGAAGCGGGCCATTGAGGAGCTCATTCAGTGGGGCTACCTTGGCAATATGTGCAGAAGTGCAGCAGCCGCTGCCAACCCTCATGGGGCTCCGCCTGTTCAAGCCCCGGTTGACAACACCCCCACAGAGCAGACAGTCGGAATGGTGTCCTGGGGATCGACCTCAGCATCTAAGCGGCCAAGAGGGGAGGGAGCACCGGGCAATGTAATTCCTGGGGGGGATCTGCTATCATAGATAATGTAAACAATGAAGGCATCGTCGTCTCTATGACGATCGCCAAGCACCCTGTAAAGAGGATATTAGTTGATAGTGGCAGCTCAGCTGACATCCTTACCTAAGATGCCTTTGTTCGGATGGGATTATCTTTGGACTCCCTTCAGCTTGGGGCGACCCCTTTGGTCGGTTTTACTGGAGACTCCGTCAGGGTTGAAGGCGAAATACCTTTGCCTGTGACAGCCGGAACGCTGCCATGTCAAAGCACAGTGATTATGAAATTCTTGGTTGTGAGGGTTCCCTTGGCATATAACGCCATTTTGGGGCATCTGGGTTTGAACCTTTTGGACACAGTTATTTTCACCCGGCGTCTGTTAGTGTAGTTCCCCACAGGCGGAGGAGTCAGGGAGATGCGCGGTGAGGTCAGCCCAGTCCTGCCCTGTTATCACACGGCATCAAGTACTCTGAAAGCTGAACCAGCCTTTGAAGCATCCGACCCTAGGGACTTTAACAATGGAGGAGAGCCAGCTGAACATCTTTTGACCTTCCCTCTTGGGGATGACCCGACAAGAACCATCCGTGTCGGCGGACTCCTCCCTCCGGAGGATCGGGAGCATCTCCTAGCCTTTTTCCGGGCTAATTCAGATGTCTTCGCCTGGTCAGCGTCTGATATGCCCGGCATCCCTCCAGAAGTGATCACCCACAAGCTCAACATTGACCCACGACACCGTCCAATTCGCCAGAAGAAGAGAAGCTTTGCTCCTGATCGACAAAAAGCTATTGACGAGGAAGTCAATAAGCTACTCAGTGCCGGCCACATCCGGGAGGCGCACTACCCCAGTTGGTTGGCCAATGTGGTCATGGTGCGTAAGGCAAATGGAAGCTGGAGGATTTGCATAGATTTCACCGACCTCAACAAGGCGTGTCCAAAAGACAGCTTTCCCTTGCTAAGGATTGATCAGCTGGTAGATTCCACCTCCGGGCACGAGCTCCTCAGCTTCATGGATGCCTTCTCGGAATACAATCAGATAAGGATGGACCCTAGTGACGAAGAGCACACCTCCTTCGTAACGGAAAAGGGCATTTATTGCAACAAAGTGATGCCTTTTGGCCTCAAAAATGCAGGGGCAACTTAACAAAGGTTGATGAACAGAGTGTTCCTGTTGACCCATTGATGATTTTGATGATTAACAAAACTATTTGAGTATAACTAATGGAGGCTCTAATGATTTTGATTAAGTGTTTCAGATTGTAAGTCTATTGAATGATCAAAATCAGGAGTTACATCGTGTTCTGGATCGAATCTAATGTCTAGGTAATATTGCAGACATTAGAGTCGACTCCGAGAATCACAGAGCCGACTCCGGAACTGGCACGGAAGTTAGAGTCGACCCGAGACTGTTAGAGTCGACTCTCACAGAAGAAGCAGAACGTCGATTTTTCTGGCCCCGACCTAGAGTCGACTCCGGGTAAGTTAGAGTCGACTCCATAAAAGTTTCTTGTCGACCCCAGAAAAGTCAGAGACGACTCCAGAAATATCATTTTAAAGTGCTTCGAGCTAGAGCCGACTCCAAAAAAGTTAGAGTCGACTCCAATCCACCTGGAACGAAAAATCAAATTGCCAGATCAGCTCTAACGGTAATATTTCTATTTTACCTTATTTCTAACGGATATATTTTGCTACAAGGTACACTCCAACAGATGTTTTCTTCCAAA
>UESW01002516.1:55796-87913 GCA_900491605.1 Calamus simplicifolius | reverse complement strand
TTCTGCACCTAGGACCCCACAACAAAATGGAGTAGTTGAAAGGAAAAATAGGACTCTAGAAGACATGGCCCGTACCATGCTATGTGAAAGTAAACTCCCGAAATACTTTTGGGCGGAAGCTATTAACACAGCATGTTACATCCTAAATAGAGCCTTAATAAGACCTATTTTAAAGAAAACACCTTACGAATTATGGCATGATAGAAAACCCAACATTAAATATTTTCATGCATTTGGTTGTAAATGTTTTATTCATAATAATGGTAAAAGCAACTTAGGTAAATTTGATGCAAAATCTGATGAAGGAATATTCTTAGGTTATTCAACAACTAGTAAAGCATATAGAGTGTTCAATAAAGGAAGCCTAATTGTTGAAGAATCTATTCATGTAATTTTTGATGAATCTTTAACATCAAGTTCCAAAAGGATTGATGATGAGGAAGATACAAACATTCTCGAAAACAATCTTGAAAAACTTAATATTGATGTATCTTCAGATCATGAACAAGAAGTTAAAGATAATGATTCGCCTAATGCTGATGATATTAATACTAATCATAATGATATAGATCTACCAAGAGATTGGAGATACGCTTATAGTCATCCCAAGGAATTGATTATAGGTGATCCATCTCAAGGAATAAGAACTAGATCATCTATGAGAAATATTAGTAATCACCTTGCATTTGTTTCTCAAATTGAACCTAAAACCATTGAAGAAGCTGAAAAAGATAATAATTGGATGCTAGCTATGCAAGAAGAATTAAACCAATTCACTAGAAATAATGTATGGACATTAGTAGAAAGACCTAAAGATCATTCTGTTATAGGATCAAAATGGGTTTTTAGAAATAAACTAGATGAAAATGGCATAGTAATTAGAAACAAAGCTAGATTAGTTGCAAAAGGATATAATCAAGAAGAAGGTATTGATTTTGATGAAACCTTTGCACCTGTAGCTAGATTAGAAGCCATTAGGCTATTACTAGCATTTGCATGTCACATGAACATTAATTTATTTCAAATGGATGTCAAAAGTGCATTTTTAAATGGATTAATAAATGAAGAAGTATATGTAGAACAACCACCAGGTTTTGAAGATCATGAATTTTCAAATCACGTTTTTAAATTGCACAAGGCATTATATGGTTTGAAACAAGCACCTAGAGCTTGGTATGATAGACTAAGTAAATTTTTGATTGAAAATGATTTTACAAGAGGAAATGTTGATAAAACATTGTTTTTGAAAAGAAAAGATAAAGATTTACTTGTAGTTCAAATTTATGTTGATGACATTGTATTTGGTGCTACTAACAATCTTCTATGTCAAGAGTTTGCTAAGTTAATGCAGGGAGAATTTGAAATGAGCATGATGGGAGAACTCAATTTCTTCCTTGGACTCCAAATCAAACAAAGCAAAGAGGGAATCTTTATCAACCAAACAAAGTACACAAGAGAAATTCTAAAGAAGTTTGGTATGGAATCAATAAAACCCCTCGGAACACCAATGAGTCCTTCATGCAAGCTGGACAAAGATGAAGAAGGTAAGAAGGTTGATCAAAAATATTATCGAGGTATAATCGGATCCCTACTTTACTTAACTGCAAGTAGACCAGACATAATGTTTGCTGTTTGCTTATGTGCTAGATTTCAGTCTGAACCAAAAGAATCACATTTAATTGCTGTTAAAAGAATACTAAGATACTTAAGTGGAACAAAAAATGTAGGTTTATGGTATTCTAGAGACTCAACATTAAATCTGATTGCTTATTCTGATTCTGATTATGCTGGATGTAAGTTAGATAGAAAAAGCACAAGTGGTGCATGCCAATTTTTAGGAAGTAACTTAATCTCATGGTTTAGCAAAAAGCAAAATTCGGTTGCATTATCTACTGCTGAAGCAGAATATGTTGCAGCTGGAAGTTGCTGTGCTCAAATCCTATGGATTAAGAGACAACTTGAAGACTATGGTATCACACTTGATAAGACACCTATAAGATGTGATAATACAAGTGCAATAAATCTAACTAAAAATCCAATTCAACATTCAAGAACAAAGCATATTGAAATAAGATATCACTTTATAAGAGAACATGTAGCCAATAATGAAATTTGTCTTGATTATGTGAATACTGAAGAACAACTGGCAGATATATTAACAAAACCCTTAAGTGAAGAGAGATTTTGTTATCTTAGAGGAGAATTAGGAGTTTGTGATCCTTTGGAATAGTTTTCTGAAACTCTTAAGGACATCTATCTAGATTTCATAAATTTCTTGAAAAATCTCGATATTCATTAAGGAAATCTATCTAGATATTGATTCATTGTTTCCCCAATTGCTAAGGAACATTTATCTAGAATTTGATGATTAATTTGAATAGTTTCAGATCCTTGAAACTTGATTTTTTATCTCTGAAACTGTTAGAGTCGACTCTGACAGTTTGTGGAGTCGACACCTTGTTTTTGATGTTCTGTCTAAGCAATTAGAGCCGACTCTGGCTTTTGTAGAGCCGACTCTAATTCGAGCGCTGACAGATTTTCTGGTTCGGAGCCGACACCCAGTTTTCGGGAGTCGACTCTAAGTCGAGCTAGGTAAAAATAAAAAGGCGGAGTCGACCCCAAATCATTCCATCCGTCTCCCAAAACCTCTCCAAAAAGCTCCAAAGCCTTTCCAACTTCCCCAATCTACTCAAAGCCTTTGATTAATCTTTCCAATCTTCTCAATGGCACCTAAGAGGCGCGGTTTCGTCGGTGGAGCGTCCGTTCCCACAAGGCGACGCACTATTCGGAGGCAACCCTCGCCATCCTCCTCTTCGGCCACTCAAGAAGACTCCCTCCTTCACCCTCTTCACCCAAAGTTGATCATTTAGCCGGTAAGACCATTACAACTGGAAGAAAGGTGAATTTTGATTTCTTTGAGTCGGAAGGCTTCACTATAGGAAGAAGTTTGAAAGAAATGGGGTGGGAAAAGATCTGTTCATTAGATATCCCCACATATCCAGCCTTAGTGAGAGAGTTTTACAATGGTTTAAGTAGAGGAGAAGGTGGATTAATCAGTATAGTAAGAGGAACAAGAGTTACAATAACCACTGAGATACTTGGAAATTTATTGGAAATGCCCACAATCGGTATAATGGAATATCAACATGATGATAGAAGTGGAGCATTGACAAGAATGTTAGGGAGAGATGTAACCGAGTTTGAGGAAATCCTTGCAAATCAATTAAATCTGGAACTCAGGTTACTACATAACATTGTGGAAGAATCTTGTTTCCGAAAATTGGTAGATTTGAGTATGTCTCGGAGCGAGACGTTCTTTTGATGGATTGCATAATTACTGGGAGGCCAGTCAACTTAGCTGGCATGATGATTGGATATATGGCAGAGGCGGCTACAAAGAAAAGATCTACACTGCCATATGGTATGATTTTGACATTAATCTTTAGAAGCCAAGGTGTGCTTATTATGGAGAATGAACCCCTAAGAAAATTGAGACACACTGACTATTATAGTATCTCTACTATTCATCGGATGGGCTTCAAGAAGTTGAATGGTGTATGGATGAAAGGAGGAAGAGAGGAAAGAGCAGAAAGAGATAGAGCAGAAGAGACCAGAGTAGAAGACATCCCTGGACCATCCACTGTGGGACCATCAGTCCCTGATCCATCTATTGCGGGACCATCTTCAGCTGGACCTTCAGAGGCCGGACCTAGTACATTCCCTCACCTCCACATCAGTCTATAGCTGCTTCTGGGAGATTCTCTGATGAACAGATTGGTCAGTTGAGAGCTTTGCTTGCTGAGTATGATAGTCAGAGATCTCATGAAATTACTCAATTAAAAGAAGACTTTAATCAGTTGAAAGAAGAACTTAATTCGAGACTGGACATGATCTCCTTTACCTAAGCAATTCTGTTGAATCCTTTGGTGCTGAACTTCACAAAATCTTTGAAAGGATGGAAGGCATTGCTGATGGGTCGGGATCTTATGTTCATGCAACTGGTCAACTGAAGAAGGACATTGACCTTGCAGTCTCACAAATTGAAGCTTGCCTTGAAAACTTTAAGAAATCCAAAAAGATGATGTAATGGAAATCATAGGTCATTTGAAGAAAATTGTATTCAAACATATCTGACCTTGATTTTGATTTTGATAGTTTGTATTTAGGAATTTTTGAATATCTAATGTATTTCATTTTGGAATGTACATGAATCAACTAATGTAATGTTCTTACTTATGAAATGCAATTTCACATTTTCAAATATTGACTGCTTGAATCCCTATGTCTTATTAACTTTCTTTATCTAAACTCTCCTTATTGCTGATAACAAAAAAGGGGGAGAGATGGTTGAATATGCAAAGAAAGAAAGATTGATTTTTGAATATGGTTGTATATGCATAAAGAAAGAAAGAAAGGGGGAGAAATAATTGTTTATGCAAATAACTTGAAATTAATCAGTTAAAATTCGATGCTTAAATATAGGGGGAGCTATTCAATGCAGGGGGAGCTTAACAAAAAGCTCAATTGCAATTTTCTGCACATTTAGATTAAATATTCATAATTGATGGATTATATTGAACTCATGCACAATTTTAAAAGTTTACTTTGAATATTGGCATCAAATCCTTCATTAAAAATGTTTTAAGTTTCAAAATGACTATAATCTTTAGTTCGAATGAATTTTTGAATGCATATACTCAAAGTTTTTGTTATCATCAAAAAGGGGGAGATTGTTGACCCAATTGATGATTTTGATGATTAACAAAACTATTTGAGTATAACTAATGGAGGCTCTAATGATTTTGATTAAGTGTTTCAGATTATAAGTCTATTGAATGATCAAAATCAGGAGTTACATCGTGTTCTGGATCGAATCTAATGTCTAGGTAAGATTGCAGACATTAGAGTCGACTCCGAGAATCACAGAGCCGACTCCGGATCTGGCACGGAAGTTAGAGTCGACTCCGAGACTGTTAGAGTCGACTCTCACAGAAGAAGCAGAACGTCGATTTTTCTGGCCCCGACCTAGAGTCGACTCCGGGTAAGTTAGAGTCGACTCCAGAAAAGTTTCTTGTCGACCCCAGAAAAGTCAGAGACGACTCCGAAATAACGTTTTAAAGTGCTTCGAGTTAGAGCCGACTCCAGAAAAGTTAGAGTCGACTCCAACCCACCTGGAACGAAAAATCAAATTGCCAGATCAGCTCTAACGGTAATATTTCTATTTTACCTTATTTCTAACGGATATATTTTGCTACAAGGTACACTCCAACGGATAGTTTTCTTCCAAAAATGGTTGAAAGAAATCTATAAAAAGGGAAGACTATTGTTCAAAAAAAGAACGAAAAAAGAAAAAAAGGAAAATCGGAAATAGAAGAAATCCCATTTCAAAAATCCGAAAAAGAGAGAGCCTGAATCTCAAGAGGAAAACCTTCTAGCTCAAATCCACTCCACTCCAAAAAGCTCAAGAGGAATCCAAGGCATTCAAATCAAGTTTTGTGGATTTCCCAACTTGGAGAAAGAAGTTCAGCTTCTTGCTTTTCAACCCTTCTCAACTGCTTCAACTGTGAAGAATCGGAGCTGAGGCTTGATTCAACCAGCAAGGAGAAGAAGAAAAGAAGAAAAGAAGAAAAGCTCAAAAGCCAACCATCTACAAATCAGGCTTTTCTAAACTTGTTATTTATTTGATTATCTGCTCATTAAGGAGCTTTGTAATTGAAAAACATATTTCATTTGTTTGTATCTAGTTCAATCTGGGGGATTGAACTAGTGGAGGTAGTCTTACCTCGGTTCAAGCTTGGTTAAGCTTGTGTTAGGGTTTTTGTGCTGGTGAGCCCTTGAAAACCAGCTGGGTTCGTTGTGCGCCCGGGAAAACAACAAGTTTGAGTTGTGAGCTTGTAAAACAACTCTGCTGTAATCAGGTTGATTATAGTGTGGACCCAAGTGAATCTTGGGAGTGGACGTAGGTGTTGGATACACCGAACCACTATAAACTCTTTGTGTTTGCCGTGCTTACATTGACTCTATCTCTATCTCTATTTTATTCACTGCACTTTATATTTACTTGCTATTGCCTTCATTCATCTTAAGCAAACTATTTTAAAAGGCTAATTTTTTAAAGAACCCATTTCACCCCCCCCTCCCTCTTGGGTTGTCATCTGGGCCAACAGTTCCAGGGCCAACTAGGCCGGAACATGGAAGTCTATATAGACGACATGCTGACAAAGAGCACCCGCGCCTCTGATCACGTCTCCGATTTAGAGGAAACCTTCAACAACCTCCGTCATTTCCAAGTTAAGCTGAACCCCTAGAAATGTGCTTTTGGGGTCACGGCAGGCAAGTTCCTGGGTTTCATAGTGACCCAGCGGGGGATCGAGGCGAACCCAGAGAAGATCAGCGCCATCCTTGACATGAGGCCACCATCTAGCAAGAAGGAAGTGCAGCAATTAACTGGGAGGATAGCGGCTCTAAGTTATTTCCTCTCCAAATCGGCCGAGAGATGCTTGCCCTTCTTCAAAGCCTTGCGGAAGATGAATAGCTTCGAGTGGACTGACGATTGCCAGAGGGCCTTCGACGGGTTGAAGGCATTTCTGTCCTCTCCTCCACTCCTATCCAAGCCAAGAGACGGAGAAAGTCTTTTCTCTACTTAGCTGCTTCTTCGGAAGCCGTTAGTTCAGTTTTGGTGCATCTCGACACTGATGGAACCCAAAGGCCTGTCTACTATGTGAGTAAGGTCCTCCATGACGCAGAAGTCAGATACTCCAAAGCAGAAAAGGTCATCCTCGCCCTGATAGTCTCCACTCGGCATCTCCGTCCGTATTTTCAAGCCCATCCTATTGTGGTGCTCACATATCAACCCCTGCGAGCCATCCTGGCTCGTCCGGATACCTCAAGATGACTCGCCAAGTGGGCTATCAAGCTGGAAGAATTTGACCTCTCTTTCCAGGCTCGACCAGCTCTGAAGTCTCAGGTTCTAGCCGACTTCCTAGTCGAATGCACCTGGGCAGAGGAGATGGCTGAAGAGGTTGCCAAGGAGTAGTGCGAGCCAGAGCCAGGTGAAGATGAGGAAACTTGGATCCTTCATGTGGACGGCGCATCGAACTCTCAGGGAAGTGGCGTCGGCCTCATTCTTGTTGGACTAGGTGGAGAGAGAACAGAATGCGCCCTGCGGTTTCTATTCGAAGCCACCAACAATCAAGCTGAATACGAGGCCCTGCTGGCCGGGTTAAGGCTAGCCCAAGAATTTGGAATAAAGCGTCTCAGAGCTTTCACGGACTCACAACTCGTCTCTGGATAAATCAATGGGGAATACGAGGCGTGACCCCGCTATGACTCAGTACTTGGGCAAGGTTCGGCTCCTGACCTCTTCACTGACTTACTTCAATATCAGTTACATTCCACGAAGTGAAAATGCCAAGGCTGACATCCTCTCTTGTCTGTCCACCTCTGCCAGCAGCATGGAAAGGGACGCTTACATTGAATACTTGGAAAGACCCAGTATAGAGGGTGGCGAGGAAATCCTTCCGCTCACCCAAGAGCCCACATGGATGGATGCCTCCGTTCGTTATCTCACTGACGGCACACTCCCTAATGACCGCAACGAAGCCAGGTTGCTCAAATGGAAAGCCTCCAAATTCATTCTCGATGGGCGTCTATACAGAAGGTCATTCTCCTATCCCCTGCTCAAATGCATGGGGCCCGCCAATGCCGACTACATCCTCAGGGAAATCCACGAGGGCATCTGTGGAAACCATCTGGGGGGCAGATCCTTAGCCCAAAAGGCCCTCCGTCAGGGATATTTTTGGCTCACTATGAGGAAGGATGCGGCTAAACTAGTTCAGAAATGCGACGATTGCCAGCGCCATGCACACATCCAGCATCAACCATCTACCCCGATGAACCCGCTTTCGGCTCCATGGCCCTTCGCTCAGTGGGGAATGGACATTCTTAGGCCATTCCCCCCAGCTTCTGGGCAACGAAGTTCTTGTTAGTCGCCATTGATTACTTCACCAAATGGGTCGAGGTCGAGGCGTTAGCCAAGATCACTGAAGGCAAAGTCAAAGCTTTCTTTTGGAAGTCAGTGATATGCTGTTTTGGCCTGCCTCACACCCTTGTCACGGACAACGGCCGCCAATTCAACAACGAAGCATTCAAAGTCTTCTGCGATGAGCTGGGCATTCATCACCGATTCACTTCCGTTGGCCACCCCCAAACCAACGGGGAGGCAGAGGTTATGAACCACACCATCCTTAGAAGACTCAGAACCAGGTTGGACAGGTCCAAAGGTCGTTGGGTGGAGGAGCTCCCTAGCGTGATATGGGCCTATCACATGACCCCCAGAGCCCCGACGGGTGAGACTCCTTTTAGTCTCGCCTTCGGATCCGAGGCCGTCATTCCTATCGAGTTTGGACTACCCAGTCCACGCATGGAGTCCTTCAGTGAAGAAAACAACTCCGCTCTGATTCGGGCTAATTTGGACTTCATCGACGAGGCGCGTGATCGAGCAAGACTACGCATGGCGACTTTCCGTCAGTGAGCAGCCAGGTACTACAACGCTCGAGTTTGCCCTAAGGTTTTCCGTAGCGGAGATTTGGTTTTGAGAAAAGCTGAGGTTTCAAAGCCTACTGAGGGGGAAAACTATCCCCCAACTAGGAGGGCCCCTATCGTATCACCGAGGCACTCCACTGGGGGGCATACAAATTAGAGCAGCTTAATGGACAACCCGTTCCACACACCTGGAATGCGGATGACCTTCGTCAATATTATCAATAATGTATTCCCCTAAGGCGTGAGCAATAAAGGGAGGCCCCTTCTGACGTTACGGACTACTCTTCAAGGACCAAATCTCTCAAAAGGAGCTCGCCGAAATCACAGCTAACAGGACACCACTCGGCCTCGGCACGGCGGTGCCCCTGAGTCGGTTAAGACCCTAGCAGCTCAGTACCTGATCGAGTCACCCTTCAAGCGGCACACAAGCCCCTGAAGTGGTTCAAAAGGAGCTCACCAGCATCGCGGCTAACGGGACACCACTCGGCCTCGGCACGGTGGTGCCCCTGAGTCGGTTGAGACCCCAGTAGCTCTATACCTGGTCAAGTCACCCTTCAGCAGAACACAAACCCCTGAAGTGGTTCAAAAGGAGCTCGCCGGCATTGCGGCTAACGAGACACCACTCAGCTCTGGCACGGCGGTGCCCTCGAGTCAGTTAAGACCCTAACAGCTCCGTACCCGGTCGAGTCACCGTTCAGACGGCACACAAACCCCTGAAGTGGTTCAAAAGGAGCTCACCGGCATCGTGGTTAATGGGACACCACTCGGCTCCGGCACGGTGGTGCCCCCGAGTTGGTTGAGACCCTAGCAGCTCCATACCTGGTCGAGTCACCCTTCAGGTGGCACACAAACCCCTGAAGTGGTTCAAAGGAGCTCGTCGGCATTGCAGCTAACGGAACACCACTCGGCCCCGGCACGGTGGTGCCCCCGAGTCGGTTAAGACCCTAGCAGCTCCGTACCCGGTCAAGTCGCCCTTCAGGCGGTGCACAAACCCATGAAGTGGTTCAAAAGGAGCTCGCCGGCATCACGGCTAACGGGACATCACTCGGCTCCGGCACGGCAGTGCCCCCGAGTCGGTTAAGACCCTAGCAGCTCCGTACCCGGTCGAGTTGCCCTTCAGGCGGCACACAAACCCCTGAAGTGGTTCAAAAGGAGTTCGCCAGTATCGCGGCTAACGGGACACCACTCGGCCCCGGCACGGTGGTGCCTCCGAGTCGGTTAAGACCCTAGCAGCTCCGTACCCAGTCGAGTTGCCCTTTAGGCAGCACACAAACCCCTGAAGTGGTTCAAAAGGAGCTCACCGGCATCGCGGCTAATGGGACACCACTCGGCCCCGGCACGGTGTTGCCCCCGAGTCGGTTAAGACCCTAGCAGCTCTGTACCCGGTCGAGTTGCCCTTCAGACGGCACACAAACCCCTAAAGTGGTTCAAAAGGAGCTCGCCGGCATCATGGCTAATAGGATACCACTCGGCCCCAGCACGGCGGTGCCTCCGAGTCGGTTAAGACCCTAGCAGCTCCGTACCCGGTTGAGTCACCCTTCAGGCGGCACATAAACCCCTGAAGTGGTTCAAAAGGAGCTCGCCAGCATCACAGCTAACGGGACACCACTCGGCCCCAGCACGGTGGTGCCCCGAGTCGGTTAAGACCATAGCAGCTCTGTACCCGGTCGAGTAGCCCTTCAGGCAGCACACAAACCCTGAAGCAGTTCAAAAGGAGCTCGTCGGCATCGCAGCTAACGGGACACCACTCGGCCCCGGCACGGTGGTGCCCCGAGTCGGTTAAGACCCTAGCAGCTCCGTACCCGATCGAGCTACCCCTCAGGTAACACGCAAACCCCCACGATGGCAGAATCAACCTTAACCGCCTCTGGTCAATCCAGACGCCTTCAAAGTTAGGCTTGGCATCAAGCCGCCCGAAAATCTTTCCAAGCCTTTGGGGGATTCATGCGTAAGCAAGCCTTCTTACGAACAGCCTACGACAGCACAAACAACTTAAGTGACTGTTCATATGGCCGACCTACATCCTAGAGACTCATTCGGATATTGGCTAAGCTCGAAGTCATGGAGCGTCTTAAAAGAAGAAGGAAAATGAGGTGGGTCAAAACACAAAGAAGTTTGGGAAAAAAAGTCTTTTTCATTGACTATTGAAAAAGGATACAAAATTGGGTCTGAGGCCGATTACATACAATAAAGAAAAGGAAAAAAATAGCCTAGGGCTCGCCGGGCCGGGCTTCCCTTCGTCCTTTTTCTCCGCAGGCTCCTCATCAGAATCCCTAGGCCGGATATCTTCGAGTTCAGCAATGTCAATTTTGAAGGCTGCAGATACTCTGACTTTGCACATTTCGAAGCCCTGAACATAGACATCGAGGCTGGCCTCGACGACTTCTTTCTTGAACTCCGACGAGGCCTTGTAGTTGGGGATGTCCTGCCCCACCTCGGCTTCGGCCTGCTGCGCCATGGCCTCAGCCTCCTAGGCCTTGCTCTCGGCCTCTGCAGCACGGGCGCTGGCCTCGTCAGCACAGGCCACCGCCCCGACTTTCTCCAAGCCCGCCTCCATCGCCGCCTTCTCCGCAGCGGCCGCTCTCTCTGCAGCCTCCGCTGCCTCCTTCTCCGCAGCGGCCGCTCTCTCCACCGCGATTTGAGTTTCCTCCTCAGCGCGTTGGAGCCGCTGAGTCAACTCTTCATTCTGTGCCGCGGCGGCCCTCGATCTCTTCGAGGCCAGCTCCATCTTGGCCTCGGCGCGAAGGCTCGGCCGCGAAGGCTCGGCCGCTTTCAACTTCGACCCGGCTCTCCATCTCCCTCATGCGACCGGCCCAATTCTCCTCATGGGCCAAGTTTTCCTGTTGTAGGCGAGCAAGGTTTTCAGCTTACGCCATGCTCTCCTTCTTATATTTGTCGGCCCGCGCCAGGGCCCTGGAGATTGTGGTAGAAGAGTGGGCCAGTGCCTCGCGAAGGCCCAATGCCCCAGTGACCAACTGCAGCAGAGGAAACATGCCAGCTACGAGAAGAAGAAGAAATATGGGAAAATTACAAGTGCTCAAAATTTACCTGGACAACAGAAACCATTACCATGTCCAGGAGCGCGGAGTGACTCATCCCCCGCATCTCCTCTTCGAGCTCGGTGGTCCGGACCCTGACAGGAGGAAGAAGCCTGCGCGCCATCCACAATTGAACTGATCAGGGGAACCAGTCTCGTCTGCCCCGCCTGTGGGCCTTCGGCTTGGGGACGGCCTGGGTTTCAGGCCGGTTGGCAGGGTGTGCTCCTCGGCTCCCCCCTTGGCTCCTCGATCGCCTCCGCCCCATTCCAGGCCTCCCTGGCGACCCGCTCCCCCTCACTGGCGGTTGGAGGAGCACCTTCTCCCTTCGGCTCGGCAGCGGCAGGAGGGCCAACAGCAATAGTGACCCGCCCCGCCTCGGGCACATCAGTGGCGGCGGGAGCTTCCTCCTCTCCATCCAAAACCACAACCATTGCCTCGGTGGTGGCCGGGATCTCCCCTTCTTCGATCTCGTCCCTCGCATACTTTGGGGCCGCCCTTACAACCGTCTTCTTCTCGGCCAGCTCCCCCATGGGTGTCAAGGCTGTGGGGGCTGCGGCCGGCCTCGCCGGCTCCCTTCCTCGGGATTTCTTCGCTGGCCTAGATGACTCTCCAGTCGCCTGCCTCTTCTGCCTCAACACGGCCTCAAAGTCGCTGGCAGAAACCCTCATTGCTGCACAAAAGAGTAACGAGCATCAGTAGCGGCATGCAATAAATCGAAGGACAGACATAAAGATTCAAGCGCCAAGCTCACCGGTCGACGGGGCTAACTCGGCTTCTACCAGGTTCTCCTCAAACATGAGTTCCTTGTAATTGGGAATTTGACAGTTGGATAATAGGGTGAATAACTCCCTATCCCTATCCCCTACGGTGGAATCTTCGTTGGAGCTGGTATCGGGCTCCCTCCAAGCGGCCCTAACCCCCTCGACATGGGCAAAGAGAAATCTAGGTTTCCACCCCCTAATTTTGGATGGGAGACCCAGTGGAAAGGCTCTACCCGGCCTGGCGGTAAATGCCCACCAGGCACCCTCACCTTGGCGGCGAGCTTATAGAAATCTCGGAACAGGGACAGCCATGGGCGGGCCCCCTTGAAGTGGCAGAGGATTACAAAGGCACAAATGATCCGAATCAAGTTCGGAGTCAACTACGCTGGCACTAACCTATATCTATCTAAAAGATTAAGGAAAAAGGGATGGAAAGGAAGGCGCAGCCCACACCGGAAGAACTCCTCGTACAGAGCGACCTGGCCTGGATGGTCAGAGGTCACCCTGTCCTCGGGCCCCAGCGCAGACAGGTCAATAAAGTTAGGGACATAGTATTTAGCTCAAGGGCCTCTATATCCTTAGATGTCATGGTGGAAGCCACCCCAGCTGGCCCCGCTGGATCGGAACTCACCGCCGGAGGAAGCGCCGGACGGCGAGAGGATAGGGAAACTGCCCTAATAGGAGGACCGGAGGTGACCGGGGGTCCTGCTGCCCTCGATTCACCACGGATGACTACACCGCCCACCGATGGAGGCTTTCGACTTCTAGCTACAGGGGCCTGGTCCTCACTGCTAGACTGGGAAGACTCTTCTACGGGTCTCTTGCCCTCCCTAATGGCACGGCGGTCCATAGGCAAAAAAGGGGGATGAAACTAACCTGGGAGTTGGAAAGACTCAGGTTGCAGGAGAACTCAAAGAAGAAGAAAGTAGAAGAAGAAAGTAGAAGAAGAAAGCAGTGGCAGCGTAAAGGCTTCTACAGGCCCTTGGGGGGGGGGGGGGGTTTATAGCCCCCCGTCTCCAGCTAACGCCGCCCCATATCCCGCCATCTGGCATGCGCCCATTGCGTTGCAGGCTGCCAGCCAAAAGTCACGCCGGAGCCCGAGGCGTGCCGCCTCGATCCACTCCAGAAGATGTGATTCCCGGCCAATCGCAAGCCATAGAAAACGGAGCGGTAATGATGCCTTCGCCTTTTTTCCCATCACCCAATGGGCTCCTTCTCCGGAGCATCCGGCGCCAACGTCATCGCCACCTAACACATGATTAGGGGAGATTTTCGAAGCGACCCTGCCTCGGAACAAAGCGCCAGCACATCAGCCCATTTAAAGTGCACTAAAGGAGGCAATCATTTCTTTTGAATTTTCGTGCCCCTTTCGCCCAAAGGATTGCAGATGTGTGGCCCTTAGAGCTTAGGGGCGGAGGGGCATCTGATATGGCTAATGTAGCCCCAAGGGTAATTTTGGCAGAATCAAAGCATGGATGCGCCCCGGCAACTCCAAGCCCGCCGAGTGGGCCCCGACCCTTCCAGGTCGGCCCTTCTCGGTCCCGGCGTCTCCAAGCCTGCCGAGTCGGCCCCGACCCTTCTTGGTCGGCCCTTCTCGGCCCCGGCGTCTCCAAGCTTGCCGAGTCGGCCCCGACCCTTCCAGGTCGGCCCTTCTCGGCTCCGGCGTCTCCAAGCCCGTCGAGTCAGCCCCGACCCTTCCAGGTCGGCCCTTCTCGGCCCCGGCGTCTCCAAGCCCGCCGAGTCGGCCCCGACCCTTCTTGGTCGGCCCTTCTCGGCCTCGGCATCTCCAAGCCCGCCGAGTCAGCCCCGACCCTTCCAGGTCGGCCCTTCTCGGTCCCGGCGTCTCCAAGCCCGTCGAGTCGGCCCCGACCCTTCTAGGTCGGCCCTTCTCGGCCCCGGCATCACCAAGCCCGCCGAGTCGGCCCCGACCCTTCTTGGTAGGCCCTTCTCCCCGGCGTCTCCAAGCCCACCGAGTCGGCCCCGACCCTTCCAGGTCGACCCTTCTCGGCCCCGGTGTCTCCAAGCCCGCCGAGTTGGCCCCGACCCTTCTTGGTCGGCCCTTCTCGGCCCTGGCGTCTCCAAGCCCGCCGAGTCGGCCCCGACCCTTCCAGGTCGGCCCTTCTCGGCCCCAGCGTCTCCAAGCCCGCCGAGTCGGCCCCGACCCTTCCATGTCGGCCCTTCTCGGCCCCGGCGTCTCCAAGCTCGCCGAGTTGGCCCCAACCCTTCTTGGTAAGCCCTTCTCGGCCCCGGCGTCTCCAAGCTCTTATCGGCCCCGATATCTCCAAGCCCACCGAGTTGGCCCGACCCTTCCAGGTCGGCCCTTCTCGGCCCCGGCATCTCCAAGCCCGCCGAGTCGGCCCCGACCCTTCCAGGTCGGCCCTTCTCGGTCCCGGTGTCTCCAAGTCCGCCGAGTCGGCCCCGACCCTTCCAGGTCGGCCCTTCTCAACCCCGGCGTCTCCAAGCCCGCGAGTCGGCCCCGACCCTTCCAGGTTGGCCCTTCTTGGCCCCAGCATCTCCAAGCCCGCCGAGTCAGCCCGACCCTTCCTGGTCGGCCCTTCTCGGTCCCGGCGTCTCCAAGCCCGCCGAGTCGGCCCTGACCCTTCCTGGTCGGCCCTTCTCGGTCCCGTCCTCTCCAAGCCCGCCGAGTCGGCCCCGACCCTTCCTGGTCAGCCCTTCTCGGCCCGACCCGCACGTCCTAGTCGGCTAGGTCAGCCTCGGCCACCCTTGGCCGACCCAGATAAGCTTCGGCTCCCCCGAGAGAGTCAAGACTTCCCGGTTTCCTCCAAACCTGCCCCAACACGGCTTTGGTGGCTCGGGACGCTACCTCTCTGACCTGCGCCGCCTGACAACGCCAGATCCAATTACCCGCTGGCCATGTTGCTGATGAGACTGGACCCAACTACCCAACAGCCCCGCTGGCTGATGGGACGTAGCCCACCAACTGCCGCTTTCTCCCCTTCCGATGAGACAGGACCCACCAACCAGCGCAGATTCACGCAACTCCCAAGAACTCCGTGGACATTCCCTCCTCACGAAATCCAACGTGATTGTGCTAGGGTCAACCCTTATAAAAAGATGAATCCACTTAGTAAACAGGTATGCACGATAATCCCCAAAAAATCGCTATCTTGAAACCCAGAGAGAACTCTCTTCTCCTCTAGAGCACCCTCTCATCTAAAAAGAGCTCATTCGAGCTCCTCTTCAGCTGTGACCCCAATTGCTAACTTGGGCGTCGGAGGGTCCCACCGAGAATCCTCTCCAGTCCTGGGACTTCTTTGCAGGTAACCTGGTGAAGAAGAGCCTGGAGAATCCATCCGTTCCCGACGTGCAGGATCAGTGATTAGGCGTCATCAGAGATTAAAATTATAATGTAATGATCCGAGTCCACAAACCCATGAGCCCGAGCTTGGGTTGTTACATTAATGGTGAGGGTCCATGTCTGGTTCTTATCAAGTTGGCGGCCGCCGGCGGAGATGGCAGCAGCTCAGACGGTGTAGGGGCACCGGTTGACGATGTCAAAGGTGGCGGCATGGGAGAGGGTGAGGAGGAGGACTGAAAGGAAGGTTGATGAGGCCATGTTGGGATCCAAACAGAGTAGGTCTTTCGGCCTTGTTGTGGGAGGAGGTTGCTGTGGGTATTTAGAAGAGGCTGGGAGATCAGTGATAGGAGCTTTATCGTGCGGCCCGTGGCCGTATGAAATGCTTAGGTTGAGAGAGTCCAAATTAAGACGGAATGGACTTCGGCTGAGGACACAAATGGAGAGGGGACTAGACGGGCTTTGGACGAGCTGATTAGTGATCACATAGACTTTGTTGCAAGCAAAGTACAATAATATAATTCCATTTTTCTCTCTCTAGATCTCTGTTTCACATTCATGGTTCACAGGATACATGAATATCAACGTGGAATTCAACAAGGATAATTGTGTTGAAGTTTCATGGTGCATATTTCCTCTTTCAACTTGTCCAACCTACGTTCTTCTAAATGATCAAGACAACCAAATTACATAATTATTGTTTTATATGTTCTCTTTGAAGTTAGCATGCATTATAAAAATTCTCCTTATTAACACAACTACAATCATGACTTGAGCTTATTATTAAAACAGCTTAACTCCTTACTAATTTTAAAAAGTTGCGGCTAAAATTTTTTAAAATAATCAAATGCCTGATCTGTATGTGGCTTAGATATGTATCGAAACTGATTTTATGAACCGGATGCAAATATCCTTATGCCATAGGAGTAGATGTGAATGCCTATATTTCAAGCCATTGTTAAGATTTCTTTGCTTAGGAAAAAGTTGCCAATCAACTGAAATAAATTCAATAAACATGTTTTTTTATGCTAGCTGAAACATTCTTGATTTGAGTGCTAGTACAAATGAGAGATGAAAAGTCTCTAACTACTTGGCGGATCAATTGGGCTTCTCTTTACTGTTTGCTTGCAAGACATTAGATTCATAATGACTTTTCGTGTTTTGCATGCTAATAAATAATTTTGGTTAAGTATTCGAAACAATATATTTATATATATTTATATAAATCACAATTAATATAAAACATTATAGACCATTCATTTTAAAGTCCTAATCTTCCTTTTAACCTTACAAGTCTATAGAGAGGGGGTTGTATTAGTGTCACGATTTTCAATCCTAAGTTCAATCTAAAAGATTTGTCGCATGATGGAATGCTCTTAAATCAAACATCAAGAACATGCAAAACCTATTAAATCTCAACACAATTGTAAAAACTAAAATCCAAATATATTATTTTTCCAAATTAAGTTACTAATTTTTTTATTATTTTTTAACTAATCAATACAAAATGAGAAGAGAAACCTCTAACTATCCTTCTCCCAAAAAATCATCCCTAATTATTCATTATTGAAGACCATTCCCAAAATTCTCAATTATCAAATAAGTATCCTCCTCATCCGCTATCACAGAAAGAAAAAGCTAAAAATCCAATAAAACTTCTACACAAAATGCCAATAAAATAATTTAATATAGTCAAAATATATGCTTAAACAAAAAATTATTATATACATATATAACCGTATGAAAAGCTATTGAAATCTGTATATCAGAATAATCATAGCATCATATTATCATAAACACAATCAAAACAACCACAGCATCCAGATAACCACCGCTCTACTCAAACCATTCATGTGATCGCAGCCACATCCAAACCAATCATAACATGCCAATAACCATAACTACAACCAAATCATTCCTAGGCTCAGATGTAAGACATTACTAAGCAAGTCACTCTCACTTAGAAAGCAATATGCCCTAAGCCTCCATAAATAACCCTTATTGCAGCACCCATAAAGACCCCACCGAGTTACTCCCTTAGCATACAGACATCACAAAGCTATACTATTGATATATACTGACACTCAAGTGTAGTATTACATGTATAACAACTGAACTCCGACGTTTTTCCTTTTGCTTATGTTGGTTTATATACTAATACCAAGCGTAATAAACTTAACCATGTCAGCTGTTATGACTTTGTTATACCCAACTTCCATGACCCTTATGCCCTTATCCAAATCACCCGTATAGGCAAATAATGATACCATGGTACCACTTTTACTATCAGAACTAATACCACATACCAACAGTATGCATAGCTTTTGTAGAGAAGCCTTGGGCCTGGCAAGCAAAGAAGCTGCCACAGTCACTGATCTAGCGGTAGCCGTGGCCGCTGTTGTCAAAGGAGCAGTTGGTGCGGGGCCAGACGTAGGCACTGGCAGTGATGCGAGGGTTAATTGTAATGCTCCGAGACCATCCACTAGCTCAATTAATCTGGTTAGTAGACCAAAATTATAATGTAATGATCCGAGTCCACAAACCCATGAGCCCGAGCTTGGGTTGTTACATTAATGGTGAGGGTCCATGTCTGGTTCTTATCAAGTTGGCGGCCGCCGGCGGAGATGGCAGCAGCTCAGACGGTGTAGGGGCACCGGTTGACGATGTCAAAGGTGGCGGCGTGGGAGAGGGTGATGAGGAGGACTGAAAGCAAGGTGATGAGGCAATGTTGGGATCCAAACAGAGTAGGTCTTTCGGCCTGGGTGTTGTTGTGGGAGGAGGTTGCTGTGGGTATTTAGAAGAGGCTGGGAGATCAGTGAGGAGCTTTATCGTGTGGCCCGTATGTAATGCTTAGGGTGGGAGAGTCCAAATTCAGGCGGAATAGACTTCGGCTGAGGACACAAATGGAAAGGGCCCACACGGGCTGCGGACGAGCTGATTAGTGATCACATAGACTTTGTGGCAAGCAAAGTATAATAATATAATTCCATTTTTCTCTCTCTAGATCTCTGTTTCACATTCATGGTTCACAGGGTACATGAATATCAACGTGGAATTCAACAAGGATAAATAATTGTGTTGAAGTTTCATGGTGCATATTTCCTCTTTCAAATTGTCCAACCTACGTTCTTCTAAATGATCAAGACAACCAAATTACATAATTATTGTTTATATATAGGTTCTCTTTGAAGGTAACATGCATTATAAAAATTCTCCTTTTTAACGCTACTACAATCATGACTTGAGCTTATTATTAAAACAGCTCAACTCCTTACTAATTTTAAAAAGTTGCCGCTAAAAATTTTTAAAAGTATTCAAATGCCTGATCTACAAGAAAAATGACTTTTGCCTACAAATTTTTTTGTAGGAAAAGATAAAAAAATCGTAGGAAAAGCCTTTCCCGACTATATTTGAACTTTTTCCTACGAAAAAAAATCGTAGGCAAAAATGCGTCGGGAAAGTCTTTGCCTATGACTTTCAAAATCATAGGCAAAGATCAGACCTTTTCTCTACGATTTTTTTTCGTAGGGAAAAGTTTATATTTTGTAGGGAGAGAGTGACCAGAATTTGAAATGTAAATTTGAATTTTAAAAACTTTTGCCTACGAAGATGAAAAATCGTAGAAAAAATCAAAAAAAAATATTTTTTTATCCACATCTTTTCTTGCAATTTTTCTTAAAATCTAGGAAAAGTTAGGTAATAATAATTTTTAATTATTTCTTTCCCTACGAGAAACCCCAAAATCGTAGAAAAAAATAAAAAAATATTTTTTATTCACATCTTTCCCTACGAAAATTCTTAAAATCATAGGAAAAAGTTCGCTAATAATTATTTTGAATAATTTTTTTCCCAACGAAAAATCCCAAAATCGTAGGCAAAAATTAAAAAATAATTTTTTTATCCACATCTTTCCCTACGAAATTTCTTAAAATCATAGGGAAAAGTTGGCTAACAAATTTTTTTAATAATTTCTTTCCTACGAAAAACCCTAAAATCGTAGGAAAAAATCAAAAAAAAAATTATCTACATCTTTCCCTACTATTTCTTTGAAAATCGTAGGGAAAAGTTGATTAGTAATAATTTTTAATGATTTCTTTGAAAACCGTAGAAAAAGTTGACTAGTAATAATTTTTAATGATTCCTTTAAAAATCGTAGGAAAAAGATGACTTGTAATAATTTTAATAATTCCTTTCCATACAAAAACCCTAAAACTGTAGAAAAAATAAAAAAAAATTAATCCTAGAAAACCAATGCAGTAGAATGCTTATCAAGGTACACAACAGGCGCCACTCTTGTCACCAAGTTTGTATCAGCTTATCTGGTGAATACGAGGAACAATTCAAACACAATGGAGCAGCAACCATGAAAGCATAGCGAATATGACCATCATATGTAAATGCCACATAAGGCCCCAAATATTAACAAGCAAATTATTAACTGAAAAATGCATCTTTAATGGTTCATAATCCATGAAAACAGAATGAGGTTCCGCCTAATATGTCAGTGCAAATCCAGTAATATAAAAGGTCCTGCAACCAGTCACAAGTAAAGAAAAAGGAAAACAATCTTCACTCCTAGATGGTCAGTTAATGGTAATAACTAGAGATTCTAAAACAGGTATGTGGCTTAGATATGTATCGAAACTGATTTTATGAAGTGGATGCAAATGTCCTTGTGCCATAGGAGAATTAGATGTGAATGCCTATATTTCAAGCCATGGTTAAGATTTCTTTGCTTAAGAAAAAGGTGCCAATCAACTGAAATAAATTCAATAAACATGTTCTTTTATGCTAGCTGAAACATGCTTGATCCGAATGCTAGTACAAATGAGAGATGAAAAGTCTCTAACTACTTGGCGGTCAATTGGGCTTCTCTTTACTGATTGCTTTCCGGACATTAAATCATAATTACATCATTAATATTTTCGCGTTCGCACGCTAATAAATAATTTTGGTTAAGGTCACATGTGTAACTTGGATCGGCAAATTTCTGTAGGAATATGTGGTGGGCACTCCTAAAAATGAGGATATTTAGAGAAAAAAATCAAGCTCTTTAACACATCTCAATCTCTCTAACTCTTTCTCCACACACTTGCACAAATGACACAAAGACTTGAGTACATATAGAACTTCATGAGAAAATTCTGGACTATAATAATAATTACAATACAAAGAACATGTACCCTCTCGTAAATGTGTCCACATTATTTTAGGTGACTATTCATTATTCTAGGTGATTATTCAAATGGTTCATGAATTACTTCATGCACATACGTTTAGATGAATGACTCTTCATGAACCAAGGTACCCCCCCCCCCCCTCTCTTCTTTTTTAACATGAATTCTTGGGAACTCCAAGCAAAACTCTATCTTGTTGAATACATCTACTTTGAGGGGTTTGGTAAAAATATCTGCAGTCTGATCTTGAGACTTTACGAACTTCAACTCATACTTCTTGTTTTTGAACATAATCTTGAACAAAATGATACTTTGTATTGATGTGTTTGCTTCGATCACAAAACACTAGATTCTTAGCCAAAACCAATGCGGATTTGTTATTAATAAAAATTTCTATAGGCTTTTTTTGCTGCAAACGAATGTCTATCAATAAATTTCTGAGTAAAATAGCTTGACAAACACAAGATATAGCAGCTACATACTCTGCCTCATAACTTGAAAGTGTAAGAATGGATTACTTCTTTAAAGACCATGTAAGAAATATATCTTTAAGAAAGAAAACATAACCAGTTGTAGTTTTTCTATCATCCATATCTCTAGCCCAATCACTATTGCAATAACCATTCAGCTCAAACTCATTGGAACGAGCATAAAACAACCCATAATTAATTATTCCTTTTAGGTAGTACGAAATTCTCTTTGTTGCCTTCAAGTGCGTAATGGTGGATGTTTTCATATAATGGCTAAACAAACTAGCTCAAAATAAAATATTGGGTCTTGAATTTCTCAGTATCCTTTTCATATAACCTCTTGAAAAGTAAAAATTTCATTACCTCTTTACTTCACTTCAATTCCAAAATAATAAGCCATGAGCCCGATATCTGTCATCTCTAATTCTTTTGCCATCATCCTTTTGAACTCATCAAATAAATATAAATTGTTGTTTGTAAAATCAAATCATTTACATACTGGCAAACTATCAAAATATCACCATTAATATCCACTTTCTTATAGAGAGCATGTTCATAAAGGCATTTAATAGAACCATGCGCTTGAAGAAAATTATCCAACCTATAATTCCATGCTCTTAGTACTTGCTTTCATCCATATAAAGATTTCTTCAACTTGAGCACTTTATCTTCAAGGTGTTTCATGATATGCCTAGAGGGTTGTTGTATACAAACATCTTCTCATAAAAATCAATTAAAAAAAGTTGACTTGACATCCATTTGATGTATCTTCCAACCATTTTAAGCTGCTATCTAGATAATAAGTCTAACAAGTCTATTTCACTACCAAAAATCAGCCTTTCACCAAGGGACATCACCAAGGGATATGTCCCTCAGAAAATTACTAAGTGATTCAAAAGAAATTTTTGAGGGATTTTAAATTACATTCAAAATCTAGTTTGAGTAAGGAATCTCTAAGAGATTTTCTAGGGATATATTTCCCTTGATAAATTCCTTGAAAATTGCTTGGTAATTTGCAAGGGATCAGTGATTGATTATTTAAATATTTTTTAGCAAAAAATTTGTAAAGAATGTTTGGTACCTTAGAGTTTACTAAGGAATAAATCCCTTGGTGCTGGTAAGATATTTTTAAAAATAAAAAAATAATATTAGATAGGGATTTTTTCTTAGAAATATCTTGGTAATTTTAAAAACTTATATCAAGCATATGTCATTTGCATATTCTCTTACTAGCATAAAAATAAAAGCCATAAGTAAAATTATTGTTATGTATTAATTTTTAATATCATTAATTAATATTTTTTTTTTTTTTCTTTCTCTAACTCGTTCAAATCTTATCAAAATCCTGGGCTTACACCTTTTTATTGCCAACGATCAAATTGGCGCAGCAATAAGGGGCTAGCCTTAGAACCCTTTGGTCACAAGTTTAAACCACTGCTTCCATGGGAGAAATACCTTGGCAATCAGATTGGTGCAATGGGGTAATCAGTTGGTTGTGGGTTCAAATCACAGTGACCACAAATTCCTTATAAATAATTTAGTTAGCCATTTTTTTTAGTAAGAAAAATTCCCTTGATGAATCCCTTGATAATCAATTTTTTTTTATTTTTTCTTTCTCTAACTCGTTCAAATCTTATCAAAATCCTGGGCTTACACCTTTTATTGCCAACGAACAAATTGGCGCAGCAATAAGGGGCAAGCCTTTGAACCCTTTGGTCACAAGTTTAAACCATTACTTCCATCGGGGAAATACCTTGGGCAATCAGATTGGAGCAATGGGGTAATCAGTTGGTTGCGGGTTCAAATCACAGTGACCATAAATTCCTTATAAATAATTTAATTATCAATTTTTTTAGTAAGAAATATTCCCTTGATGAATCCCTTGATAATCATTGAGGGATTTGTGCATTTTGGTTAGTGAATCCCTTGAAAATTTGGTTAGTGAATTTCTTACTAAAAGTTTTAGATCCCTTAGTAATTACCAAGAAATTTCTGAGGGAGACTTTTACCAACATCATATTTTCCAAGGGATGAATTTTTTTTGAAAATCCCTCAGTGAAACTCTTCACCAAGGGATTTTTGACTTTCACTAAGGGATTTTGTCCCTCGTTGAAAAGTTAATTTCTGGTAGTGATTGTTTTAAATCATGTCACTGAAGAAAAAACTTCATCATAGTCAATGCCTTGTTGGTGACTATATCCTTTTGCTACCAATCTGGCTTTGTAGCATTCCACTGCTCCATTCTCATTATTTTTTTTGTTTAAAAATTCACCCGACTCCAATGGGCTTTTGGCCTTGTAGTAGGGTTGTTAGCTCCCATGTGTCATTCTTCTTATGGGTTTAATCTCTTCATCCATGTCTTTCTTCCATTTCTTATCTTAAATTTCCTTATCAAAACTTACATATGCATGATATTCAAACAAACAAAAAGGTTCAACTCATTAAAATTTTGAGGCATCTCCTTAGTCTCATCAAGAATTTCTTGAATTCTATAGAATTGTGGCCTTTCACTAGAAGATGATGTTGAAGGTGTTTCATGAGCATGACTTGGTGAAAATGTTGTTCGCGATGAAGCTAGGGAAACATTTTCTTCATTTTGTGCTTCATCTTCATTGATAGGAACAATATTATAATCTCTACCTTGATGTATCTCATACTAATTGTTGATGCTTGATCACCAGAAAGACCTCGCAATTCTCCCTACGAGTAGGGTTCCTTTTGAAACCTCGCTGTTGACCAAGTATACAGCCTTAAACTTTAGTTTGAGATCTCCCGTGAAAAAGGAAAAGCCCCCTCTCCGATGAATCTCCCTTTTCTTATATCCTTTGAGTTTTAAAAATATTCTTCTATTTTCTTCATCATAATGCCGTCAGCATTGAGTCATTTTTCTTTTCCTTCTTTTTTGGGTGAAACCAATATATAAGAAAAAAGCTTAGCCACTGACGAAAGTGTGCTACATGGTCGTTTTTTGATAGTTAACACCAGAGATGTTAAAGAACTTGCTCCAGAAGCTAAGAATCTTTATGATGGATTTCATTCTTCCCAAGGGAATGTTAGAGTTTATGGAAAGTTATCTGACTCCAAAACGGGTGATCAGTATCTCCTTTGCTTGAGCTTTTCGATGAATGGTGATTTTTTAGCGCTTGTCTTATTCAAGTCATTTAAACCGTCATGATGTTTGATAATTCTCGAGCTTTGTTCTGGACATGACAGTTTGTCGTGTTAATACTTCTGATATGAAAGCAGCTTTAAGAGCTCAGGGCGTTTAGCCATAAGGATCTTTTAAGGAGAACAGGGGGCCGCTTAGGGCTCGGAGGGCCGCCCAGGGCTAGGAGCCGCCCCGAGTTTGGGGGCCGCCCAGGGCTAGGGGCTGCCCAGGGCTTGGGGGCCGCCTAAGACTGGAGGGCCGCCCAGGGCTAGGGGCCGCCCAGGGCTGGGGGCCGCCTAGGGCTGGAGAGCGTCTAGAGCTTGAAGGCCGCCCAAGACTGGAGGGCCGCCCAGGGCTAGGGGCCGCCCAGGGCTTGGGGGCCGCCCAAGACTGGAGGGCCGCTCAGGGCTAGGGGCCACCCAGAGCTCGGAGGACGCCTCGAGCTTGGGGGCCGCCTAGGGCTAGGGGCCGCCCAGGGCTTGGTGGCTGTCCAGACTAGAGGGCCACCCAGGGCTAGCGGCTGCCCAGGGCTGGGGGCCGCCTAGGGCTGGAGACCGTCCAGAGCTTGGAGGCCGCCCAAGACTGAAGGGCCGCCCAGGGCTAGGGGCCACCCAGAGCTCGGAGGAAGCCCCGAGCTTGGGGGCCGCCCAGGACTGGAGGCTTGGGGGCCGCCCAGGGCTTGGGGGCCACCCAGGCTGGGGGCCGCCTAGGGCTGGAGATTGTCCAGAGCTTGGAGGCCGCCCAAGACTAGAGGGCCGCCCAGGGCTAGGGGCCACCCAGGGCTTGGGGGCTGCCTAGGACTGGAGGGCCGCCCAAGGCTAGGGGCCACCCAGAGCTTGGGGACTGCCAGGACTGGAGGGCCACCCAGGGTTGGAGACCGTCTAGAGCTTGGAGGCCCCAGTACTTCAACCTACTCTTTTTTGACTGACCACATCATATGCCCCTCGCCCTGTCCCTTGTGCTCAGGCGCACAACACTTGCCAAAGGGGGAGGGGCGGTAAGGTTCAGTTTAATTTCTATATCCGAGAAGTGACGTTTCAAAAAAGGAGGGTGCCTGTCCCTAGGAGGATAACATCTTTTCACCTGCTCGGTCCCACTTAGGGATCGTCGGGTGGCTTTGTGGCGCTTGAGGTGTTATATTCAAATATATTGAAAAGGGCTCATCCTTTCTGTCTTCCTACTCTTTTATTTTCGTTGTTCCCTTTGCGTCTTCACTTCCCGAGTTCAGGTTAGTCTACTCCTCTCTCTCTTTTTCTTTCTCCATGGATCCCAACCAAGATAGGAAAGGCAAAGGTCTGATGATCGAACCCTCTTGTGAAGAGATCATTCAGGTGCGTCGTCAGGCTCTCGAAGGTGTGACCATCCGCGGGGATCAACCAGCCTCGCGACCAGTGTCTAGGCCGTTACCCCAATCCCCTAGGGTTTTCTCTTCATCTACTAGTCATGAGGCAGCAATTCCGGCAGTTACGTCTAAATCAGCCGATCCAATGGGGACTGCCTCAGTCACAACCTATAAATATCTTAGGAATCTTAGGGCTCAGTTCGGGATCCCCAATAACATTCGACTTTCTACCGGCCTCCCGAAGATAGGGTTACCTCTATGCAACCGGGGAAGGTTGTGTTGTACGAAGAATTCTTTAAGTGTGGTCTACGGCTGCCTTTGCATCCTTTTTTCGTGAATTTGTTGAATAGGTACCACCTTACTCCTGCACAGCTTACCCCTAACTCCGTTCACATCATCTTTTCATTCTTGGTACTTGTCATTTCCACGGGGCTTCTGCCCGGCTTTCCTTATTTAGGGCTTTGTATAGGATCCAAAATCCTATAAGGGATGGGTGGTGGAGCTTTGCGTCTAGGACCAAGAGAGTCCTTAGGCTTAATCTCCCTTCTAAGATCAAAGGGTGGAAGTCTCGGTTCTTTTATGCACATCTAGAGGGGGTGGACACAAACTGGGGTGTTCCTGATACTAATTCTAATCAGAACTCGAACATTGAAGAGAGAGATCAGGAACTATTTAACATTTTGGTGTCCACCATCATTCCCCCTAGTAAGGAACTGTTATCGGAGGATAACCTTCGAGGGATCGCATTCATGCTGGTGTCGCTGGCCACAGTGCCCGGTGAGCCTTAAAGAGTTTTATTATTATTATTATTATTATTTCCTTTCTTTTTCACTTGGACACTTTGTATTTGAATATATGTGTGAGTATGTGTTTTAGCGTATACATTCTTCTCACATTTGGCATACCTTGAGCGCTTTTTTAATTAATCTTGGGTTCCCTGTTTTGCAACAATGAAATTTTCCCAAGATTCGATAATAACGGGCCTCCAAAGAGAGAGGGAAGCGCCTGCGGTGTCACAGGGGCTGGGCCTAAGAGGCCCTGTCGAAGAGAGCCGGGTCACT
Organism: Calamus simplicifolius; assembly: GCA_900491605.1. Taxonomy (NCBI): domain Eukaryota; kingdom Viridiplantae; phylum Streptophyta; class Magnoliopsida; order Arecales; family Arecaceae; genus Calamus; species Calamus simplicifolius. The sequence continues at coordinate 61,056 of UESW01002516.1, read as the reverse complement.
CGACCCAACCCCGGCGGCCCTCCCTGAGGCAATACTAGTGGGAGAGGGCGAGGGAGAGGGGAACCCTCCCGCTGGGGTACTGGGGTCCCCCCAGGCAAGTCCATCGGTCGCCGTCTCCTCCCCTGCTAGGGATACTGGGGGGCCGTCCGGGAGTAAAGAGCTTGTGAGACCTGCTCGCTAGGCCCGCAATCGTAAAAGGAGCAGGTGCCTCTGCTCCCTCAGACGTCTCAAGGAGTCCATCCCAATCCTCACGGATGACCAGCCGAGGTGCTCCGTATAAGAGTCGTTTGTCAGAAACGGTTCTCAAACTTGCTATCCTGCCCAAATTTCAGGCCAAAATGAGGGGCTTGCCATTGGAGGAGTCCTTCGATACAATGTTTACAGCCGGCTCCAGGTAGGTCACGATCTTCCTCCTTTTCTCCTTTTTATAAGTGCAGGACTCTTATATCCACCGACTGTCTAACGCATGTCCAATGGCCTTTTTGTGCTTCGAGAGGATCTGATCAATGCCAAGTCTCATAATGAGGGCTTGAACAAGGGACTATTGGAAGCAAAGGCCCAGGAATCCAAGGTATTAGATGACCTTCGGGCTGCTCAGGAGGATAATCGCGCATGGCGGGAGAGGGCTGAGAAGGAGCTGTAGATCCTGGATGCTAAACTGTCTGAAGTCTGGCAAAGTTGTTGCCAACGGAGGAGAAATTGAAAGAGGCCATTCTCAAGCTAGAGCATACCGAGAACCGGGCCGACAATGCAGAGGCCGCAGCTCGCGATGCTGCAGAGAAGCTGGTCCTAGCCGAGAAGGAAACAAAAGAAGCTTTGGATAGAATGGCGGTAGCGGAGACGAAGGCTCAAGAGAGGGTGACCGCAGCTGAAGCTTAGGCTCGAGAGGCCATCAAAGAATATAAGAATTCCCTTGACTTTGCTTCGGAGTTCGTGAGGCCGTTATGGATGCCTTCGTCCAGGGTTTTGAAAGGTGCAAAAGAAGATTATCTCGGCATTTCAAGCTAAAAAACCTTGAGTGCTTCCAACCAGAAGATGATGAAGAGACCTCCGATGCCGAGGTTGATGATGCAGCCGACGAACCGATGACAGTTAAGGACCCCACCACCGAATCGACTGCGATCAAAGAGCCGACCACCGGGCCGACTGCAGGAGACAGGCGTCCTGGAAATTAGTAGTGCGGCCGAATTTGATTTGATTTTTGGTCTTTGATTTTGTCCTTAGTGGACTTCTTTTGTAGGCTAGCTAATGTTGGTTTATAAATGATTTTATATAGCTTTGCGATGGTTCGACTTTTTAACGAATGAATGTCAATTTTTCCTTTCGTTTGTTTGATATCTCAATCGATCGCCCATCGATTTTAATCATTGCACAGAAGGAGGGGGGGATTCATCCATTTCCCCGGCCTTTTAGGGATTACCCTGCACATCGACGTTAGGTTCGAATTTCAGGGTCGTTCCACAGGCACCTTATCTTGGAACGTAAGTCCCATGATTCCGACAACGAGGGCGGCTCAAGGAACTCTGTAAGGTTGTTTAGTTTTAGAAGTCTGATCTGAGCCTGCTTCAGATCCTAGACTTGAACCACCTCAGAAGTAAATGATACCACCCAGGGGTGTCCTTAGGACCGCGGGGCCGCCGAGTTCCTTTGAAGAACTATCGGGGGTAGTCGGATACCGACCCAGGAGCTCGACTCGAGGCCGCCTAAGTCCAGGACTTGAACTGCCTCAGGGTGAATGGTACCAACCCGGGGAGTGTCCTTAGGACCATGGGGCCACCAAGTTCTTTGAAGAACTGCCTTTGGGTAGTCGGATACCGGCCCAGGAGCTCGACTCGAGGCTGCCTAAGTCCAAGACTTGAAACGCCTCAGGGGTGAAGATACCCAGCCGGGGGTGTCCTTAAGACTGTGGGGCCGCCGAGTTCCTTTGAAGAACTACCTCGGGGATAGTCGAATACCGACCCGGGAGCTCGACTCGAGGCTGCCTAAGTCCGGACTTGAACCACCTCAGGGGTGAATGGTACCCACCCGGGGGTGTCCTTAGGACCGTGGGGCCGTCGAGTTCCTTTGAAGAACTGCCTCGGGGGTAGTCGGATACCGACCCGGGAGCTCGACTCGAGACCGCCTAAGTCCAGGACTTGAACCGCCTCAGGGGTGAATGGTATCCACCCGGGGGTGTCCTTAGGACCGCGAGGCCGCCAAGTTCCTTTAAAGAACTGCTCATAGAAAATCTCCAACATGTACATTTATTAATTTCTCAAATAAATACATTCACTGCATTACTGATGATATTGTCGGAGATTATCTACGTTCCATGTTCGAGGGATCGGCCGTCCGTTTAAATCTTCAAGTCGGTATGCTCCACGGTGAAGGACTTCTGCGACTCGGTAGGGCCCTTCCCAATTCGGGATAATTTTCCCCCTTCCCTGGTTTAGATACTTCAGCTTTTCTTAGGACCAAGTTCTCTGATGGAAGCTTTTCGGTCGGACGCGAGTATTATATCTCGCTACCCGCTGCCGGTAGGCCGCCATTTTAACTTGAGCTCAGTCCCTTGCTTCATCAATGAGGTCGAGACTGGCTCTTAAATTAGGGAGGTTGTCGACTTCGTCGTATGACTCCACTCGAATACTCGGAAGACCAATCTCGACGGGAATGACAGCTTCGGAACCGAAAACCAGGTTGAAAGGCGTTTCTCCTATTGGCGTCCTGGGAGTTGTGTGGTATGCCCAGAGTACACTCGAGTTCTTCCACCCATCTACCTTTGGATGCGTCTAGCCTGGTCCTCAGTTCTCGTAATATCATACGATTCATGACCTCTATGTCTCCATTAAACTGCGGATGGCCTACAGAGGCAAATCGATGAGTGATGCCAAGATCGGCACAAAAAGTTCTAAAGGCAAGGTTGTCGAATTGTCGGCCATTGTCAGTGATAAGAGTATGAGGTATGCCGAATCGATAAATAATAGATTTCCAAAGAAAAGCCTTGACCTTGGCCTCAGTGATCTTGGCAAGCGTCTCAACCTCGACCCACTTAGTGAAATAATCAATAGCGACAAGTAGGAATTTTCGCTATCCTGATGCCGGAGGTAAAGGGCCGAGAATGTCCATGCCCCATTGAGCGAAGGGCCATGGAGCAAAAAGAGGACTCAACTGGGAAGCCGGCTGTCGCTAATACAAGCATACCGCTAACATTGGTCACATTTTTTACTAGTTCAGATGCGTCTTCTTGCATGGTCAGCCAATAATATCCCTGCCGGAGAGCTTTGCGTGCCAGAGATCTACCTCCTGAATGATTCCCGCATATACCTTCATGAATTTCTTTGAGAACATAATTCGAGTCTGCTGGGCCGACGCATTTGAGAAGAGGCTGGGAAAAGGATTCCTGTAGAGCTGGTCGTCTAGCAATACAAACTTAGAGGCCCTCCGTTTAAGCAGCTTGGCTTCCTTGCGATAGGCTGGGAGGGCGCCATCTCTCAAGTATTGGATATAGGTGTCCATCCATGTTTTTTCCTATGCGACTGGCAGAGTTTCCTCCAGCTTCAATGCTAGGTGTCCCATATATTCAATATAAGTCTTGCCCATGGCACTATCCGCTGATGTAGCGAGTCGGGCTAACATATCAGCCCTAGCGTTCTCCCCCTAGGGATGTAACTGATGGTGAAGTGATCAAGCAAGGGGATTAATAAATTAACCTTGCTTAAATACCGGGACATGACAGGGTCTCGAGCCTCGTACTCCCCAGCTACTTGGGCAGAGATAAGCTGTGAATCGGTGAAAGCTTGGAGACGCTTGATACCCATTCCATGTGCCAGCTTAATTTGGCCAACAAGGCTTCATATTCAGCTTGATTATTAGTAGCTTCAAAGAGAAAGCGAGAGCATACTCCAACACCACGCCCTCCGGACTGGCAAGAATAAGACTAGCCCGCTCCCCTGGGAGTTAGAGGCCCCATCGACATGGAGGATCCATACTTCATCATTCTCCTCGCTGACATCTAAAAGAATTTGAGGGGAATTCTCTTGTTGCCTTTCAGACCAAGTACATTCCACTAGGAAGTCAGCTAAGACTTGGGATTTCAAGGCTGCCCGGGGCTGAAAGGATAGGTCAAACTCCCCTAGCTTAATGGCCCACTTAGCCAATCGGCCAGAAGTATCAGGGCAAGACAGAATGGCTTTGAGAGGTTGGTCGGCAAGAACAATTATAGGATGGGCCTGAAAGTATGGTCTAAGTCGCCGAGCGGAGATAACCAAGGCAAAATGACCTTCTCTGTTTTGGAATACCTCTTCTCCGCACCATGAAGTACTTTACTTGTATAATACATAGGTTTCTGAATAGCATGGTCATCAATATGCACCAGGACAGAGCTGACGGCTTCCAAAGAAGCCGTGAGATAAAGGAAGAGCTTCTCTCCTTCTTCTGGTTTAGATAATAGGGGTGGCATGGATAGAAATTCCTTAAGCTCTTCAAAAGCCCGCTGACAGTCTTCTGTCCATTCAAAATCGTCCGCTTTGCGTAAGACTTTAAAGAAAGGAAAACACCTCTCCGCTGATCTTGACAAAATTCGGCTCAACGCTGCTATCGTTCCAGTGAGTTGCTATACCTCTTTTTTATAGGCTGGCCGCCTCATATCAAGAATGGTCTGAATCTTCTCCGGGTTTGCTTCAATTCCTCGCCGAGTTACCAGAAAACCCAGAATTTCCCTGCAGTAACCCCAAATGCACATTTGGTGTGTTAAGCTTTTTCTATGGAGGAGGTTATGGAAGGTCTCCTGCGGTCAGCAATATGGCTGGTAGCTAGGTGCTCTTCGCATATCGTCTACATACACTTCCATGTTACGACCAAGCTGATTTTTGAAAACTTTATTCATCAACCTTTGATAGGTAGCTCCCGCTCTTTAAACCAAAGGGCATTACTTTGTAACAATAGATGCCCTTCTCAGTGATAAAAGAAGTATGCTCTTCATCCGAGGGGTCCATTTTATTTGGTTGTACCCGAGAAGGCGTCCATGAAGCTAAGAAGTTCATAGCCGGAGTAAATCTACTAGCTCGATCCATGGCAACGGAAAACTGTCCTTGGGACAGGCTTTGTTAAGATCAGTGTAATCAATGCAGATTCTCCACCCTCCATGGCTTTTCAAACCATGACCACATTGGCTAGCCAGTCAGGATATTGTGCCTCCCGAATATGACCGACCATAAGCAATTTATCCACTTCTTTATCTATGGTCCTCTGCCGTTCGGGGGCGAAACTCCTTTTTTTCTGG
>UESW01002516.1:34908-53775 GCA_900491605.1 Calamus simplicifolius | reverse complement strand
CCAAATATAACAAGCAAATTATTAACTGAAAAATGCATCTTTAATGGTTCATAATCCATGGAAACATAATGAGGTTCCACTTAATATGTCAGTGCAAAATCCAGTAATATAAAAGGTCCTGCAACCAGTCACAAGTAAAGAAAAAGGAAAACAATCTTCACTCCTAGACGGTCAGTTAATGGTAATAACTAGAGATTCTAAAACAGGTATGTGGCTTAGATATGTATCGAAGCTGATTTTATGAATTGGATGCAAATGTCCTTGTGCCATAGGAGAATTAGTTGTGAATGCCTATATTTCAAGCCATGGTTAAGATTTCTTTGCTTAAGAAAAAGGTGCCAATCAACTGAAATAAATTCAATAAACATGTTCTTTTATGCTAGCTGAAACATGCTTGATCCGAATATGCTAGTACAAATGAGAGATGAAAAGTCTCTAGCTACTTGGCGGGTCAATTGGGCTTCTCTTTACTGATTGCTTTCCGGACATTAAATTCATAATTAAAGACCATGTAAGAAATATATCTTTAGGAAAGAAAACATAACTAGTAGTAGTTTTTCTATCATCCATATCTGCCCAATCACTGTTGCAATAACCAGTAAGCTCAAACTCATTGGAACGAGCATAAAACAACCCATAATTAATTATTCCTTTTAGGTAGTACGAAATTCTCTTTGCTGCCTTCAAACGCGTAATAGTGGATGTTTCCATATAATGGCTAAACAAACTAGCTCAAAATAAAATATTAGGTCTTGAATTTCTCAAGTATCCTTTTCCTATAAACCTCTTGAAAAGTAAAAATTTCATTACCACTTTACTTCACTTCAATTCCAAAATAATAAGCCATGAGCCCGATATCTGTTATCTCTAATTCTTTTGCCATCATCCTTTTGAACTCATCAAATAAATATAAATTGTTGTTTGTAAAATCAAATCATTTACATACTGGCAAACTATCAAAATATCACCATTAATATCCACTTTCTTATAGAGAGCACATTCATAAAGGCATTTAATAGAACCATGCGCTTGAAGAAAATTATCCAACCTATAATTCCATGCTCTTAGTACTTGCTTTCATCCATATAAAGATTTCTTCAACTTGAGCACTTTATCTTCAAGGTGTTTCACGACATGCCTAGAGGGTTGTTGTATACAAACATCTTCTCATAAAAATCAATTAAAAAAAGTTAACTTGACATCCATTTGATGTATCTTCCAAGCATTTGAGCTGCTATCTAGATAATAAGTCTAATAAGTCTATTTCACTACCAAAAATCAGCCTTTCATCAAGGGACATCACCAAGGGATATGTCCCTCAGAAAATTACTAAGTGATTCAAAAGAAATTTTTGAGGGATTTTAAATTACATTCAAAATCTAGTTTGAGTAAGGAATCTCTAAGAGATTTGCTAGGGATACATTTCCCTTGATAAATTCCTTAAAATTCCTTGATAATTTGCAAGGGATCAGTGATTGATTATTTAAATAATTTTTAGCAAAAATTTGTAAAGAAAGTTTGGTACCTTAGAGTTTACTAAGGAATAAATCCCTTGGTGCTGGTAAGATATTTTTAAAAAAAAAAAAAAATATTAGATAGGGATTTTTCTTAGAAATATCTTGGTGATTTTAAAAACTTATATCAAGCATATGTCATTTACATATTCTCTTACTAGTATAAAAATAAAAGCCATAAGTAAAATTATTGTTATGTATTAATTTTTAATATCATTAATTAAATAAATTTTTTTTTTTTTTCTGTCTCTAACTCATTCAAATCTTATCAAATCCTGGGCTTACACCTTTTTATTGCCAACGATCAAATTGGTGCAGCAATAAGGGGCTAGCCTTAGAACCCTTTGGTCACAAGTTTAAACCACTGCTTCCATGGGAGAAATACCTTGGTAATCAGATTGGTGCAATGGGGTAATCAGTTGGTTGTGGGTTCAAATCACAGTGACCACAAATTCCTTATAAATAATTTAGTTAGCCATTTTTTTTAGTAAGAAAAATTCCCTTGATGAATCCCTTGATAATCATTTTTTTTTATTTTTTTCTTTCTTTAACTCGTTCAAATCTTATCAAAATCCTGGGCTTACACCTTTTTATTGCCAACGATCAAATTGGTGCAGCAATAAGGGGCAAGCCTTTGAACCCTTTGGTCACAAGTTTAAACCACTGCTTCCATGGGAGAAATACCTTGGGCAATCAGATTGGTGCAATGGGGTAATCAATTGGTTGTGGGTTCAAATCACAGTGACCACAAATTCCTTATAGATAATTTAGTTAGTCAATTTTTTTAGTAAGAAAAATTCCCTTGATGAATCCATTGATAATCATTGAGGGATTTGTGCATTTTGGTTAGTGAATCCCTTGAAAATTTGGTTAGTGAATTTCTTACTAAAAGTTTTAGATCCCTTAGTAATTACCAAGAATTTCTGAGGGAGACTTTCACCAACATCATATTTTCCAAGGGATGAATTTTTTTTTGAAAATCCGTCAGTGAAAACTCTTCACCAAGGGATTTTTGACTTCACTAAGGGATTTTGTCCCTCGTTGAAAAGTTAATTTCTGTAGTGATTGTTTTAAATCATGTCACTGAAGAAAAAACTTCATCATAGTCAATGCCATGTTGGTGACTATATCCTTTTGCTACCAATCTGGCTTTATAGCATTCCACTGCTCCATTCTCATTATTTTTTTTGTTTTAAAAATTCACTCGACTCCAATGGGCTTTTGGCCTTGTAGTAGGGTTGTTAGCTCCCATGTGTCATTCTTCTTATGGCTTTAATCTCTTCATCCGTGTCTTTCTTCCATTTCTTATCTTAAATTGCCTTATCAAAACTTACATATGCATGATATTCAAACAACAAAAAGGTTCAACTCATTAAATTTTGAGGCATCTCCTTAGTCTCATCAAGAATTTCTTGAATTCTTCTATAGAGTTGTGGCCTTTCACTAGAAGATGATGTTGAAGGTGTTTCATGAGCATGACTTGGTGAAAATGTTGTTCGTGATGAAGCTAGGGAAACATTTTCTTCATTTTGTGCTTCATCTTCATTGATAGGAACAATATTATAATCTCTACCTTGCTGTATCTCATACCAATATCATATGCCTCCTTTCTTGAACTTAACATCTCTACTTATGATAACTTTGCCGGTCATTGGATTGTAAAGCTTATAGCCCTTTGACCTTGAAACATAGCCAATAAATACATACTCCTCACTAATATCATCCAACTTAGTCCTCCTATCCTTTGGAACATGAGAGTAAGCAATACTTCCAAAAAACTTCAAGTGTATCACACTTGGCTTTATGCCACTCCATACTACTTGTGGGATTATATCTTGCACAGCTTTTGTAGGACAATGGTTTAACAAATAAAACACATTGAACTACTTCGGCCCAAATTTCTTTTGGCATTTACTTAGTCTTCAACATACTTCGTGCCATCTCCATCATAGTTCTATTCTTTCTTTCGGTGACACCATTTTGTTGCGCAATTTAACAACTATTAAAGAATGACGAATACCATGCTCTTTACAAAAATTTTCAAATATCTTAGAAAGATATTCTTTACCATGATCTTTCTGAATGCAAAGCTTTAATTTTGTAGCCACTTTGATTTTGTACCATTGCCTTAAATTTCTTAAATACCTCAAATGCATCAAATTTTCTTTGAGAAAATAAACCCAAATCTTACGGTTGAAATCATCAATAAATAGCATGAAATAATTATTTTTACCAAAAGATTCTAGTTCAATTGCTCCATGAAGATTCGTGTGCACCAATTCAAGTGGCTTTTGTTGCTCTAAAATCTGCTTCTTTTGGAAGCTTTTCAAATTTGCTTGCCATAAATGCATCCTTCACAAAATTGATATGGATGATGAATGTGTGTTAGGCCCTTCACCTTGTTCTTCTTCACCAAAAGAAGACCACCAAAGTCTAAATGGTCAAACCTCAAATACCATAGCCATGTTGAATCTTTGACACATGCCTTTAAGCACTTTGCTTCACCATTTTGGATATTCAACCAGAATATCAAATTATTTGTCATAGGGACTCTAGCAATTAAGTTCTCAGTCCTGCCTCTAATGGACATACATTGATTTTTCATAAGGATGTCATATCCCTTTTCCAAAAGTTGCCCCAGCTTAAAATATTGGTCTTCATAAAAGGTACATAGAACACATTACAAATATATAGGTGCTGACCAGTCTTCTTTTAAATTAAAATTTTACCTTTTTCCTTGACTTTGAACCTTTGAGGAGTCTCCAAAAGGAACATGAGCACTCAATTCTTCAGGCTCCATGGAAACAGATTTATTTCCACTCATATGATTACTTACCCAGTATCCAAATTCCAAGTGTTGTAACCATCTTCATCTTTTTTGTATGCCAAGAGCAAGATAGATTCTTCTTCTTTGTCTTTCTCTTGAACATAATTGTATTTCTTCTCCTTGTTCTTATTGCTCCTACATTCCCATGCAAAATGGCAAAACATATGACAATTGTAACACATAACTGGTGATTTGTCATATTGCCCACCATTTTATCTTCTTTCATCTCCTCTTTGGAAGCTTTGTCTTCCTCCTCGTCCTCTTGGATTCAAAGGATGATGGTTTCCTTCATTACCATTGAATGATCTCTGAAAATTCCTTTCTCCTCAACCATGGCCTTGTCTTTCAGTGAAAGTATTGTTTGTAAGAGTTTCTCTACTTGCTGTTGCTTCCTTTGAGCAGCTTCTTCTCATGGGCTTGCAAAGTGCCCAAGATCTCATCAATGGTCATCTTCTCCAAATCTTTTAACTCTTTAATAGCTACAACAATAAAATTGATTTCTCATATAAAGATCGAAGAATTTTCTCGATCACTTGGATGTTATTCATCTCTTCTCCATATCTCTTCATTTTGATGACAACAACCAAAACTCTTGAAGAATAATCTGAAGTAGTCTCAGATTCCTTCATGAACAATGCTTCATTCTCTCCTCTTAATGATTAGAGATGAACCTTCTTTACTTTATCAACACCTTTGAAGGTATTGTTTAGAATTTCTCATGCTTCCATTGTGGTAATATATAGCATTTGAGACTTTCAGAAAGATTCTCTCATCAAGATCTTGATGAATCATGTGGAGAGCCTTCTAATCCTTCTTCTTTGTTGCTTGTTGCAAGTCTTTTTAGGCATGTGTTGATGTCGCCGGTGGCGCCACGTAAGTGCTAACGGCAGGGATAACTGATGGTAGAAATCAAGCAGCCCCATCTCTCCGAGGTGGCCTTGTCGGCCCCCATTTCTCCAAGGCAGCCAAGGCAGTCTCATTGGCCCCCATTTCTCCAAGGCGGTCCTCGGTGGCTCCGTCTCTCCGAGGCGGCCTCGTCGGCCCCCATTCCTCCAAGGCGGCCTCAGCGGCCCCGTTTTTTCAAGGCAGCCTCATTGGCCCCTATTTCTCCAAGGCAGCCAAGGCAGTCCCATCTCTCCAAGGCGGCCTCGACGGCCCATTTCTCCAAGACGGCCTCGTCGGCCCCCGTTTCTCCAAGGTGGCCAAGGCGGTCCTATTTCTTCAAGGCAACCTTGTCGCCCCCGTTTCTCCAAGGCAGCCCTCGGTGGCCCCTTTTCTCCAAGGCAGCCTTGTCGGCCCATGTTTCTCCAAGGTGGTCAAGGCGGCCCCATCTCTCCAAGGTGGCCTCGTCGGCCCCCATTTCTTCAAGGCGACCCTCGGTGGCCCCATTTTTCCAAGGAGGCCCTCGGCAGCCCGTCCTCTCCAAAATGCCTATGTGGCTCCCCACATGAGCTGCGCACACCAACCATCTGACCCATGTGGCCAATGGGACCAAGCCCATCAACCATCTGACCCATGCGTCTGATGGAATCAGGCCCACCACCCGATAGGATCAGGCCCTCCAACTACCTGACCCATGCACCCGATAGGACCAGGCCCTCCAACCACTTGACCCATACGACTGATGGGACTAGGCCCACCAACCATCTCCGAACTCACGTAATCGCCATGAGTTTCACAGACATTCTTCTTTACAGAATCCCACACGGTTGATCCCCAAATGAAAATCAAGGGTCCTTAAAAGGGTAAGAGGGACCATGAGTAAGGTAAGATATTCTAAAGACACTTAACACTCTCAAAACGCTCAAAGAACCCCCCAATCTCTGAGCCCTTTCCTTACGAGCTTTCTCAAGCTCACGGTCGTGACCTCGGTTACTAACTTGCTCATCGAAGGGTCCCCGCTGGAGTAACCTCTGGCCCTAAGACTTCTTGCAGGTCTCTCACCGAGGAGAAGCTTCGTCAGCAACGTCTCAGAACCCTCTGACATCAGCTACTAGTGATCAGGCATCATCAGATTGGTGCGCCAGATAGGGGAAAGAAGAATAGAACTCCATAAAACCTAGCTACAAGCCTTCTTTTCCTCTACATCAATAATGATGGTGATGCATGCTCAAGAGGCCTCTATCAGCCATGCTGGGGGGCACCTTCAATCGACAGAGTGGCAGGAGATTAACCCTTCTGCTACTAATCCTTCGGCCACTCTGACGCCACTAGCTGTGGCTGCTCAAGACGAATAGCTGGCCACACTTACCCGACAAGTCCGGACTCTGATTGCAATGGTTCACAGACTGTAGCAGCAGTAGTCTATGGCCACTCAACACCAGCCCAAGCCTTCCGCACCGCCTGCGACAAACGCACCAACTAGCCAGCAGTCCTCCCGAGGGAGATCTCTCCAACGGAAGACTCGCCACCATCGTACCTTACCCAAAGGATACTGCTGGGAGACACTTAAGAGGCCATGCTCTCCCATCCTTAGCTCGGGTGACTCCTTCCTAGAGCGACGGTGCTGGGAAGAGCCCAAGCGGAGGCACCATTGCCTGCACTCTTCCCCTTCTTCTTCTTCACCTTTCAAGTCATCGAGAAAGATGTCAACCATCAACCACCGAGCGAAGAAGCATTTGGATGAGTACCATCGGCGGTTGAAGGAGCTCAGCAAAAAAATCAACAACCAGTCGAAGGAGGACTATGACACCCATCTTCCCTACATCCGACGTATTCTGGAGGAGCCCATCCCCACCAGATTTCATCTTCCTCGGCTGGATCCGTACGATGGTACAATGGATCTGCTCGATCACTTCGAGAGCTATAAGGCTCTCATGTAAGTCCAAGGGGCTACCGATACCCTCATCTGCAAGGCCTTTCCTGCCACCCTATGGAAGGCTATCTACGCCTGGCACTCTCACCTGATCCACCATAGTATCGACTCCTTTCGACAGTTGGAGAGGGCCTTCTTAGCACACTTTGAAGCCTGTTGAAGAATCCCACAGGTCTCTAGTTCCAAGAAGCTCAAGCCGCTGCACCGACCAAACGATCGACACCGGAGTCTCGACCCAAGGGAAAGTGAACTCACCCCTCTCCTTGCCCCTTACTCTCACATCCTCATGGAGATCAAGGGTGAGCCGTACCTTAAATGCCCTCTCATAATGAAGAAAGGATCTCCCTGTCACAAGAGCCATTACTGTCGTTTCCACCGGGACTACAACCACGACAACTAAAACTGCTACAGCTTGAAGCGCACCATAGAGGATCTTATCCAGCGGGATTATCTTGCAAAGTATATCCAGAGAGGACCCCCAGCTGTTTTGGTGTTCATGGGGCCTTCGCCTGCTTAGGCCAATGTTGACAATGCCTCGATGGAGAATATGGTGGCAATGGTGTCTTGGGGGGCGGCCTCTTCATCTAAACGACCAAGGGAAGATGAGGGGTAGATGATGTAATTTCTTTTCCTAAGAGAGAGTTAGCTGGGATTGAAAATGTAAACAATGATGGCATCATTTCTCAATGACGATTGCCAAGCATCCTGTAAAATAAATCTTAGTTGACAGTGAAAGCTTGGCTGACATCATTACCTACGATGCATTTGTTCGGATGAACTTGTCTCCCAACTCTCTCTGATCAGTGGCAATGCCTTTGGTCGGTTTCATAGGCGATTCACTGAGGGTGGAAGGTGAAATCACCCTTTCGGTGTCGGCCGGAACACCGTCGTGTCAAAGCATAGTCATGATAAAGTTTCTGATTGTCTGAGTGCCTTTAGCATACAACGCCATCCTCGGCCAACCCGGTCTGAATCTCCTTGATGTGGTCATTTCCACCAAGCAGTTGCTCGTCAGATTTCCAACCAGTAACGGGGTTGGCGAGATGCAAGGGGAGACCAGCCCGGTCCTGCCATGCTATCATACAGCTTCAAGGCCTCAAAAGGTCATGCCGGCCTCAGAGGTGCCCAATCCCAGGGAGTCTGCCAAAGGAGAAGAATTGGCTGAGTGGCTATTGACTTTTTCACTGAAAGATGACTCAACAAGAATGGTGCAGGTTGGCGGGCTTCTTCCTGCGGAAGATAGGGATCATCTCTTGGACTTCTTGCAAGCCAACTCGGACATCTTTGCCTGGTCGACATCCAACATGCTTGGCATACTATCGGAGGTGATCATCCATAAGCTCAACATCGACCCAAAGTACCATTCGATCTGCTAGAGAAAAAGAAGTTTTGCCTCTGAGTGATAGAGATCCATTGACGAAAAGGTCAGCAAGTTGCTCACTGCCGGCCACATCCGAGAAGCACACTATCCGGATTGATTGGCCAACGTGGTGATAGTCCATAAGGCCAACGAAAGCTAAAGGATATGCATTGACTTCATTGACCTCAACAAGGCCTGCCCAAAGGACAGCTTTCCATTGCCTCGAATCGACCAGCTGGTAGACTCCACATCAAGTCATGAACTCCTCAGCTTCATAGATGCCTTCTCTGGGTACAACCAAATAAAGATGGACCCGGACGATGAATAGCATATGTCCTTCATGACCGAGAAGGGCATCTATTGTTATAAGGTGATGCCTTTCGGCCTAAAGAATGCTGGAGCAACCTATCAGAGGTTGATGAATAAGGTCTTCAAAGATCAACTCGGGCGGAATGTGGAAGTGTACATGAATGATATACTGACAAAAAGTATCCATGCCTCCAATCATGATTCTGATCTAGAGGAGACCTTCAACAATCTCCGTCACTACCAAGTAAAGCTAAACCCATGAAAATATGCTTTCGGGTCATGGCGGGAAAGTTCTTAGGCTTTATGGTGACTCAACATGGGATTGAGGTGAACCTAGAGAAGATCAGCGCCATCCTCGATATGAGGGTGCTAGCTAACAAGAAAGAGGTACAGCGGCTCATTGGAAGGATGGCATCCCTAAGCCGTTTTCTCTCTAAGTCAGCCAAGCGATGCTTGCCTTTCTTCAAAGTACTGCACAAGGTGAATGAATTCAAGTGGATGGAAGATTATCAAAGAGCTTTTGAAGGGCTGAAGGCATTCCTATCTACCCCCCCACTACTGTCAAAGCCAGAGAATGGAGAGTGCCTTTTTCTCTATCTCGCCACCTCCTTAGAGACCGTCAGCTCCATCCTGGTATGCCCCGATGCCAACGGAACTCAAAAGCCCATCTACTATGTGAGCAAAGTACTATATGATGCCAAGGTTAGGTACTCCAAAACCGAGAAGATCATTTTTGCTCTTATTATCTCTATCCAGCGTCTTAGGCCATATTTCCAAGCTCATCCTATCATGGTGCTCATGGACCAACCCCTTAAGGCTATTCTGGCGTATCCTGACATCTCAAGCCAGCTGGCCAAATGGGTGATCAAGATGGGGGAGTTTGACCTTTCGTTCCAGACAAGACCAGCTCTGAAGTCCTAAGTCTTGGCCAATTGTTTAGTCAAGTGTACCTAGACCAAGGAGCAAGTAGGAGAACACCCAATGGTGCAAGCAGATGCTGAGCTCGAGGACGTGGGAGAAGCTTATATCCTCCATGTGGACGGTACCTCAAACTCCTAAGGAAGTGGCACTGGTCTCATTCTTGCGGGTCCAAAAGGCAAAAAGATAGAGTACACCCTCTAACTCCTCTTCAAGGCTGCAAACAACCAGGCCGAGTACGAAGCCGTGTTGGCCGGGGTGAGGCTCGCCCAAGAGCTTGGGGTGAAGCATCTCCGAACCTTCTTTCTTATCTTCGGACAAATCAACGGAGAGTATGAGACGAGGGATCCCATCTTGGCCCGATACTTGGAAAAAGTTTGACTCCTGGTCTCTTCGCTGTCATACTTCAACATCAGCTATATTCTTCGGAGCGAGAACACCAAGGCCAATGCCCTTTCCCGTTTGGCCACCTCAGCGGATAGCGTCCTGGGGGGCACCTACGTCGAGCAATTGGAAAGGCCCAGCATTGAAGACAAGGAGGAGGTCCTCCCGATCACGCAGGAGCTGATGTGGATGGATGCCTACATCCGCTACCTCAATGACAGCGCCCTCCCTGCTGATCGCAAGGAAGCCAGACTGCTCAAATGGAGAGCCTCTAAGTTCATCTTGCTAGACAGCCGGCTATACAAAAGGTCATTTTCCTATCCCCTTCTCAAGTGCATCGGTCCTGCAGACGTCGACTACATCCTCAGAGAGATATACAAAGGCATCTACGGAGACCACCTGGAGGTAGATCATTGGTACAGAAGGCTCTCCATTATGGATATTACTAGCTCACCATGAGGGAGGATGTGGCCAAACTAGTCCAAAAGTGCGATGGCTATCAACGACACTCACACATCTAACGACAACCAGCATCCCTATTGAGTCAACTCTCGGCTCCCTGACCCTTCGTCCAGTGGGGAATGAATATCCTTGGACCATTCATCCCAGCTTCGAAAAGTCAAAGCTTTCTTCTGGAAGTCCATTATATGTCAGTTTGGGTTGCCTCATACCATCGTCACCGACAATGGCTGGCAGTTTGATAATGCCACATTCAGGACTTTCTGCACCGAGCTGAACATCTGCCATGATTTACCTCTATCGGCCACCCACAAACCAACGGGGAGGCCAAAGTCATGAATCGGACCATCCTTCGGAGGCTCAGAACCCGGTTGGATGGGTCTAAGGGCAGATGGGTGGAGGAGCTTCCAAGCATGCTATGGGCATATCACACAACTCCAAGGGCCCCAATGGGAGAGACTCCATTCAGTCTTGTCTTCGGGTCCGAGGCGGTCATCCTCGTCGAGATCAGCCTACCAACCCTTCAAGTGGAGTTGTACAATGAGAAGGACAACTCTATGCAACTGAGAGCCAACCTTGACTTCGTTGATGAGATGCGCGACCGAGCACGGCTTAGGATGGCCACCTTTCGCTAACGAGCGACCAAGTACTATAATGCTAGGGCCCATCCCAAGGCATTCTGCCTCGGAGATCTGGTCCTCAGAAAGGCCAAGGAGTTTAAGCCAACGAAGGGGGACAAACTATCTCCAAACTAGGAGGGGTCTTACCGCATCATTGAGGTCCTTTACTGAGGAGCTTATCGGATCAAAGGACTCAATGGATGGCCCATCCCACATACATGGAACATAGATAACCTTCACCGATATTATCAATGATTTACTCCTTTGGCTGATGATAATGAAAGGAATTCTTGAATGTTATGTCTAATCCACCTCTGGGCTAAGGACATGATGTCTAAAGGTGCTTGGCGGCATCGTGGCTAATAGGTCACCACTAGGCTTGGCGTGGAGGCGCCCCCGAGGCAGTTCAAGACCCTAACAGCTTTGTACCCATTTGAGTCGCCCCTTGGGCCGACACATAAACCTCCGAGGTAGTTCTAAAGGTGCTCAGCAGCATCACGGCTGATGGGTCACAACTCAGTCCAATGCGGAGGCATCCCCGAGGCGGTTTAAGACCCTAATAGCTCTATACCTGCTTGAGTCACCCCTCGGCATGGCACACAAACCTCCGAGACTATTCTAAAGGTGCTCAACAACATTGTGGCTAACGGGTCACCACTCGGCCCAGCACGGAGGTGCCCCAGAGGTAGTTCAAGACCCTAACAGCTCTGTACCCATTTGAGTCGCCCCTCAAGCCGGTACACAAACCCCTAAGGCAATTCTAAAGGTGCTCAGTGGCATCGTGGCTAACGGGTCACCACTCGGCCGGCGCGGAGGTGCTCCTAAGGCGGTTCAAGACCCTAACAACTCCGTACCCATTTGAGTCACCCCTTGGGTTAGTACACAAATCCCCAAGACGGTTCTAAAGGTGCTCAGCAGCATCGCAGCTAACGAGTCCGCACTCGACCCAGTGCGAAAGCGGTCCTGAGATGGTTCAAGACCTTGACAGCTTTGTACCCATTTGAGTCACCCCTTGGGTAGGCACACAAAACCTCCGAGGCGGTTCTAAAGGTGCTCGATGGCATCACGGCTAATGGGTCACCACTCGGCCTAGCACAGAGGCGCCATCGAGGTGGTTCAAGATCCTAATAGCTCTGTACCCATTTGAGTTGCCCCTCAGGCCGGCACACAAATCTCTGAGGTGGTTCTAAAGGTACTCAAAAGCATCGCAGCTAACGAGTCCCCACTCAGCCTGGCATGAAGGCACCTCCAAGGTGGTTCAAGACCCTGATATCTCCATACCTGTTCGAGTTGCCCCTCAGGCCGGCACATGAAACCCCCGAGGTGGTTCTAAAGGTGCTCGGTGGCATCGCGGCTAATGGGTCACCACTTGGCCTGGTGTGAAGATGCCCTTGAGGCGGTTCAAGACCCTAATGGCTCCGTATCCATTTGAGTTGCCCATCAGGCCAGCACATAAACTCCCGAGGCGATTCTATAGGTGCTCGGTGGCATCGTGGTTAACGGGTCACCACTCGGCCCAGCGTGGAGGCACCCCTGAGGTGGTTTAAGACCCTGACAGCTCTATATCCATTCGAGTTGCCTCTTGAGCAGGAACACGAAACCTCCGAGATGGTTCTAAAGGTGCTCGGCGGTATCATGGCTAACTAACAGGTCACCATTCGGCCCAACATGGAGGAACTCCGAGGTGGTTTGAGATCCTAACAGCTCCATACCTATTTGAGTCACCCCTCGGGCTAGCACACAAATCCCCGAGGCAGTTCTAAAGGTGCTCGAAGGCATTACAACTAATGGGTCCCCACTCAACCCAACTCGAAGGTACCCCCGAGGAGGTTCAAGACCCTAACAGCTCCGTACCCATTTGAATCGTCCCTTAGATCGGCACACGAAACCCCCGAGGTGGTTCTAAAGGTTCTCGGCAGCATCGTGGCTAATAGGTCATCACTCAGCCCGGAGCGGAGGTGCCCTGGAGGTGGTTCAAGACCCTAACAGGTTCGTACCTATTCAGTCGCCCCTCGGGCCGGCACACAAACTTTTGAGATGGTTCTAAAGGTGCTCGGTGGCATCGTGGCTAATGGTCACCATTCGAACTGGCACGGAGGCACCCCCGAGGCGATTCAAGACTCTAATAGCTCTGTACCCATTTGAGTTACCCCTCGGGCTAGCACACAAACCCCCAAGATGGTTCTAAAGGTGCTCGGTGGCATCGCCGCTAACGGATCACCACTCGGCCCAACGCGAAGGTTTCCTCGAGGCGGTTTAAAATCCTAATAGCTCTGTACCCATTTGAGTTACCCCTTGGGCCAGCATACAAACTCCCAAGGTGGTTCTTAAGGTGCTCGATGGCATCGCAGCTAATGGGTCCCCACTTGGCCCGGTGCGGAGGTGCCCCCAAGGTGGTTCAAGACCCTGATAGCTCCATACCCATTCAAATCATCCCTCGGGCCGGCACATGAAACTTCCGAGGCAGTTCTAAAGGACTCCTAAGCGCACCTAAGCATTCCTTTACCGACACCGGCACCCAGTGATCATTCCAACAAACACCTAGGAGACTAAGGACTCGGTCAACGACACAGATTTGCACTAACCCCAATTGGATCAGAGGAGGAACTGCGCCGCTCGCTACCAAACCTAAGGATCGAGATTGGTACAACATTACAGACAAACAAGACAGCTATAAAAGCTAAGTGAGAATTCTTGGACAAAAATTGTCCTCTTTTTATTGATGATTCAAAAGGATTACAAAAAGCCAACTCGCGGCCAGTTACAAGCAAAAAGAAAAAAGGAATAAAGAAAGGAAAATACAAAGGGAGGAGCCTAAGTGTTTATGGCTCAGCAGGCCTCGGTTCATCATCAGCCTCGCCCCCATCCAACTCCACATCATCCGATTCTCTAGGCTAGACGGCAGGGAGGTTGTCGATCCCGAAGATTTGGGCAACCCTCTCCTTGCGGTATGCAAAGCCTTGGGCATAGGCATCAAGACTGGCCTCGGTCACCTCTTGCTCGAATGCCAGGGAGCTTTTGAATTGCTCGACGACATTTTGAGCCCGGGCCTTGGTGTGCTGAGCTCGAGCCTCGACATCGGCCCTCCTCACCTCAGTCATCTAGGCATCTGTTGGCCCAGATGGCAACCCAAGAGGGAGGGATGAATTGGGTTCTTAAAAATTTATCGTTTAAAATTAATTTTTTAAAGTGAAGGTGCACAAAGAGAGTATAGTGAGTGTGATGCTAAGAATGCAAAGCAGACTATAAAGATAGAGTGAAGAAAATAAGAAATAAGCACGATAAACACAAAGATTTATAGTGGTTCGGTGTTAGCCACACCTACATCCACTCCCAAGAAACTTTTGGGTATACACTATAATCATCCTGATTACAGCCGAGTTGTTTTACAAGCTCACAACCAAAACTTATTGTTTTACAACGGGATCACAAAGAACCCAGCCGATTTTCATAGGTTCACCAGCACACAACCTAACACAAGCTAACTCTAGCTTGCCCAAGGCCAACTATCTCACCTGATTCAATTACTTGATTGAATCAGAAAACAAACGTATCAAGTAAATGATTACAATAATATGAAAGCTCCTCAAATGAGCAAATAGAGAATATAAGTAAAAATGGAGATAGAAAAGTCTGATTTGAAGATCTTTGTGGTTAAGCTTTTCTTCTTTTCTTCTTCTCTTCTCGGATGATTTTCCTCAAGATAGGATTGAAGCTCTGGAAGAAACATTGATGCAAAGAAGGATGAAGAACTAGGGATCTTGCTTTTCTTCTTCTATTTGATGGAAATCCTTCGGATTTGGATCTTGAATGCTTTTGGATTTCTTTCCTCTCTTTTTCGAACACTTGAGATTTAAATCTAAGCTTTCTTTCTTTGATATTCTGTTCTATTCTTGATTTTTTCTCTTTTTCTTCTCTTATTTTCAAACAGTCGGAACCCTCCTTTTATAATTTCCTCTTGATCCATATTTTGAAGCAAAATAGCCATTGAAAGTACTTGTGGATGAGTTTATCATGAGAAAGGAAAGAGCCATTGAAGATTACCAGAAAAAATATAGTCGTTAGAGCCATTTCTGATAATTCTGAAAGTCACCTCTGACATATTATAGTTAGCTCTAATTTGGCTTGGAGTCGGCTCTAAGTCGAGTTGCCTAAAATAGAAAGAATCTTCCGTCGTGGAGTCAGCTCTAGTTTTTCGTGGGATCGACACATCCCGTGCTGGAGTCGGCTCTAACTTCCTCGGGATCGACTCTAACTGTGCCCCAAAAAATGTAGTTTCTGTTCTTAGGTTAGAGTCGGGTCTAACTTCTGACACAAAAATGGGATTCTCTATATCTCAGGTTAGAGTTGGCTTTAATTTTCTGGAGTCGGCTCTAAACCATGCTGAAAGTGCCAAACAGTTCCGATACGCTCTGGAGTTGGCTCTAATCCCTCTAAAGTTGGCTCTAATGTCTGAAACTTGACACATGACATTAGAAATCGATCCAAACTCAATTTTTCTTTGAGTTATGAATACTTAACCATTTTAAATTCCTGAAACACTTTATCAATCTCATTAGTAACATAAGAAATATACTCATGGCTTTTGTTAATCATCAAAATTAATAAATGGATCAATAATCTCTCCCTTTTTTATGATGACAAAAATATTGAGTTTATGCATAATCAATTAATGCATAGGTTTCAAAATAAGCAAATTCATAATTTAGTCAAGATGATAATAACAATTTATGCTAGAATGTTAATGTTGATCCAATTATTAATTTTGATGATAAACAAAACTATTTGAGTATAACTCATGAAATTACTAATGATTTTGATTAAATGTTTCAGTTTATAACTTGTTTAAATGATCAAAATCTTAAGAGAAATCAAGTTCGGAGCTCAATTCTAATGTTAAGGTAAGATTACAGACATTAGAGTCGACACCTAGAATCATAGAGTTGACTTCGAAAAATGGCACGGCCTAGAGTCGACACCTGGAACCTATAGAGTCAACTCCAACAGAAAAATAGAAAGATGGTTTTTCGGGTTTCAAATTAGAGTTGACCCCAGAAAAGTTAGAGTCAACTCTAGAAGCAAATGTGTCGACTCTAGAAAAGTTAGAGCAGACTCCAAATCGGGCTGTTTGGGGATTTCAAGTTAGAGTCGACCCCAGGAAAGTCAGAGTCGACTCTAGATTGTCAGAACGACTCTCAGATGTGTCAGAATGTCTCTAAACCTACTTTTTACTTTAAATCTCAACGACTATTACCTTATTTGCTCCTAACTTTTCTTTCATTTTGATTCTATCGGATAGTTTTATCTATTCTTAGTATTGGAAGAATCTATAAAAGGATGATGGATATGACCATTTAAACAAAGAGAAAAAGAGGGAAAAACAAGAAAAATAGAGAAGAAAAAGAAGAGAAAATCCGAGAGAAAAATCAAAGGAAAGATCGTATTGATTTCGTGAAAGAAAAGAGAGAAATCCCTAGTCTTCACACTTTTATTTTGAGGAGATTTCTAAGTTTGAAGAAGCAAACGAGCAAGCCCTAGTTCCTATTTTTCAATAGTTCTTCTGAGCTTCAAGAGGATGCTCAAGGAAGATCCATTCAAAAGCAAGGAAGAGGAGAAGAATCAAGCCATTGAAATCTGCAAATCGGGCTTTTATTTCTATCTCTTTGTTTGATTAGTAAATTTATCTTATTTGCTCATTTAAGGAGCAATTACTATATCAAACATTCTTATACTTCTTGTGAACTGAGTCAATCAGGTGATTGAATCAGTTGAGGCAGTTTGCCTTGTACAAGCAGTTGCTTGTGTGTAAGGTTTTGTGCTGGTGAACCTTGGAAACCAGCTAGGTTTGTTGTGCACCCGGGAAAACAACAAGTTTGAGTTGTGATATTATAAAACAACTCTGCTGTAATCAAGGTTGATTATAGTGTGGACCCAAGAGGTACTTGGGAGTGGACGTAGGTGTAGGTACACCGAACCACTATAAAATTTTTGTGTTTGCCATGCTTGTCTCTTTGTCTCTTCCTCTTCATCTTCTCCTTGCATACTCTGTCTTAACTATTGCATATCTATGATTTATTTTAAGGTTGGGGGTTTTACTTAAAAAGTGTTTAAATTTTTAAAAGACTCAATTCACCCCCCTCTTGGGTTGCTATCTGGGACAATAATTGGTATCAGAGCTATCACTCACTCCTCCTTGATCTAACAATCAAGAGTTAAAGATCCAAATGGCAGCTCAAGTTGGCTCAACCTTTTCTGAAGGATAATCTACGAATCGTCCTCCTCTATTCAGGCACTTGACTATGATCTTGGAGTATTATAGTCAATGGACCTCACACACCCACTACAAAACTTAATGGCATAGAAATTCTAAACAGGAAACGGAATGGGATGAACATGATAAGAAATTGCACAACTAAATGCCAAGGCTATGAATGTTTTGTACTGTTCTTTAGATGCAAAATGAATTTAATCGTATATCTGTTTGCATGTTTGCTAAAGAAATTTGGGATAAATTAGAGGTTACCCATGAGGGAACCAATCAGGTAAAGGAATCCAAGATTAACATGCTTGTTCATAAATATGAATTGTTCAAAATGGATGCATGTGAATCTATTTCTGATATGTTTACAAGATTTACAGACATTGTTAATGGTTTAAAAAGTCTTGGTAAATCTTATGATAACTCAAATCTTGTGAGAAAGGTGTTGTGTTCTTTGCCTAGGACATGGGAAGCTAAAGTCACTGCAATACAAGAGGCAAAAGATCTGAGCACTTTACCTCTAGAAGAACTTTTGGGATCCTTGATGACTCATGAGCTTCAAGTCAAGCAACATGTTAATAAGGATGAGTCAAAGAAGAAAAGGACTATGGCTCTCAAAATTTTAGAATGTAAGGAAGAATCTGATGAATCTGAAGATGACAGTGATGATGAGGACATGACACTCATCACAAGGAAATTCAAGAGATTCATGAAGAAGAAGAAATTTGAAAAGAAAAAGCCCTTTGTTAGGAAAGATGAGGACAAAGGAAAAGAAAAGGAAATAATTTGCTTTGAATGCAAGAAACCGGACATTTCAAATCTGAATGTCCACAACTCAAAAAGGCCCCCCGGAGATTCAAAAGAAGGCTATGATGGCTACCTGGAGTGATTCGAAAAGCTCAAGTTCTGAAGAAGATGAAAAGAAAGAAATAGCCAATCTTTGCTTCATGGCGGACAATGATGAGGTGAGTCCAAGTTTTCTGGATGATTTTATATTTGAAGAATTGCATAGTGCTTTTTATGAATTAATTGATGATTATGCAATCTGAGCTCAAAAAATAAAGATTTGAAAAATCAAATGAAAAATCTATTCTTAGAAAATGAAAAGCATATTGTAGAAAATGAACTTCTAAAGAAAGAAAATAAAAATTTGAAAAATAAAGTTGATAGGCTTAAACCCATTATTGACAAATTTACCTTAAGCTCCATCAAACTAAATATGATTTTGGATAATCAAAAGGCTATTTTTGATAAAGCCGGATTAGGATATAATCCACTTAAAAAGCAAAAATCTTTGAAAAATATATTTGTACATGCTGAAAAATCATCAAATATTACTTATTTTAAATGTGAAAACAAAGGACATAAATCTTATATATGTAAAACTCTACATGATAAAAGA
>UESW01002516.1:0-22842 GCA_900491605.1 Calamus simplicifolius | reverse complement strand
ATAATCCCTCCTGATCCATATTTTGAATCAAATAGCCGTTGAAAGTATTTGTGGATGAGTTATCATAAGAAAGAAAAGAGCCATTGAAGATTACCAAGAAAAATATAGTCGTTGGAGCCATTTCTGACAGTTCTGAAAGTCGCCTCTGACAGATTAGAGTCAGCTTTAATATGGCCTGGGATTGGCTCTAAGTCAGGTTGCCCAAAATAGAAAGAATCTTTCGTCGCGGAGTTGACTCTAGTTTTTTGTGAGATCGACACATTCTGTGCTGGAGTTGGCTCTAACTTCCTTGTGGTTGCTCTAACTGTGTCCTAAAAAACGTAGTATCTATTCTTAGGTTAAAGTCAGCTCTAACTTTTTTTGAGTCAGCTCTAATTTCTGATGCAGAAAAAGGGTTCTCTGTATCTCAGGTTAGAGTCGGCTCTAATTTTTTGGAGTCAGCTCTAAACCGTGCCAAAAGTGCTAAAAAGTTTTGATACGCTCCGGAGTCAGCTCTAATCCCTCTAGAGTCGGCTCTAATGTCTGAAACTTGACATATAACATTAGAAATCAATTCAAACCTAATTTTTCTTCGAGTTATGAATACTTAACCATTTTAAATTCCTAAAACACTTTGTCGATCTCATTACTAACATAAGAAATATACTCATGGCTTTTGTTAATCATCAAAATAAATAAATGGGTCAACAACATCCAACTCTACAAAGGCAGCACTTTCCTCGCAGTGAGGGCATTGGCTTTCGCCGTCTCGACCTGGTCCAAGGCATCCCCGAGCTTCTAAGATAGTTCTTTGGCCAACTCCAGCCTCTCCCCGAGTATCACCAACTTAGCCTTCGCCACCAAGTTTTGGTTGAGCTCAGTTGCTGCCTTCACCTCGACCTCTCTGAACCGAGCCTTCCATTCATCATGTCGGTGTCAGCCACGAAAATTTTGCCAACCATCTCGGTCTCCCAATCCCGAGCCTTGGCCAACCTCCCGGTCAACTCATCACACCAACCCTGGTACTTGGCCAACTGGGTCTGGAAGCAGTCGATGGTCTCACCGGTCCAGATCAGAGCATCCCAGAGGGGAGAACTTTGTTGGCCATCTACAAAAGCCAAGGAGTCAGCCAAAGCTCAGTTATAATCAATAAGAAGGGGCACAATGTGAGGGGAGTTTACTTGACACATCGACACATATGTGGCATTGAGGATTCTGACAATAGGCTTGCGCTCGAGCTGCTCTTGGAAGCAAGCAAGTGAATCCTCTCCAGTAGGCGCTCCGCTAGATGCCCACTATCCATCACCGAGAACCTCGGCGGCCGTCGTGGCTCCTATCGGGATCCCGACTGGGCGGTGATTGCAGGGTTGTTGGCTTCGCTTCGCCATCGCCAGCCAACTCCTGTCCACCCCTGGCCTTCGAAACCGCCTACTCTGCCTTCAGCCTGGGGTGGGGGGGGGGTGCTCCCTCTCGGCCCTCAAGTCGTCCGCCCCCGTCGGCTTGGTGGGGACCAGAGGATCCCCTCGACCTCTGGGATGGCAGCCTTCGTTGGTTCAGTAGTTGTCTGGGGCCCATCAACGGTTTCCCCTATCTGGGCTGGCTGGCCTCTCCTTTTCGGTTCCATCTCGGTAATGATAGGGACGTCCCTCTCCATAGGTGTCTCGGCTGAGATGCTCTGCTCAACAGGGCCATGGAAGCCTGGGCCGGCTTGCCCTAGGCCTTCCACTGACCTTCTTGGCTGGCCTCACAACCTCGTCAGCCTCCTCCCTCCTCTTCCGCATTGCCACCTTCAGCTTCTCGGCAAGCAACCTCATCGCTGCACAAAAATCGACAGTCAGAAAAGAAGAAACTAAAAGGAAAAGACCGAGAAGGGTGAGGTCTTGTGCTCACCAACTACCGAGGCCAATTCGGTCTCATAGAGGTTGGCCTCAACCAACAACTCTGTGCAGGGGGGATCTCAGAGGATATCAGACAGTCGAAGAGTTCCCGATTCCTTTCATCCACGGCAAAGTCTTTATTGGGGCCGATATCAGGATTTCTCCAACTCGTCCTCACTTCGTCCACTTGGGCAAACAAAAATCGAGATTTTCATCCCTTGACTTTGGAGGGGAGTTTCAGTGGTAGGGTCCTACTCGGCCTAAGGGCGAAAATCTATCATCCATCCTCATTGTGGTGGGGAGCTTATAGAAGGCTCGGAACAGGAAAATTCTGGCATTTGAGCCATGGAAGAAACAAAGGACACCGACGGCGAAGCAACATATGATCCAAACTAAGTTCGAAGTCAACCACTGGGATGAGATCGTATCTATCTAAGAGGTGAGAATAAATGGGTGGAAAGGAAGACGAAGCCCACACCTGAAGAACTCCTCATACAGGGCTACTCGGCCGGGCCGGTATAAGGTCACCCTGTCCTCTGGCCCAGGTGTGGATAGACGGATGAAGCTAGGGACCCTATACCTAACCCTGAGGTCTTCTACCTCCTCAGGAGTCATGGTGAAAGCCGCCCCCTCTGGCCCTGCTAGTTCAGAGGTGGCCACCGGAGGAGGGGCCAGATGGGCTAGAGAAGGTGAAGCTACTCTAGTGGTCACTACCCTAGGTGGGGATACTCGAGGTGGTGGCGGTTGGACAGCTACCATCGAGCGATCGCGTATGACGATACCATCGATCGGCCGATGCCTACAGTGGACCAACGGAACCTCCTCCTCCTCTTTTGAGGATAGGGGAGGAGTCGCAGCAGGCCTCTTGCCCTCCGTAATGGTGCGATGGTCCAAGGAATGGAAGAGACAAAAGGAGACTGACCTAGTGTCGACAAAGAAGAGCAGAAGGTTTGACTCTAAAATTTGGGACTCTGAAAGGAAGACAACAAGAAGGATGATGAGAGCGTAAAGGGCATGCTCGGATGAGTGGGGTGATTTTATACAGAGTTTTTGAATTGTTCCGTCCAAGGCATTGCCACACGGCCATCCATGATTAAAAGCAACATCCAACTATCAATAACTTCCCCTTCGCCCAAGATGCAGCACCTCGGTTCCGCACAAGGAGCGGGATCCGCAGCCAATGATGGGGCATGAGGAGTGGTGGCTTAATGATGGCACCTGACATTTCCATTCCTTGGAAGAAATTCCCTCGATGCGCCTGAGATCGGCTTCACTTTTTGTGTTTCTCCTTAAATGTTGAGGGATTTCGAAGCGACATTGCCTCGGAGAGGTGCACCCCCGCCTCCAACGATCAATGGCGCACGAAAGCTAGCAATGATGATAAATTTTTGCACTCCTTTTGCTCAAGGGTCAATAGGCACGTGGTCACTTAAGCTCTAGAGCGGAGGGGGCATCTGATATGGCCGATGGTGCTGCGTAAGCACTAACGGTAGGAATAACTGATGGCAGAAATCAAGGCAGCTCCGTCTCTCCAAGGCAGCCTCATCGGCCCCCATTTCTCCAATGCAGCCAAGGCGTCGCCATTTCTCCAAGGTGGCCTCATTAGTCCCCATTTCTCAAAGGCGGTCCTCGGAGGCTCTGTCTCTCCAAGGCAACCTCGTTGGCCTCCATTTCTTCGAGGCGGCCTTGTCGGCCCCCGTTCCTCCAAGGCGACCTTTGGTGGCCCCATTTCTTCAAGGCAGCCCCATCTCTCCAAGGCGGCCTCAGTGGCCCCATTTCTCCAAGGCAGCCTCGTCGGACCCCCTTTCTCTAAGGTGGCCCCATTTCTCCAAGACGGCCTTGTCGGGCCCCGTTTCTTCAAGGCGGCCCTCGGCGGCCCTGTTTCTCCAAGGCAGCCTCGTTGGCCTCCATTTCTCCAAGACGGCCCTCTGCAGCCTCATTTTTTTAAGGTGGCCCTTGGCGGCCTGCCCTCTTCGAAATGCCCATGTGACTCCCCACGTGAGCCGCGCACACCAACCACCTGACCCATGCAACCGATGGGACCAGGCCCATCAACCATCTGACCCACACGCTTGATGGGATCAGGCCCACCAACTACCTGACCATGCGCTCGATAGGACCATGCCCTCCAACCATCTGACCCATACGGCTGATGGGACCAGGCCCACCAACCGCCTTCAAACTCACATAATCGCTATGAGTTTCGTAGATATTCTTCTTCACAAAATCCCACGTGGTTGATCCCCATACAAAAATTAAGGATCCTTAAAAGGGTAAGAGGAACCCTGAGCAAGGTAAGATATTCTAAAGATACTTAATACTCTCGAAATGATCAGAGAACCCCCCAATCTCTGGGCCCTTTCCTTACGAGCTTTCTCAAGCTCACGGCTATGATCTCGATCACTAATTTGCCCATCGAAGAGTCTCCGCCGGAGTAACCTCTGACCCTGGAACTTCTTGTAGGTCTCTCGTTGAGGAGAAGCTTCGTTAGCGATGTCTCAGAGCCCTCTGACGTCTGCTATCAGTGATCGAGCGTCATCATGTGTCAATCCTACTTCATCTTGCAACTCATAACCTATCTCTACTATCTCCCATAAGTCTTGACCTCCAAGGCATACTTTCATTCAAATACATCAAGAACTATAATTATCTTTGGTGAGAAAAGGCACATGTATCATGTTGTTGATTGATATCATTTGCCTCATAGGATCTAACTCACTCTGATACCAATTTGTAGGAATATGTGGTGGGTACTAACAAAAAATAATTCCCAAAAGAATGATATTTAGAGAAAAAATTCAAGCTCTAACACATCTCAATTTCTATTTAACTCTTTCTCCACACACTTGCACAAATGACACAAAGACTTAGGTACTCAAAGAACTACCGAGAAAGTTCTAGACTACAACAATAATTACAATGCAAAGAACATGCACCCTCATAAATGTATCCACATTATTCTTGGTGACTATTCATTATTTTAGGTACTATTCAGATGGTTCATGAATTACTTCATGCACATAATTTTAGGTGAATGACTATTCATGAACCAAGGTACCCATCAAATTCATATTTAGTTTCTAACACTTTCATATTGAATGAAAAAAGTTAGATATTAAATATACTACAACAAATTATTGCTATTTCGATGCTAAAATGATATTTTATCGACGCTTTAAAGCATCCAAAAATATTGTTTCAATGCTTTTATATGTATCAAAAAATTGGGGTGAAGATGAAAATCTTGACAGTTTTAAAAAGTGTCAGAAAGCATCGAAACGTTCCGACGCTTTAAAGCGTTGACAAATTTTTTAAAGCATCGGTAATATTTTTTTAAAAAAAATAATCGAGTCGAATGGGGGAGGTTCCCTTCTCTTAAAGCGTTGGCAACATTAAAAAAAAAAATAACCGAGTCGAACGGTGAGGTCCCCGTCTCCTCCTCCGCCGCCTCGTGCGACCCGGCCTGTCCGCCACGACCCGGCACACCAGCATCGCCACAACCCTCCCCTTGTTTTGCCCCTCCCTTCTTTTTGCCAGGTCAATTCAGTTCAAATTTATCAGCAAAAGTTATAGGAATTAATGAAAGGAAACATACAGACTGTTGGAGATGCATCAGACAAATCTCAGAGGTGGACAAATAACTAAGAGAGAATTAATCAAAAGAAAAGGAAAGAAGGGTGTATTCGTGGGTGGCGACCTTGAACTTGGTCCGGCCTCTGGGAGGAGGGAGAGGAGCCCATAGCATGGAGGGAAGATCGCTTCCACTTACAGGAGTTTCCTTGGCTTCCCAAGTTTGTATTAGGAGCTCGAGAGGTGAAGACAAGACCAGCGGAGTGGGAGCGCAGCCTCGCTGCAGGCGATGAAAGAAGAGTGGCACGCATGGACGCAGCCATCCCTCGGCTCCATTTTTTGTGATTTGCGACTAAGAGGCGAGCGGCGAGCCATATCAAGCGAGGCATTCCACGGCTCGAAGGTGTTGGTCGGCGGTGGCGAACGACGCAGCACCTCCAGAGATCCTTCCTCAGCCTTCAGTTAGTCTGCTTAAGTGATCTAAGATCCAAATTAACCAACATTAGAGAAGAATAGAGAATTTGACTCAGAACAGAGGAAATGATCGCGATTAAATCTAACCTTGATTCTCTTAATGCTGGCACTGAAGAAGAGGAGCAAATCTCGGTAACGATGTTCTACGCCACTTGCGGTGAGATTGCTTCGATCTGACCGATCTTCACAACGTTCGGCCACCGAAACAGAGTAAGGATTAAGAGCTCGGCAAGGCTCCACTAAGACCAAACTACAGAAGAATGAAAGGATAAAAAGCAAAAGAGAACGGGAGAAGAGGGATGTGAGGAGATTAGAGGAAAATTTTTTGAGCTAGGTAAGGCTTTGGATAATGATGAGGAAAAGGGGAAAAGAGGGAAAGAAACTAACGCGCTTGTCGCCCTCTTCCTCCTCAGTTGGTCTTTCGTCCACCTCCGCACTGCCTCCCACCTTTCTGGCGACCTCATCATCGCCTCGCCGCCCTCTTCGTCAGCTCCCGCTTTGTCTTAGTCCTCGTCCTCTTTGCCAAGTGGACAACGGGGTCAAAGGCGTGGCGGCCAGGGAAGAGAGGGGTGTCCGCGGCGGGGGCAGTCGGTGGTCAAGATGGGGAGGAGATTTGAAATCTCTGTTGGAAACAAGGTGGGCACATAAGATTGATGGAAGTGAAGGATTTTTTCAATAAGAAAAATGATACTCTATATTAGAGGGAATATAATTTTTGGATCTCTCTCTATTTTTCATCATCATCTTCTTCTTCTACTTCTACATTGTATGGGCAAACACCTCCCATATTTATAAATATCTAGATGTCCTTTCATATACCACTATTTAATACATGCATAGAAAAACTAAAAGATATTTGCAGAAAATTAAGAGTCAATTACAAAATACTAAGAGTCAATTTTAAATTTCTGAACCATCTTATCTTTTTAAAATGACTCTTCCTTTCTCTTATGAAGCCTTTGGTCTTTTCAAGAGTGACTCTTCCTTTATCCCATGAAGCCTTTGGTCTTTTCAAGAGTGACTCTTCCTTTCTCCCATGAAGTCTTTAGTCTTTCAAGAGTGCATTAAAACAAGTTTAATATTCCAACATTTCCTCCCATAAACTTGTTTTTTCTTGGTGCCATGACTCCAAGCATCTTTCTTAGCTTTTAAAATCTTCACTTTTGAGTGATTTTATAAATATCAGCAATTTGCTCATTTGATTTACAGTACACAACATTCACAATACCTTTCTTAACTTGATCACGAAGAAAATGAAATCTTGTGTCAATGTGTTTGCTTCTTCCATGTTAAACTGGATTCTTAGCTAGTTCAATAGCAGACTTATTATCAACATATATCTTCACAGGCTCCTTTTGTGAATGATTCAATTCTTTCAATAAGTTGCGCAACTATATGGCCTCACAAGCACATGATGCTGCTGCAACATACTCTGCTTCACATGTAGATAATACAACAATGGATTGTTTCTTTGAGCTCCAAGAAAAAGCATTAGCACCAAAATAAAAGATATAACCAGAAGTGCTTTTCCGTTCATCAAGATCTCCTCCCTAATCACTATCAGAAAAACTAATTAAACTTGCATCATTGGAATGAGTATAAAACATACCATGATCAAGAGTTCTTTTGAGGTATCTTAGAATCCTTTTTGCTGCCATCCAGTGTGACTCCTTTGGATGTTCCATTTATCTACTAATCAAACCAACTCCATAGACAATATCAGGTCGGCTTATAGTAAGATAACGAAGACTTCCAACAAGGCTTTTGAAGAGAGATGAGTTCACCTCCTTTTCTTCTCCTTCTTTACTAAGCTTGGATCCATAAGCAACTGAGGTGTTTACTTCTTTGCACACTCCATTTTGAATTTTTGTAGAATATTTCTAGCATAACTTTCTTGAAAAATGAAGATGTCATCTTCACTTTACCTTACTTCAATGCCAAAAAAATAAGACATCAAGTCTCCTTCCGTCATTTGAACTCCTTGCTCATGGTTGCTTTGAACCCATATATCATTTCCATGCAATTATCTGTCACAAGTAAGTCATCCACATATAGACATATAATTAAAATGTCATCTCCTTTTTTATTTACATAAATAGCATGTTCATAGGAGCATTTGTTGAAACCACAATCTTGAAGATAGTGATCAATTCGAGCATTCCAAGCTCTCGGTGTTTGCTTTAATCCATATAAAACTTTGTGTAACTTGTACACTTTATCTTCCATGCCTTTATGGATATAGCCCTCAGGTTGCTCAATATAGACTTCTTCTTCAAGGTAGCCATTGAGAAATGCTGACTTTACATCCATTTGATATATTTTCCACTTGTGATGAGATGCAAGTGAGAAAATGAACTTTATTGAATCAAAATGGGCTACAGGCGTGAAAACTTTGTCATAGTCAAGCCCTTTCTTTTGCTTGTAGCCTTTGGCAACCAAACGAGCTTTGTATTTTTCTACCTCTCCATTAGCAGTGCGCTTCACTTTATACACCCATTTGATGCCTATCGCCTTTTGTCCTTTTGGAATTGAAGTCAACTCCCAAGTATTATTCTTTTCTATGGCAAGAATCTCCTCCTTCATTGCTTTTCTCCATTCAACTTTCTGCATAACTTCATCAAATGTTAGAAGTTCAATATCAGCAAATAAACAATATAAATCAACTTGTTTAACTTCTTCTATTTCATCATAAAGATCACTAATACTTCTAACTTTCTTGTTGACTCTTCAGGGCTTATAGAACTTCTTGAGGAAGTCGGTGTAACTTGTGGTGATGAAGATGATCTTGCTGGTGACAAGATTGGTTGAGTAGCTTCCTCATTTGTATTCTCCTCAGCTTCATTATAAGGTGTTATATATTTGATATGAGAATCTTTGCCATTCCAATCCCATACTCCATCTTCATTGAAAATCACATCCCGACTGATGATGACCTTATTTATCATTGGATTATACAATTTGTAGGCTTTGGATTGCTCACTATATCCTATGAAGATGCATTTTTGGCTTCAATCATCAAGCTTCTTCCTCTTCTCTTGTTGTACTTGGGCATAGGCAATACATCCAAAAATCTTCATATGGCTTACTCCTGGTTTGTAGCCACTCCAAGCTTCTTCTAGTGTCATACCTTTGATGGCTTTTGTTGGGCTTCGGTTGATAAGATATGCTGCACATGCCACCCCTTCAGCCCAAAAATGCTCGGAAAGGTTCTTCTCTTTCAACATGCTTCTAGTCATGTCAAGAATGGTCCGGTTCTTCCTCTCGGCCACTCCATTTTGTTGTGGAGAGTACGGAGCGGTGAATTGATGTCGAACTCCTTCTTCATCACAATAGCTTCTAAAAGCATTTGACATATATTCTCCGCCTCTATCGGATCTTAAAATCTGCACTTTATTGTTACTTTCTTTTTCAACTAAAGATTTGAAATATTTAAACATAAAGAGTGCAGCCGACTTTTCTTTAAGAAAATAAACCCACAACTTTCTACTAAAGTCATCAACAAATGTTATAAAATATTTGTTACCACTACAAGATTCTAAAAGAGGTCCACATATATCAGTATGCACTAGTTGTAATGGTCTTGTTGCTTTCAAGATTTTCTACTTTGAAGGGAGCTTGTTGGCCCAGATGGCAACCCAAGAGGGGGGGTGAATTGGGTATTTAAAAATTAACCTTTTAAAACAATTTAAACTATTGAAGAGAGGATACACAATTAATTCAAGTTAAAGTGCAATAGCTAGAGAGAGAGACAAATAAACACGGCAAACACAAAGTTTTTATAGTGGTTCGTGTATCCAACACCTACGTCCACTCCCAAGCTCTACTTGGGTCCACACTATAATCTCCTTGATTACAGTCGAGTTGTTTTACAAGCTCACAACCCAAACTTATTGTTTTTCCGGGATCACAACGAACCCAGCCGGTTTTACACGGGCTCACCAGTACAAAACCCAACACACAAGCTTTCCTTAGCTAGTGTCGAGGTAAACTACCTCCACTAATTCAATCCACTGATTGAATTAGCAAATCATAAGATAAAATATGAGTTTAGTACAAAACAGCTCATTTGAGCAGATATTTCAAAATAAAAGCAAGGTTTAGAAGGGCCTGTTTAGATTCGATTTGAGTGCAGGCTTTTCTTCTTTCTTCTTTTCCTCAACTCCTTTGAAGTGTGGAATCGGGCCTCGGCTCAGATTCTTCACGGATTGAATGTTGGAGTTGATTTGAGCTTATTCTCCTTTCTTTGAATGTTGAAAATCTCTTGAGTTGATCTTGAATGGCTCTTGGATTTTCTTCTAGACTTTCTTGGATTGATGAACTTGAGCACAGATGAAGTCTCCTTTGATTTTGCTCCTTCTCTTCACTCTATTTTTGAATCTCGAATTTTCAAATGATGCTCTGTTTTCCTCTTCCTGAAAGATATTTCTCCCCTTTTTCTTTCTCTCTTGATCTATATGTATGTATATGTTTGATTGAAAACGGCCTCACTATTTATAGACTCTACAAAAATATAGCCGTTAGAAACAAAGAAATTTAGCCGTTATTAAAAAATATTACCGTTGGCACTGAGTTGGCATTCAGAAAAAATCATGCCCAGATTTGTTGGAGTCGGCTCCAACTTTAGGCGAGTCGGCTCGAAGACGCGATGCCAAAAGTAGAAACATTCAGAAAGTTAAGGGGTCGACTCAACAAAAATAAGGTGTCGGCTCCTGACAGTCGGGGGTCGACTCATGAAAAGCAAGGGGTCGACTCGAGAAGTGCTCAGAAAAATAACTCTCTGGAGTCTGAGCGGAGTCGACTCTCACAGTCATGGAGTCGGCTCGACAATATTGGGGGTCGACTCTTGAAATCATAGGGTCGACTCGAGAAAATTAGGAATCTCTGTATACTGAGTGGAGTCGACTCTGAAACTCTAGAATCGGCTTCGGAACGTAACAAAAATCAGAGAATTTTCTGATTGACTTTGAAATTCGTTCCAGATTAATTTTAAATCAATTTTTGACTTGAATATAATAAATTTGATATTAAGAATCAATTCAAGATATGTTCCAAAAACTTATTGATTGAAATATGAAGTATAAGAATTTCTTTTTAAAAGCTTAACATAGAGCTTGAAGCTACTTTTCAATTGATTATAGTCATACTTAACATACTCATTGATTATGAGAAATAAATTTATCGCTCATATAAATAATTCATTGCATCTTTTAATATACTCATGGCTTTTGGTAATCAAAAATCAATAAAATTGGGGCAACAATTTCTCAACAATCTCCCCAACAGAGCTTTTGCATGCTTAGCTAGTGTGCACTTCTCACAAACTTCATTTGGATAATTTATGTATGGAAGTCCTTTCACCATTCCCTATTAGAATTTCAAACTTCCAAAATTTAAATGTCCAAACCTGAGATGCCAAAGCCAGGAAGGGTCCTTGATATCCATTGCAAGCAATTTTGTGCTTTCGTCTTTAAGATAAGAGGAAACATCTTGTTCTTCGCCATCTGGACATGAGTAATCAGCTTTCCATTCCAATCTTTTAAAGTTAGAGATAGTCCTTCCATATGAATTGCATAACCCTTCTCTAACAGTTGGCCAATACTTAGAATATTATTCTTCAAACTTGGCACATAATAAATATGGAAATGAAATCAGGTTTACCATTCTTTTGCTAAATCATGATTTTACCTCTTCCTTTGATAGGAGCTTTGGAGAGATCCCCAAACTTCACACACAAAACTCCCCTTCTTGTAATTACATAAATAGCTCTTTTCTTTCACACATATGATTTGAGGCTCCTGAATCAAGAAACCATATATTCTTCAGTCTCCATCTTCTTGGCATGACAAAAGAAGAGTCGGTTCTCCTTTTTGGTTGTTGGATTCAATGTTGTTGCTTTGCTTATTGTTCCAATACTCATAGCTATAGTGTCCATATTTTGACAATTATAGCTTTGAACATTGGATCTTGATTGGTTATGACCTCCAATTGATCTTCTACCTCGTCCACGTCCACCTCTTCTGCCACCTCTTTCATTATTGAAATTTGAGCTTTGGCCTCCTCCATCATTATAGCTTCTTTGACCATGGCCATGGCTTCGACCACGACTACGGTAGTTGCTTCTGCCACCACGGCTATCACGATAGTTGTTTCCGCCATCTCTTTTGTTGCTAAAGGTAAATTGAAGTCCTTTATCTTGCTCCTTTTAATCTTTTACCTCCCTTGGATTGAAGTATTTGCTCCGTATTATGTGCTTCATTTTTCTTTGCATCTTTTGTTCATGAATTTGAAGTTTGCCCATCAATGCATTGATGGAGAGTGTATCAACATCATTAGCTTCTTCAATGGCGACAACAATATGCTCAAACCTCGGTGTTAAAGATCGAAGTATCTTCTCCACCACTCGAACATCTTCTACCTTCTCTCCATTTCTCTTCAATTGGTTTACAATAACCATATCCGAGAGAAGTAGTCAAATATGTTTTCGTCTCCTTCATGGTGGTGACTTCAAATTCTCCACGCAATTGTTGAATCCAGATTCGCTTCACCTTTTCTTCTCCTTTAAAGATAGTAGAAAGAGTATCCCAAGCTTGATTTGCAGAGGTTGCTTCAGCAATTCTCTCAAATGTCACCTCATCTAAAGCTTGATATAATTGGAACAAAGCTTTTTTTGTCTCTTCTCCTTAAGCCCCTTAAAGTATCTTTTTGTGCTTGATTGTACCCTCTTTCTTGCTTTGCTGTAGGCTTGGTATAGCCATCTTGAACAATTTCTCATAGATCTTGTGAGCCAAATAAGGACTTCATTTGGATACACCAATTCCCATAGTTCTCCTTAGTAAGCTTGGGAACTTGAATATGCACACCATCATTGGCCATCTCCCTCAAGATTGGTCTTCTCAAAAAAATAAGGCTCTGATACCACTTGTTGGAAACAAGGTGGGCACACAAGATTGACGGAAGTGGATGATTCTTTCAATAAGAAAAATGATACTCTATATTAGAGGGAATACAATTTTTGGGTCTCTCTCTATTTTCATCATCATCTTCTTCTTCTACTTCTACATTTCATGGGCAAACATCTTCAATATTTATAAACATCTAGATGTCCTTTCATATACCACTATTTAATACATGCATAGAAAAACTAAAAGACATTTGCAAAAAATTAAGAGTCAATTACAAAATACTAAGAGTCAATTTTAAATTTCTGAACCATCTTATCTTTTTAAAATAACTCTTCCTTTCTCCATGAAGCCTTTGGTCTTTTCAAGAGTGACTCTTCATTTCTCCCATGAAGCCTTTAGTCTTTAAAGAATGCATTAAAATAAGTTTAATATTCCAACAATCTTGGACGAGAGAGAAAGAGGCAGGAATTTTTTTGGCATGAGGGAGGAGCGGGAAGGAATTGCACCCTCTGTATCGAATTTTTTAGTTTTAAAATTGAAACAGACGATGCCAATACTTTAAAGCGTCGACAAACTGCGAATTCAGAAAGATATTTAACGATCTCGGTGCTTTAAAGCGTCGTTAAGTTTTATAAATGTCGTTAAATGCCGATGCTTTTTAAAAGCATATATGGATTTTGATTTTTTTCTATGCTTTTTCGAAGCGTCGAAAAAATAGAATTGTTATTTTTTTTTGTTGTTGCAGTGATAAGGCGGTACCATCATGTAGCCAAATGACACCAGTGGTGGTAACATTTCTTTATATTTTGCCAATTGGGGCTTATGCCCATGGATACACGCCATCTTTGTTAGCAATCAAAGGTTCTCATTTTGAGTCTTGAATGATGCATCTCCAATTATTTAGATCTGAATAGTTATAGTAGGACTGGGCAGGTATCTTTCTTTTAGAAAAAATATTTCTTAGCATATGTGATTATTTATTCGCTAACAATTCTGAGACACGACAAACAAGCTAGCTTCGACTTTCCGGCACTTCTAGAAATGAGCTCAAGATGGTCCAGTATGAGTTTCTGAAGTCGAAAAACAATCCGCGCCAATATCCCTATACTTGCGTGTTCCAAGTGCTTGGACCGTTGATGCCAGCTCCCCTGAACGTTTTCCATTCGCCAAACTTGACCGCAACCTTTCATTGGAAGTCCATGGATGTTAGGCCCGCTGAAATAGCTAGCAAAAGTGGAAAACCGCCGCCATCTCGCTGGAAAATATCTAGACGCGTCAAATTGACTGCCTCATACGCCTCTCTCTACACTATTCAATACTAACAGATTTTATCGATGCTATTTTGACGAAACCTTTGTGGATTTCGGTTTCGTTTTTGTCCGCTCATGTGGATCAACAGCAGACACAAGAGAGGAATTCTAGAAATAAGCCTTCTAATTAACAGTCCAATGCCATGTTTCCTCCCTCTTCTGTTATTTTATTCCAGGATTCATGCATCTTCCGTGTGCTGGTTTCCATCCTAGGTCTATCATATATAGTCGGTGCCACGGTTTCATACAAACACGTGGCTCTGGCAAAGCCAAGTGGCAATTTGCTTCTAGACAAACTAGGTACAGGACTACGAAGATCGTCACCATGGAAGTGCATGTTCGTCAAATGCGCTAGGTTTTTGGATAACCTTCGCAAAAAAAGTCCACTCAATTGACGATTAGATTAGACTAGTTCATTGAAGTCCATGTAGAAAGTTTTCTCACCTCTTGAATCGTCTATAAACAAAGTCGCAATAAGTAGCGTGCGCAAATCAGTCAAAGTGGAATTCGTGCTGAGAAGGAGAAGGGAAGTCATTGTGCTCAGAGATTCAATGTTGCGTGCAGAGAAATTTCATCTACTCAACTCAACTCATCTAAGCCTTTTCCCAACTACAGAAATTTCATCTTAGAGTTAAATCAAATTCAATAAGTATATATTAAAATATTAGTTGCTTACCTTCATGAGTTGAGTCAATCAATGAAACAAAATAAAAACAAATGACGAAAGAAGTCTTTGCTGCTAAGAAACAGGGGGCTTGGGTATGATGAAAATTCACCCGCCTAATTTGTCTAACCTTGGATTAGACTCCGACCCAGTCTTTCACTGGAAGGAGGGAAAAAAAAAAAATGAATGCATCTGCTATAGATTCCAAATAGTCTCTCATAGTTTGTGCAAATATTTAATATCGCAACAGCAATTAATTGATGAATGAAAGACCTTTGTAGTGATCCAATTTTTAAGATCAACTTATATGCATTCGCTCGAGTATTTCTTATCCAACTTTCCCAGAGAGGATGGTGCAATCGATAGGGTCATACTGGGTAGGAAATGGATTGCCGAATCGAGCAACATGCCATAGCAATTCCTTTTTTTCCTTTGTAATTAATCAGCTGTAAGATATTGAACATGGAGGAGTGCATTACTGACAGAACCTCTTCTATTATTCCATTATTGCTGCATTACAGGCCACTGAAATGGCCTGTAAATCTGGTTACATTAATGACCTTATTACAAAGCTATCAGAGACTCCAAATAGTCTTTTATAGATCAATGAACTCTCAAAAGCCTCAAGGGCAGAAGGTAACCTTATAGTTGGTCCCACCGGGGCAAGTGAAGGTGCTGGTGGGATCATCTTTAGGGTAACTATAGGCGTTCGGGCATAGGCCCTTGAAGAACTGGGAATAGGTGGTTGGCTGACAGTCGGAACCCGTAGGGCAGCAGTACTGATCGGTCTTGAAGATGGTGCATGGGTCATCGCAGCCGCCGGTCACTTTGAGCTCGCTGGGGCACTGCCCGACGACGTCGGCGGTGCATTGGATATCTTGGCTGCAGCTGGCCGAGGTGGAGCGGAAGTCCATGGGCACGTTGAAGCCCTGGACGAGGGAGATGTCGATGAAGTCGAGGTTGGTGTAGTAACCGGGGGAGTTCTGGTTGAGGGCGAATTCGGCGAGGGTGTTGGGTGGGAGCCGTAGGCGGTGCAGGCGAGCTTACCGCAGTCGCCGGTCTGGCAGTTCCCGTTGCCGTTGGCGTCGAAGTTGCAGCCGGTGCGGGGCCAGATGCGGGCAGCGGCGGTGCCAGGGTTGACGGTGACGGTCCAGGTCTGACCCTGGTCGAGCTGCTGGCCGCCGCCGACGTTGCCCGGGGCTGCCCATGCGGCCCACACGGTGTAGCCGCAGTTGTTGACGACGTCGAAGGTGGCGGCATGGGAGAGCGTGAGGAGGAGGAAGGGGAAGAAGAGGAGAGCGAGGGAGGTCGAGGAGGCCATTTTGATATCTAAGGAAGATAACTTTCTGGTTGAGGATTGCGTGGGGTTGTGGGAGGGGAGTTAGGAGTATTTATAGAGCGAAGCGGAGGGTGGGACGGGGAGGGCGTTTTTTCTTTCTATCTTTTTTTTCTTTTGACGTGCCCGCATGGATTGGAATAATGTCATGCTCTGGATGGTATGGAATTAACTAAGCGGAGACCGGAGGCGGCTCGCTTGCATACGACGAACGGGCGAAAAAGATCAGGTTGAGTTTTAAGTTTTTATTCATAATTTTTTGGCTCATTGGAAGACTTTTCTAACTCTAAACCATTCGAATTTTTTTTTTAACTGTTGAACCGCTGTTTTGTCATACGAGCTGGACTAGAGTTTTTTCTGTAAAAAATATATTGTAAATCAACATATATTTTCGCCATAATTATAAGTTAAACATTCGTGCGGATATTGATTAAGCTTCCCGACGTAACTAAATTAAGTTTGTTTATATAATTGAAATTATGACTTCTAAAATCTAGGAGGGACTAATCTTCATCATTTCTGTCTTGGACACCCACCTTACCATCAGAGGACTGACTCTAACAAAAAACCTACCTTCTGAATCCAAGTGGAAGAAACGATGCTATTCAAATAAGTGGTCGATGTTTTATACAATTCAAAATTAATTAAAATATTTGCTTTTTTACATAAAACTGTTTTTTTCTTGTTTTTTTTGGTCTAGAGTGGGCTCAACCCTAAAAACTCTTGTGTGCATCCAATAAAAATGATAAGCCTTGGGAACGTTATAATTATTCATCCATGAGTCACGGTCAGCGTTCTCTTCTCTGTTAATATTTTCCATGCAACAAAATTCACGGTAGCTTCCTTTGTAGCAGTGGCCGGGTCGGGCAGACACAATTAAGTTGTGGCTGCTCTACCTTGGTCAACACCTTATTGGATTAATGGATTTCCAGTAGCCTCCCCAGGTTAAACCTATTAAAAGAAACAGCGAAGCTGGAGGTAGAAAGTATCTTCATTAAATTAAATAACACATGCTTGCAGTGACATACATAGATTTTATAAGGATACAAAATTTCTACTTAAAATATACTGCGTACGTGTCTTGCTTAAGGTAACTAGATCAGC
Organism: Calamus simplicifolius; assembly: GCA_900491605.1. Lineage (NCBI taxonomy): Eukaryota > Viridiplantae > Streptophyta > Magnoliopsida > Arecales > Arecaceae > Calamus > Calamus simplicifolius. Next base: position 5,626 of record UESW01002516.1, on the reverse strand, counting down.
CTTCACGGCCATGGGCTCTATGCAGAATTGATGAATAAACTTTCACGTTTTTCAGAAAATATACTTAATATATTATAAAGCAATCTAAGAAACACTACTGACAGATTAAAGGGTCTCTCATAGTGGCCGAACTTAATAACCTAATTACTTTAAAGTAAAGCAAGTGAGGCTGAATCCAACCTTGCTAATACCCGGTCATCAGTGACTACACCAACGGTCCTAGAACGCAATCTCAATTCAGGAGTTTACTATAAAAAAATAGATTTCCACAAATTCAATTATATTTTATAATATTTAAAAATTTCGAACTAATACCTTGGAGGATACGTTAAGATGTTCGCTGTGATCATTATCTACAAATAACATGACAGTGATGACACTCATTTTTGGTTATTGACTATATATGTTTACAGACTGCTTACAAAATCTTATCTTTTCTTGAATCATTCCATTTCAGTTGTCGTGTACCCATGCACTAATTCCTTTTTTCTGGTCACCAGATAAGCAGAGATTGCTAGTATTGAAGTAAAAATTATGTGTTGCTAGTATTGAAGTAAAAATTATGTGTTTCATATGGGAAAAATAGGGTTCTATCAAAGAAGTCTAATTGCTCAATAACAGCTTTAACCTTTAATCAAATGTTCTCACAATTGATGATACCGTCGAGATTTGAAGCTTGAGTGCTTTTTCATCACTAGCTAGCCCAGCTCACTTCCACCCAAAAAAATAAAGCCAACAAAATGGATCAATATATTTTTTATTTGAATTAAGAAAAGGCCAGCCTTCATCATCGGTTTCTCCCTAAAGTTTAACCTTCGGCATAGGAAACAAATTAAGAAAGACTATTTTTTTCAAAAAAATAATAAAAAAAAAGTGTGAACAGATTGCTGAATAATCTCTGTGGGCTTCTACGTACGAGGGAATTCTGAACCTCTTGGACTAATGGTGCATCCAATTTCCAGTCCCTGTCCTAGAACACTCCACGCAAAAAAAAAAAAAAAAGCACAGATCAGGCAAAGTATTCGGAGACTATGATGTCGGCATGCGTTGAATTCCAACCTATGCAGCTGGCTTCCGATATTGTGTGGAAACATGTAGCTCAGAGATAGAAGACAAGCCCCGGTGAAGCCGGATGATATGTGGTGTTAGTCTCTTGGGGCCCACACTTTGAGGACCAAGGCGAACTTTGATCAGCTATATGATGAGCATGGGAACAAGTGCATGCATCAAAGGAGGATCCAGGATCAGGACGGAATATTCAATTCCACAAATTAATTAATTGAAGCAGGTCCTCGTATACTCTCCATCCGATTGCATGACTTGCAGGTCGCTGGCAATTGACTTATAGCTGGCAAGAAAAGCCACGTCAGTGTAAAATTTGTAATTTAATCTAGATTAAGATGCTATAGCAAATTAAAGATATATTAGAGAAAATAAATGATATTATACTTGAATTATTCAAAGCTTACGTTATATCTAAAATTCTAGGAGCCACACACTACTACAAAAAGTTAAATAGACTACAGTAGTTTTAGAAAAAAGACTATATTTTTCGTAAACAAATGTAGTCTTATTTTTTCACAAATTAAAAGGCTACATTTTTATTTAAAACGTAGTCTTGAATTATCTAAAAATATAAAAAGACTACATTTTTAAATAAGATGTAGTCTTATATATAAAAAGACTATATTTTTAATTAAAATGTAGTCTTATATTATATGATAATATAAGAAGACTATATTTTTAAATAAGACGTAGTCTTATATTATCTAATAATAAATTTTAGACTATGTTTTTAATTAAAACGTAGTCTTATATTATCTGATAATATAAAAAGACTACGTTTTCAATATCTTATAATATAAAAGACTATATTTTTAATTAAAAGGTAGTCTAATATAATTTTAATTAAGATGTAGTCTAATATAATTTCTCTCCTCCTAATTCACTTTTCCCCTTTTCCTAAACGAAACCCCTCGCGATACATACCCAAAATCAAATTTCTTTCTCCACAGTTTTGTTCTAGGGTTTCGTTTGTGGAGACTCCACCGCCCACCATGCGGGATTAAGGTTGAGGAGACTCCATCATCATCGATCAGGATTTCGTTTATAAGGACTCCATCACCAGGCAGGATTAGGGTTTTGTTATTCACCAGGCTAAGATTCAACTGCAGGTAAAATTTTTTTTCTTAATCTAATGATGAAAGAGAGGGCAAGAGGGGTGGCCGGCATGGGGTTCGGCTCGGGCCCAGCAGCGTGCCCGCCGGGCTGGAGCCACAGCCGACAGCCCCACCGAACCTGGAGCGGTGTCGGGTGGGGGACGTCGGAACCAAGCGGTGAAGGCGGGCGGAGAGCGAAGGAGAGGGTCGCGGCCCTCTCCTATGTGGGAGCCAAATCGGCTCCCGTGTTAGTGCCCATCGGGCTAGAGCTACGGCCGGCAGCCCCATCGGAGCGGCGTCCGATGGGGGACACCGAAACCGACCGGCAGAGGCAGAAAGAGAGCAGAGGAGAGGGCCGCGGCCCTGTCCTGTGCGGGAGCCAAACCGGCTCCCGTGTTCACGACGCCGGGATGGATCCTCGGCCGGCAGCCCCACCAGACCTAGAGCGGCGTTCGGTGGGGGACACCAGAACCAAGCGGCAGAGGCAGGCGTAGAGCGGAGGAGAGGGCCGTGGCCCTTTCCTGTGCAGGAGCCAAACCGGCTCCCACGTCGGTTCGGGCCCGGCGGCGTGCTCGTCGCCTCACCAGGCCTGAGGTTTGACAGGAGACCCCCATCGGCGCCGGGAGAGCATTCGGTGAGGGTCCGACCGTGCCATCGGCTCAGTGAGGAGCGGCGTAAGAGGAAAGAGAGAGAAAGAGAGAGAAAGAGGGAGAGAGAGGGGGAGGCCACCGACCGGTCGCCGACGGTCGATCTGCTCAGAAATTAGCCGACGGTGGTCCTGGCCGCCGGCACGGCTCTCCACTGTTTCGAGTGAAGCAGGGGAGCCATGTTTGGGCTTTTTGGGTCGGGTTGGGCCGGTTTGTGAGCCTAGTTGAGCCAAGTTTTTGAGCCCTATAATGGGTCGTGGTCAGAAAAAGGAATATAGGGCCCGGATCAGCGTTGATCCTAGTTTTTTTGGGGTATCTTTATTTCCCCATTTGGACTGTTATTCGGAAAGATATTCAAGCCCAAAGTTGGGCCCATGAATAGACTTCGGTAGCAATTAGGGAATACTTTATCATTTCAATTTTAGAGATTTGATGGTGGAAATTGATGCTGTAGGTACCCAGAGGTCCTAATGTTATAGCCTAATTTTCTTTTTTTTTTTTCTTTTTTTTTTTTGAAAATAAGGTGATTGTTGATTTTTCTTTTTTTTTAAAAAATAAAGATAGTTGATATGCTTTCGAACATAATATCTTTTTCATTTTAGGAACAGAGATGGTGGATTCATCGGGCATGAAAAGTAGGTCGAAAGAGATTTATGACAAAGCAAAGAAAGCTGAACCACTGTAAGTTATTACATATCTTTCAAATTTATTAGTTTGTTAGATAAAATTAATTATATTTTTTGATTTAATTAAGTTTGATTTTATTAAGTAGCTACTAGTATTTTTTGAATTTAAACAAACTAGATAAGTCATGGTACTCTGCTGATAGACGTATAAAAAGATACGAGGATGGTGTTAGAATAATTGTTAGAAGAAAAAAAAAATCTAATTAAAATAACAAAGAGAAGATACTGAGGAAAGAAAATCATTACTTGATCAACTACATTGACTTCTTGAAGAAAATTAGAAAGTTGAGAGAAATTTCAAAAATTATTGCAAGTTGCTCATCAATATGTTTCAAAGAAAGGTAGCTGCTGCTCAGTTAAAAAATCGCATCCAAATAAAACTGTTGCTAATTCTGATACACAAAATGATGCAAGTATAGAATTAGTTACTATTGGACAAAGAAACATGCAAAAGGTATGTTAATATTTACTTATATTTGTAGCATTTTATTTAAATTCATAGTACATATATTTTTTAATGTTATTGTTTTAAAGGGAAAAACCATGCAAATTGGCAATAAGATCTATTGATAATATAATTGGATATGGTACAGTGATTGAGAATGTAGCACCAAACTTTGCTGTACATGGAGTTCCTTTGGGTATTCATAATTATCGTGTATCTATTGATGCTTGTTTTGACAATGATGCTCTCCTTCTAATAACAATTGGTGATGATCATGTGAAAGTTAAAGATTTTATTGGTTCTCACATTGCATGGCCTCAATCATTAGTTATTGATGATCCAGTCAAGGTATCTGAAACTTCTTAACTTATCCATAAATTTGTGATTAATTTATATTGATAATCTATTTGCTATATAGCATTTGCATGTGAATTGAATTTCATTATTATTAATAGGCTAAGATTGTTCGGCAATAAAAGTTACAGATAAAAAGCAAAGAAAAGGGTCCATGGAGTTTGTCATATTTAAAGAATCATATTGCAAAAAGTTTAGGAGATACAAATACAATAACTGTGGTATTGGATGTTGGTGTCTTTAATCAAGAACGGATCTGTTATATTTATCGGGAAGATATCAATAACTTTTGCTCGATGGAGGAGATTAGTTGTAGTTGTATTATGCTATATATGAGGTAATAAGATATTTTTATATTTTTTGCGTTTCATATGCAATCACTAGATGTTACAAGTTTCTAATAATAACCGTGGGATTGAATAATTTGATTTGTGTAGCTATATGTATAACCAACTCAAGAAATCAAAACTACTCAACATGTATGGCTTCGTAGACCCTGCACAGATCTCTATACACTCTCGATCAACTAGAGTACGATCAGATTTTATTGCTAAAAAATTAGAGCATTGTAAAATGGATCAATTGTTTCTAACTTCTTATAACTCCGGGTAAGTGGTTTTTTAATGAAAATTGATACTTTTGACATTATGTTAATTATTGTTATTATGTTTATGAAGGAATCACTGGTCCTTGGTGGTTATTGACCCTCATGGGGACAAAGTGTATTTTTGATTCTATTGGACGTTCAATTGGAAAAGAATTAAAATGTATTATTAATACGTAAGTATTTATTTCTTTTTAATTTTGCAGTAATTTGCCAGGGTTATATCATTTGAATCTTGCATTATTATTATACTTTGCTATATCAGTGCACTCAAAATATACAACGCTAAAGCTAAACGAGTTGCAAGAAAAACATTTACTTGGGAGTCAGTTAAGGTATATTGACATGCGTATTCTTTTTTATAATTTATAAAATTTGATCTTATTTGTTTAAGTCTTATAAAAACTTTTAAATTCATCTTTCAAGTGTCCTAAGCAACCATCAGGTGTTGAATGTGGCTATTATGTCATCATGTATATGAAGGAGATCATTGAGAATCATATCATTTCAACTGATAAAAAGATAGGTTATTATTGCATATATGATTCATATATATAAGTAGTACTTTTTATGATTTTAGATTTTTATGTCATGTCATTTAGTGCTCTTTTCTGTGTAACTTATGTGTATATGCAGTTTGCTAAGAAGAAAACTTATAAACAAGAAGAGATCAACATTATGCGTGGAGAATGGGTCGAGTACTTGCAAGGTTTTATTTGAAGAAAATTGGC
>UESW01002515.1:188562-205278 GCA_900491605.1 Calamus simplicifolius | reverse complement strand
GACAAAGGACTATAAAGAGAGTGACAACTCTATGATGCAATTTTCAGTGGAACAAAGGTGAGCTCACACCTCAAGAAATATTTAGGGCCTTGAGGAGAATAACAGAATAAGAGGACCTTCTCTAAAGAAAGATCCTAAAGTTTATTTTAGCCCATAGTTGATAGTGCACCGGAGTCACTAGTTAATCCCAGACTTCTGATATTAACTCAGTTGTTTCTAATCCTCCAATTCTTTCATAGATTTTGGATTTTTGCTAGCAATCCTTTAAGTTTCTGTTGCGGAAATCAGATCAATAAACAAATCAAAGCAATAAACAAACAAAGGAACACCAAGAATTTACGTGGTTCGATCATGGTGATCTACATCCACGGGCAAGGCAAACAAAATTCCATTATCAAAAGAGAGGAGGAGGTCTCAAACCCTTACATTACAGAAGTTTTCACACGTATATATATATATACGCCCCAAAAAAATACTTCCATAAAATAAACCCTAGCGGACCGGTTTGGTCCGGGCCCAACAAGAATATCGGGTCGGGTCAAAAAACCGGGCCCGATATATAAAATTCAAGACATATTTAACAAATCTCCACCTTGGCTTGAATTTAACAAACTAGAAGTCGAACATATTCTCCCAGCATCCCTAAGCCTACGTGAGCTAACTCGGTGTAGGAAACAAGGGATGCAACGAAAAAACATATCCACTTCAAGAAAAAACAAAAATAGAACTTTCATTCACCTCGCCACCAAGCCCCAGAAGGAGCAAACCTCAAACAAGCATGCCAATCAAGTCCAAGCAATGCTTAAACTTGTTGGCGGGAACTATCTTGGTCAGCATATCAGCAGGATTGTCAGCAGTATCAACTTTCTTTACTGTAATATTTCTCTCAGTAAATGCCTCTCGAATAAAATGATACTTGATATCAATGTGCTTAGTCCTCTCATGATATGCTTGATTTTTAATCAAGCAAATAGCACTCTGATTGTCACAAAAGACAACTGAATTGTCTTCCTGCTTGAGCCCAAGTTCTTGAACAAGATTTCGTAACCAAATAGCTTCTTTTACTGCTTCTGCTGCTGCCATATACTCTGCCTCTGTTGTAGACAAAGCAACTGTCGACTGTAAAGTTGATCTCCAACTTATAGCCGAGCCAGATAATGTGAAAAGATAGCCAGTCAAAGATCTTCTCTTATCAATATCCCCAGCATAATCAGAATCCACAAATCCCACAACAGAAGTACAGTTAGAACTATTTCTATCAAACATTAGGCCCAATTTTGTGGAGCCTCTAAGATACCTAAGTATCCATTTCACTGCCTGCCAATGGACCTTTCCAGGATGTGCCATATATCTGCTCACCACACTAACTGCCTGCGCAATGTCGGGACGAGTGCATACCATAGCGTACATCAAGCTACCAACTGCACTGGAGTATGGGACAGGAGACATTGCAGCCTCCTCGACCTCTGACTGAGGTGAATGTATAGCTGAGAGTCTAAAATGTGATGCTAAAGGTGTACTGACAGGCTTAGAGTTTTGCATCCCAAACTTCTCAAGTACCTTCTCAATATATCTCCTCTGTGAGAGATATAACTTACCTGCTTTCTGTCTCTCTGAATCTCCATTCCTAAGATCTTCTTGGCAGGACCCAGATCTTTCATTTCAAACTCCTTACTGAGACATTTCTTCAAGATCAACACATCTGTCATGTTCTTTGCAGCAATGAGCATGTCATCCACGTATAAAAGGAGATAGACAAAGGATTTATCTGAAACCTTCCTGAAGTACACACAACTATCATAGCTGCTCCTATGATAACCGCTCCGTATCATAAAACTGTCGAATCTTTTATACCACTGTCTTGGAGACTGCTTCAAACCATACAACGATTTCTTCAATCGACATACATGATCTTCCTTGCCTTCTACATAATAGCCCTCAGGCTGGGCCATATAAATAGTCTCCTCAAGCTCACCATGCAAAAAGGCTGTCTTCACATCGAGTTGCTCAAGCTCTAAGTCAAATTGAGCAACTATAGCCAGCAACACACGAATAGAAGTGTGTTTCACAACAGGAGAGAACACTTCATCATAATCAATTCCCTCCCTCTGATTGTAACCTTTAGCTACAAGTCTTGCCTTGCATCTACTAATTTCAACGCCTGGAATACCTTCCTTTTTCTTAAAGACCCATTTACACCCAATGGCTCTTTTTCCTTTAGGCAATGGCACCAAGTCCCAAGTCTGGTTCTTGTGAAGTGATTCCAGTTCTTCAGCCATAGCAACAGTCCACTTTTCTGATTCCGAACAAGTAACAGCTTCAGTATAAGTAGATGGTTCCTGAATACCCATATCTTCTGCTGTCGTAAGAGCATAAGCCACCAGATCAGAAAACCCATATTTTTGAGGGGGTCGAATCTCCCTCCTTTCTCTGCCAGTAGCAATAGAGTATGGCTGCTCCACCTCATCTAGAGCTTCCTCATCTGAACTAGAATCAATAGTAACAATTTGCTCGCTCAAATCATTTTGAGAGCTTTTTTTCGAAGCTCGACCTGAACCTCCACCTCATTTGTATCACTCTCATGGTTTCCTGCAGACTCATCAACAACATTCCTTTGATCTAGCATAAACTTTTCATTAAAAGTAACATCCCTACTAATAATGAATTTAGGTGAATTAGGTTCTATGCACCACAGACGATAACCCTTCACGCCATCAGCATAACCAACAAAGATACACTTCTTTGCTCTAGGTTCAAGTTTACCATCCTTAACATGATAGTAAGCAGGGCATCCAAAAACCTTTAGATTTGAATAATCACAAGGCTTACCTGACCACATCTCAAAAGGAGTCTTGCATTCAATTGCTGTTGAAGGAGAACGATTAACCAGATAGCAAGACGTGTTAACTGCTTCAGCCCAAAAAGCCTTTTCCATGCCAGCATTAGAGAGCATGCATCTTGCCCTCTCCAATAAAGTTCTGTTCATCCTTTCTGCCACTCCATTTTGCTGTGGAGTGTACCTGACTGTACGGTGTCGAACGATACCTGCATCTGCACAGAATTCATTAAAATCACCACCACAGAACTCAAGACCGTTATCGGTCCTCAGACGTTTGATCTTCTTCCCTGTCTGATTCTCAACAAGGGCTTTCCACTTCTTGAAGGTTTCAAACACTTCACTTTTTCTTTTCAGAAAATAAACCCAAACTTTTCTGGAATAATCGTCAATAAATGTCACAAAGTAAAGAGCACCACCCTTAGATGGAACCTGTGCCGGTCCCCATAAATCAGAATGTATGTAGTCGAGTGTACCCTTCGTTGAATGTGTGCCTGTACTAAAACTGACCTTGCACTGCTTGCCAAGAACACAGTGCTCACAGAAATCTAGTGAGGTTGCTCACCACATAGTAAACCACGTTTACTCAAAACTGTCATGCCACGCTCACTCATATGGCCCAAACGCATATGCCACAATTTTGTTCTATCATCAGCAGAAACAGAATTTGCTGTGCCAATCGAAGAACCCATAACTGTGCTACCCTGTAGATGATACAAGTGATTCACCTTGTTTCCTCTCATCACAACTAGATTGCCTTTGGTGACTTTTAGAACTCCACCTCCACCTGAGTACATACACCCAATGGAATCCAAACAGCTCAAAGAAATAAGGTTTCTCTTTAAGTCTGGTATGTGCCTAACTTCAGTCAAGGTTCTCACAACTTTGTCATGGCACTTAATCTGAACAGTACCAATTCCCACAATTTTGCATACTGCATCATTTCCCATAAAAACTGATTCACCATTCAATGGTTCGTATGTGGTGAACCATTCCCTATTTGGGCACATGTGATATGATGCTCCTGTATCCATTATCCAAACATCGTTTGAAAAACTAACAACAGAGCATGTCGTAAGAACTCTGTCTGACACACTAGACTCATCTTTCTCAGCAACATTCGCCGCATCTTGACGTTGACTACGTTGCTTATCCTTTCTCTTGAGCACAGGACAATCTGACTTGTAATGTCCTTTCTTGTGACAATAGTAGCACTCAACGTTCGTCGTATCTCCAGGTGGCCTAGATTTTGAACGACCAACAGATTTCTTTCTAAAAGCTTTATCCTTCTTCTTGGCCCTACCTCTCACGAATAAACCATCTGCCCTGTCTCCACTAGTATTTCCATTCAATTTTGTTCTCAATTCTGCAGAATTCAAGGATGCTTTAACATCCTCTAGAGTTATGGATTCACGTCCATAAAGCATCGAGTTCACAAAATTTTCGTATGAGGCAGGCAATGAGCATAACACAATCAAAGCTTGATCTTCATCCTCGAGTTTAATATCTAGATTTTTCATATCCATAACAATCTTATTAAACTCATTCAAGTGTTCCTTAATAGGCGTACCTTCTCGCATCTTTAGGGTATAAAGACGCTGCTTCAAATAAAGTCTCGATGTTAAAGATTTCTTCATGTAGAGACTTTCCAGTTTCTTCCAAAGACCGGCCGCTGTTTCCTCATCTGCGACTTCTCGCAAAACATTGTCTTCTAGAGACAACTGGATCGCACTATGCGCCTTCTCATCCATCTCTTCAATCTCAGCGTGGTCATGTCATCTGTATAATATTATCCAGTGCCCTAACAGAACCCTCTCGCTTCAATAAAGCCTTCATCTTTATTCTCCATAATCCAAAGTTGTTCTGTCCATCAAATGGTGCAATCTGAAACTTCAAAGATGACATCTCAAAAATTCCTAAGAATCGATCAACTTCACGGATGGAACAAATTCACGGACGAAACAAAGGCTTCCTCTTCACGTATGGCTGAAAAACAGACTCACGGCGTCGTCACCCTGAGTCGCGATCGCTGTTCGGACCAAAGATCGAGCTGCCGGCGAGGAGACGAATTCTTCCGAAAGAAAAAGTTCGCTCTTCTCTTGCTGCAACGAAAACCAAGACCTCTGCTCCGGAATACAACGTTCTGGCGAAACCCTGGGAGCTAGCGACGAGACGAGCCGGGAGCAAACGACGTCCTTCCGGCGACCGCTTAGACTCGGTCGAACTGCTCATGTGTCGGTTCCCTTTCCGCTTCGTGGGTGGATCGGATCGGATGGGAGAAGGCCCTCGCTGCTTTTTACCAAGTTCTCATCCGCTGCCCACTACCTGGAGCTGCTGCAGAACTCATAGAGCTTCCCGCGGTTGGTGAAGATGATGAGGACGACCTCGGCGTCGCAGAGCACGGAGAGCTCGTAGGCCTTCTTGAGCAGCCCGTTCCGCCTTCTTGAGCAGCGGCGTTCTCGCAACGACTTGACCTCGGGAGAGAGAGACAGAGAGAGGCGAGGTCGGTTCGGTGGGAAGCGTGGCGGCGCTCTCGCGACGACGCAACCTCGAACCTTCGGACGGGCAAAGTTTCCCCTTCAAAGACGACGGTAGCAGAGATCCAACGCGACACGAGCCGAGGCCGGGCTCGATTCGCTGCGCTGGAGAAGTTCCCGCGACTCCGGAACCTGCAGCGCTTATCCTCTCCAAGATCCAACGCGACGAGACCCCGACGCTAGCGATCGTCAGGAGCTCCAGGCTTCTTTGATTCCGATCGGCTAACCGAGAGAAAATAGAGGACGCTAACCAAAGAACAGAGGAGGCGGCAGGCGTCGAAGAGATTAGGGCTTTTGCACTACCTCGAAATCCGTGCCTTACGAGAGCTTCCAAAGCCACGAAGCCGTGATACAAGAAAAAAAAAGATTAGGGTTAGGTTTTTCCCCTTTTTTTTTCAACAAAATTTTCCGAACCAAAGCTCTGATACCAGTTTGTTGCGGAAATCAGATCAATAAACAAATCAAAGCAATAAACAAACAAAGGAACACAAAGAATTTACGTGGTTCGATCATGATGATCTACATCCATGGGCAAGGCAAACAAAGTTCCATTATCAAAAGAGAGGAGGAGGTCTCCAAAACCCTTACAAAACCATTACAGAAGTTTTCACACATATATCTATATATATATATGCCCCAAAAAAATACTTCCATAAAATAAAACCCTAGTGGACCGGTTTGGTCCGGGCCCAACAAGTATATCGGGTCGGGTCAAAAAACCGGGCCCAATATATAAAATTCAAGACATATTTAACAGTTTCAAATGGTGTATAATAGGTTATCAATTTTTTGTGAAGGAATATCTTGGAAACAAATAGCTAGTAAATTTCAAAAAAGCACCGATCATCTTTTTCTAGCCAAAATCTCCTCGGTTTACAAACAGTTCCTAAGCTAACTTTCAGACTATTTCATAGTATAGCCAAATCAATTCTTCAAAATTTAAAAATTTATAGAATGGGTGTGCACATAAGCTTTATAAATAAGTAAAATGCTTATGACGTCCTCCAAAGAGAGAGAAGCATGCAAATGAAACTCAGTCCACACACGTCCACATGTCCACTTACATGCACCGATACGTATTCATTTATGTATGCATGCATTGTTCATGTATGCAATGCATGCATGGATACATAAATATATGAACATACACATGTAACTATATATATTTAAATGCTTATCATGTGTACACATTTTAATACTCCAATGGTATCATGAATGCCTTTTGCCTGCATTTCATTGGCATTTAGTTTTGCATCATGTAGAGGTACAAAAGAGTTTTATTAAGCATAGTTTACTAAAGTAAAATTTGTGACAATTTCTTTCTGCACTTAAACAACAAGTAATTTATGCTTATTTTAATTAGTTTTTGTGAATTTTTTTTTCTCACTCTTTCATAAAAAAGAGATTTATGAGAATTTTTTTATTGATAATTTTCAAAGCATTGTACTTGATCGTTAGGTTACGATTTGATGTTTTGTTACCTTAATTTCTTAGATCTGACAAACTTCATTAGAAGAGTCAAAACATATCAAGAAAAGGTTCATAATTTTGCTAAAAATTAGTTACCAAGTCTCACGTTCTTTGCTTTTCTTTGTTAGCTAGATCTAAACTAAGGTGGATGTATCTCTCTAGAAATGGGCAATAACCATGCCATCTTGAGGAGTTTATCAATCAAGCCGATTCGCTTATCACCACAAAGAGATTTGAGCATTCCTAAATTGCTGGGATGTATCTCCAAAATCCATCAGTCTAAGATTTCTATTGCCATATGTAAGTATGCATGTATCTATATGCTACCTATGTATACACATGCATGTGTGATATAAATTAAAATAATATACTACTTGTGTGAGATTATCAATAAGGTTGCACTTATAATATGCTTGTGTGCTACAAAGTAAAATAGTATGACACATTAATTATACTTTGGTGACAATACCAATGATGTTGCAATTTTATGGACATTATCATTTGAATGTTGTAATGTTATTGTTAATAAGCATCTAATTGCTTTCAGCAAAAATAGTTTAGTCATGTTAAATTAACCATTTTATATGTTAATTTAAATGCATATTCCAATTAACTATATTTGAATTCGAGAGGCAACATACCTATTTCTATTCGATCATTTTCTGTACTTTTTTTTGTGCTCTTATTTTCATTTTTTATATTGTTATGGTACTATTTGTGGCATTTAATATGCTACAAAAAAATCCCATCAGTAAAACTCAAGAATCTACCCATGTGGACCTTTTAAGGCTATATTCAATGATAGAAAATTCATTGGTATAGGAGGCTTTAGTATAGATTTTACTAATAGATTTTTCTTTCATTGATAGAGCTTTATGTCGATGATTCTAAATTTCAGGAAAAAATTATCAATGTAAGCCATTATATTTATTTTTTGCTTACACTTTTAGTGACAGTTAAAACCATCATTATAAAATTATATATTCTAATGAATTGGTATATTAGCAAAAGCCTACAATTTTTATAGCTATAGTGATAGTTTCCATCAAACAGTGTGTGTGTGTCTATATATATATATATAAAACAATCACATAAAATTTCAAAATACATTTTTTCTTGATTAGTGATCAAGTAATATTTTATTTCGGTTTACAATATAAAGAAACTATATAAAAAAATATTTTTATTAACTTGCAATGAATACTTCAATATCTAAGATATAAAATTAGTTTAGTCTAGTAAATTAAAAGATGATAATCCATTACATTTTAACAATATAAATACAAACAAATTAAAAGATATTTCAATCATTTTCTTACATATATTGAGAATCAATAGTAGTATGGTTACCTATACTCTCAACTTCATATATTATACATGTACAAACATTAATAAGTATGGTTAATATATCACATGTCAAAATACATTTAGATAAAAATTTTAAAAAAGTAAATAATAAAAATAATCACCTCAAATTTCATTACGAATTGTATCAACATGATGAGTCAAATTTGATTCCTCTGGTAAAGATTTTTTAAAAAAAATATTTCTTATAAGTGGATGATTAGGCCAACGGAAGAAAATAGAGCTATTAGAGTGTGGAAGGTTACATGAAAAAAAAATTTTATGGGAGACTTAGTGGAGTAAAATCAATTAATGTTTTCTAAAATGACTTTCAAATCATCAATTACAGTTTACCAAGTTTGAAACTTCTTCAGATGTTTCAAGTTGCTCAAAATTATGAGGTTGGTAGCAAAAATGTGGTTGACCAAAAATAGACAAGAGACCACCGTCCAATAGCTAGATTAAAATATTCTACAATCAACTGAGGCAGTTGAATTAGAGCCATTGGATGTTATAAAGATGTAAGCTAATTCTACATAAACCATTCCATGAAGGCTTAGCTAAATTCTAACTTTAATTTTAGGTTTTTCACTTTGAGAAGTTTGAAAAGGCTCAACCTGCGGTAACATTATAAACCCAGTTAGAAGTGGCTCCAAAACTAATACACCAGAATAAGTCCAAAAGAAATATGTAACTCAAGTTGAAATATGTAACTCAAGTTAAGTCTAAGAATTATAGCAAGAGAAAATATTATAGTAAGAGAAGTCTATCATGGGATTACAATGTATAAAATAGATCCATTGATCTGATGTACAAACAATGTGGAACCTATATGTTAATGCTTGAACATAGCAAGATAATCAACATATCATTGCTTTCTTTCAAAAGTTTGCACCATAGCAGAATTTTAATTAACGTTTTGGCATTGTTTATCTTAATCAAACAACCATAATCTGGAGCTATAATATTGCTATTTACCATTCACATCACAAGAATATTTTTTTCTTAGTTGATTATCTTGAATCAATCTCTCATAGATCACAAAGAACAAATTTATCTTAAAGATCTAATCCAGTAGTATTAGTTGACTGATTAACTTTTGTGAATCGTTGATGTGGCCCCTTGGTACATGTCAAAATTTTCATGGATTGGAATCTATAATTATAAGCCCATGTACACTAGCATTGAACATTTTCTTTCCAAGTGAGATAGTATATAAATAATTGAAAAAGTAATTTCAATGTTGTGGAATATAGATTAACAATAAATATTTATTTATTTATGCCAACATGGAAAAAAAAGTAGCACAGGCCAAATAAAAGAACACATTGAAGGAATTCCAGCTACTGGAGTTTATTATATTAGTTTGCATGATGCAATACCTTTCCAAAGTGTGAAGATTTCACTATTTTCTCACCATGGTTTTCAATGTTTTACAATTATGTGCTCCCCTGAAAATGTAGAAGACTAACAACAGAAGAGTATTTGGGATTGATGCTCATAGCTCTCAAGCACTAGGTGACAAGTCTAAATTGCTTATTTTAGATAACACTTTGAAACAAAAAAGAGAGAAAATATGGTAGATAAAAATATTTGATTTATTTACCCTATAAGTGATGCACAAAAGTGATTTATGAGTGCACACCATGTTGTCAAAACCGCCTAAATAAGTTGTTATGGTGAGAAGAATGTTCCAACGTTCAACTATGCGAATTGTCTAAAATGTTGGCACTGCATTAGAGCTCTACTCATCTAGGAGTTCAATATATAGTAGTCAAAGAAGCAAATCTAGAATTTAAAATTTTTTAAGATATTTTTAATGAAAATCGATAAAAATGATGATATTACACCAAAGTGATCGATACTTAAACAAGTCAATAGTCAATCTCGTTGGTCCAGAATGGAAATATTGTTGCAAGATTTGCTTAGGTGACCTCAAATATATCTTGGAAAATTTCACCCTATAAACCTCACATAAACATCCTCTGTTGAAGCATAATAACTAAACAATAATCTCAATAGAAACTATAAGGTCATTTGCAATAATTGATGTTCTATGGGCACAATATATAATTGCACACGGATAACATGACATATATTAGTTTATGTCATCCTAAGTAAGTACTAGGACTAGTTTTGTCAGTGTCAGAGGGATCACCATTACTAAGACTGAATGAAACGCCAATAACCTAATGAGTACGGAAATCAAAAACACATTTCCTCAAAAACATATCCTTGCTTTTAAAATTTTCATCACTTAAACCTAGAAATAAATAGTGGCAACTATTAGCTTAAAAATTCTACATCTCATAAAAGGAACCTTGAAGGAAGGGGCAGGGTGTGGCTGGCGAGAGATCTTCGGGAGAATCCAAAAGGAGAGAATTTGAGAACCTTCTCTCCTTAAAGATGATCCGAGAGATGGCAAGGAAAGAAGTGAAGGGAGGTCAGCAAAACAGAAAAAATAAATTCTTTTTCAATGAATTAATGAAAAAACAATCAGTAAAAAAAAAGAAAAAAAGAGAAAGCTTATGCTTGTATCAACAACAAATTTGATGCAAAAATTAAATTCTTTTCCCAAAGGTTTATGTGCCCTTTGCATCATAAATAAGAAATAACAACTTATAGATAGCAAATTACTCCTGTCTAACTGCTGAATCTATTCTCTGAATGGACGCTAGCAAGGTAATAAAAAAAATGGATTGGCATTTAGAGAAAACTTAAAACTGATAGAGATATAGACTAAAAGATATGCTTTATGTTATGTCTTATATTTTAATGAGAATTCATTTGAGCAATGTGTGCCATTTACTATATATGTGCATGTGTCTAGTATTTATAAAGAGTATTTGATCTAGTGTGTAGAGTACGGCTTACACACAGAAGACTAGATCATCGGTTCTTTTGGAATACAAGTTTATTGTTCACAGTTTTAGATGGAATTGGACATACCATCAGTAGAACTGTAGCACAAATTTTTAGTTGGTCTGTCTTGACTACGGGGAATGATTTATTCTAACTATTTGTGCTAGTACACTTTATGTGTATTGAACAGTTGAGTTAATTATTTTATACTGACTTTATAAAATAATTAAAACTCATGAATATTATGATTACTTATGTTCTTAATCCGAATTCTATTTCTAGACACGTGTATGTAGTGATT
The DNA here is from genome assembly GCA_900491605.1 of Calamus simplicifolius. Lineage (NCBI taxonomy): Eukaryota > Viridiplantae > Streptophyta > Magnoliopsida > Arecales > Arecaceae > Calamus > Calamus simplicifolius. The sequence continues at coordinate 193,928 of UESW01002515.1, read as the reverse complement.
ATTGCTTTGATTACACATAGAGTGAGATTCTATATGAGTCAATAAACTCAGTGGGTTGGGCATAACATTATATATATGGTGAATATTAATAGTTGAAGAAAACCACATCCTGATAAATTGGATTGATGATATCCCCTTGAAGAAGCTTATAAGTTTTGATTGTATCAAATCTTGCAAGTGGATTTTGAATCCGATACATCAAATAAGTTAAGTGGATAAGTCTCAAGGATAATAAAAGCCAACTAAATTATATTGTCAGTAATTAAATTTAATTGGTGGATATCTGTAATCTTAACGTGGGAAGATAATAAGTATTTAATATTAAAGGCTCAAAAATAAAATTCGAATATGATTAGGAGTACAATTATAATTCTTTAGTGGAATGAATTGTAATTTACGTAATTGAATCCTAACCCGGGGTAGGATTGGAAGATTTAATTACGTGGGAAGTCCTTTTCATATTTGCCTATTGATCTCTGTTGTAGCCCTATAAATACCCTCTCAGTTGGTTGCTAAGGTTAAGGTTTTGAGAACGTTTTTGGACAAAGAAAAATAAGAAACCCTAGGACGGCCAAGAGATCCCACCATCTTGTGAGAGAAGGAAGGTATTTTCGAGAATACGGCGGAAGGCTAAAGGTTGAGTCGAGCAATCGAATCAAAGTGATCCAAAGTTCAAATCTGAAGGTATGATCTTGTACTCATAGATTAGATCGGTAAAAGTTTTTTTTGTATTACTCATATACGCTATAGCCGTGATTTGGGGGTATTCCGCATTCCCCAACAAAAACAACATCACATATGGCTTAAGGGTTTTCCAAATTTATGCCGTGGACAAAGTTGTGAATCTTTTTAAGCTTTTATCCTTAGACAGTGCGTTGCTTGCTCTTTGAGTGAAAATAAATTTAGAAAAAAAAAATCTCATTTTGCACAAAGAACTGAATGAACACATATATACCAAAACATTTCATTAATAGTTTTATATATCTGAAGGACAAGGTTGAAACTCAGAAATATTTGATATCGATAAGGTAGTGCTAATGTCAATAATTTTACTTGCTAACATATGGTGTTAAACATTTAAATTAGTAGACTTAATTATATAGCATGGTATTTAGTCATATCTCCTAACGTAGCTCATAACAATACCACAAATGTCAATTATATAATTCAAATATTAGCATCAATCAACAATAGTTTCAAATTAATTATTTTTCATCACATATTGGATCCAATATTTTAGCATATGGGCTAGTCACAATCATACTTCAGCTTATAACAGGTGAACTTCACATTACTCATATCATACTCCACCAATGGCTAGCAATTAGGTATTAAACCATGACTAAGAACTTTAATCAGTGCCACGATCCCGCCTATGACTACCTATGTTCTCAAGTGATAAGTCCGGATGCCTCCTTCTTCTCATTATATAATATTTATTAATTAATTCATCATATTTCAGCGATAGATTAGTTACTATCATACTTCCACTAATGGCCGACCGTAAAGAGAAAAAGACAGAGAAGTGTTGTATTTCTACTAGTAGTTGGCTATAAAATGATAGAGAATTGTTACACTCTTAGCGGTAGTCAAGTACAAAAAGATAGGAAAATGCTATAATCCATTAGTAATCAGCTATGAAGAAATGTCATATACTTACTTGTAACTAGGCAACACTCTTACATAGCTAGTCTAATTGCACTCACCTCATTTTATATTTTCTTATAATTTATTTATTAATAACATGCATACTTTATACTTTAGAATAATAATAATAAGAAATTACACTACAAGGGGAAAAAAATAGTACGATGCCCAAATGCATCGCTAATGCATCGTTAAACATGCTATTGCGACGCAATGACGGCGTCACTCAGATGTTCGTCGCAATCTCAATTTATCGCAATTGCGTCGCTTCACAGTGACTCTCTACGATGCAAAAATGCATCGCAATATTGCGATGCATCCAAATACGTCGCTAAATTAAAAACTAATTTTTAATATTTAAATTATTATTAAATATTGCGACGCATTCAATTGCGTTGCAATATTGCGACGCATTTAATTGCATCGCAATATTTAATAATAATATTTTAGATATAATAGCGATGCAATTTGAGTCGCTAATGCGTCGCTAATAAAAAAATTTTTTAAATATTGCGACGCCAGGTCATTATGTCACAATATTTAATAATAATATTTTAGATATAATAGCGACTCAATTTGAGTCGCTAATGCGTCGCTAATAATTTTTTTTTAAATTATTGCGATGCTAGGTCATTGCGTTGTAATATTTAATAAAAATATTTTGAAAATATTAGCGATGCAATTTCAGTCACTAATGCATCGCTAATTAAATTTTTTTTAAAAAAATAAAATATTAAAAATTAAAACGGTTAATACAATTTCATTACATTTAAATATTGATCGAAACATTCTTCACTCATATTGATCAAAATAATAATCATTTAATTTTCAAAAATAATTAATATATTAAAATTTTAAAGTTTTCATGTACAATATAAAAAGAAAAAAAATACATCAAGAATCTGAGCGATCATGTGGAGGCTGGAGACCCTGCGATAAGCGGCTAACCATATCCTGCAAATGACACATCTGATCTCGCACGTCTGCAAGCTCCTAATCCCGGCCTCGCATACGCTGCTCGAACTCGTGCTCGACCTCCTGCCGAACCTCCTGACGAACGTCCTACCGAACCTCCTCCGCAATAGATCTCCGAATGTCGTCTAAATGCTCGGCAGGAATATCACCAGAAAATCGCGAGCTGGAGGCCTGATGGGGAAAATATGAAGAAGCTCTAGTGTCCAGACCATATACTCTGCGGTCTCGCGGCTGGGCACCAACAGCCTCCAAAACACACGCTGACTCTCCTCTGCTGAGAGTTCGACGGGCGTATCCCCATCATTGGAGTCGACCTGCGATGCCTGGGAGCGAAGCTTCTCGACTCGTGTCTTTGAATTATAAAATCAATAATAAATGAGTTAATAAATTTTTTGAAATAAAATTTTAGAAATTAAATAGATACTACATAAAGCTAATTTCTTACTGCAAACCTTCCGTGATCGCGTGTCGACCCAAGAACCGTCCCTCCTGGTGTGTGTCGCCCTGAATAGACGAAACTCACCAGGATCTCTGTCCTCCTGCTCAGACTATAAGAATAAAAAAATTGATATTAATACAAATATTTATAAATAACTAAATTAGTAATTAAATTATTATGTTTTCTTACCATACGGCGTCTGTGCTCCTGAATCGAAATGGAGCCCGAAGTATGGCGGAAGAGACCCATGCCAGGACCGCCCTTCTTGGATCGGCGGGTTCGTGCTGGCTGATGTGGACCTTCTGCGCCAGCCATCGGACTACCAGGCCTGCTGCCACTCGTGCCAAATACCCTCGAGCACATGCATAGGACGCTGGCCCGATGACCTCCAACGATGAAGCATGTCGGAGTATCAGCGTCCCGTAAGAGCCTCCCATGCTGCCCTAATGGCATCATGGCTGGCAGGGTCCCACGTAAACTTTTCTGTATTAAAATAAACAGTTAGTTTCAGAATTTATTAAGATTAAGAAATTTTATATCAGTGATAAATTATATTTAATAAGTTTACCTGAAACTCAGAAAAATAAAACTTCCTCGTGGCTGGAGATACGTTGCGCCAATCGTAGCCACTGGGATCTGCACACCTCTGAAATACGGCGCTAATGTGGCTGGATATATGATACTGCTCAATAAATCTATTAAAAAATGCATGTTTATAAGTAATTGACTTTAAAACATAAACATATATTTTTAATTAGTATATACTTACAGCCCATGAGCATCAAGACGAAGTACGGTGCGGCCGATGATGGAAGAACTCTCGGAGGTATGTGTCGATCGGCTGGATGGTAATACCAATGCAGGATCACCGTCGACTGCTAGAGAGATCGAAGGCTGTGCGATGTGGAGATCCGAACTCTCCATCTCCAAGCTCATGTGATCTGATATAGCAGGGCTATGTCCCTGCTCACTCCGTATGTCGTCGGTAGATCTACCTCTGCCCGTCATACTGAAAATACTAAAGATTCATGCAATTAAATTACGATTAATGATTGACTATGTAAAAATTTAACACTTATAAAATAAAGTTGAATTTAAAAAAACTTCTATGTTTAATCGGTGTCATTTGTTTCGTGAAATGTTGGTTCAACATCCGATGTCGTATCGAACTGCGATTCAGTTTCATTATCAGCGGAAGGAAACCGAACATTTGCATCCACAATTTCTTGGACATCACCATTTGGATCTCTTAGTGATGTTTTAGGAGCCCTTGTGGCGTCCTTAATTGCATGCATTTCCATCTCATCCTCTTGAAATGCAGGGCACTCGCTGATTGACTTGATGAACTCTCCTCTAATAAGATTGTTGAACATGGGACGATTTTAGAAACAACCCACCAATCTCGCTTGTCGTTGCGCAAACTTGGATATCCGCAGTAAAACACTTGCTGAGCTTGGGATGCAAGGATGAATGGGTCATATTTCAGCAATCTTCGTCGATGGTTCACTTCAACCAAATTATAGTCGTTATGAACCCTTTTGCCCATACGAACTGTCGGATCGAACCAATCGCAACAAAACAATACGGTTGTTTTTCTAAAAAACATTGCGACGCAATACATGAGTCGCAATATTAAAAATTATTTTCTCTGAAAAAATTATTTTTATTTTCTAGGAAATTGCGTCGCTAATGCGTCGCAATATTTTTTGAATATTTATAACTGATAAAAATTATATTTCTAAAAATAATGCGACGCATATATTGTGACGCATTTATTGCGTCGCAATGATTTTTTTTTAAATTTTTTAATTACATTTATTTTTCTAACAAACATTGTGACGCAATACATGCATCGCATATTAAAAATTGTTTTCTCTGAAAAAATTATTTTTATTTTCTAGGAAATTGCGTCGACCGATCTCGGACTATGGCGATCGGTCCGAGATCGCCGACGATCCAACGATTGCGATCGATCCAAGCCCTGATCCCGATCGGCCATGACCGATCTCGGACCATTGTGATCGGTCCGATCGCCGATGATCCGATGGTTGCGATCGATCCAAGCCCTGATCGATCCCGGTCGGCAATGAACGATCTCGGACGTTGCGATCGATCCGATCGGCGACGATCCGACGGTTGTGATCAATCCAAGCCATGATCCCAATCGGCCACGACCGATCCCGGACCATTGCGATCGGTCTAAGATCGCTGACGATTCGATGGTTGTGATCGATCCAAGCCCTGATCCTAATCGGCCACGACCGATCTTGGACCGCGGCGATCGGTCCAATCAGCGATAATCTGA
>UESW01002515.1:148632-183834 GCA_900491605.1 Calamus simplicifolius | reverse complement strand
ACTGTCCACCAGGACAATTTGAGAATTTGCAAGACTAAGTCTTACAAATTCTCAAACGGGTCTAAAGGTTATAGTGCTGTGATTAATAATATGGAAATCCGAAGACAATCGAACTTATGCTTGTTATTCTTAACTTCTTGTCAATTATACATATATAGGAATAGTGTTCTATATATAGTCACTGACTTCTTAAGATTATTATGTCGAATATAAATGTTTGTGAAGACTAAATATAAATCATTGAAACTACTAATTTGTTGCTGAAAATTAAATAATAATACAACAAGACTTTCTATCTAGCATTACATAATTTAATGCATCATTCAATTTGAAGCAGAATGTAAATAATCAAGACATAACAATTGTAAATAACTACAAATGCACAAATATTATTGCATAAACATTCTGCTTAAATAATTATTGCATAAAGCATTCTAAATTAAATAGATAATACAACAAGACTTTCTATCTAGCATTACAAATATTATTGATAATCAAGACATAACTAAATCAGTCTATCCAAAGAGCTACGACTAATGACATAAATTAATTAATTTATAACTAATCTAATAAAAAATTAGATTAGTGGTCACATTTTTTTAATATTTATCATCAAATTATTTAAAAAATTTTTAATAATAAAATATAATAGAATCTAAATTTTTAGTTAATTTTTTTTCATGAGTGTTAAAAAAATTTTTTTGAAGGGGCCGGGGGGTCGGGAAAACCCCCCTAGCTGTTACTTTTTAAAAAAAAATTAAGTGCCCATGTTTTATGAGTGTTATTTTTTTTAATTGAAGGGGCCGGGGTGGGGGAAAAGCCCCCTAGCTGTTACCTTTTTATTTATTTTTTTTGTCTCGTGCCCCTAACTTTTTTTTTTTTGGCCTGGCCACCGTGGCCAGGCCACGGCCACGGCAGGCCGTGGCCGGAGAGACGAACGGGGGGGGGTGGGGAAACCCCCCCCTTAATTTTTTTTCCGGTGGCCTGGCCACCGTGGCCAGGCCACGGCAGCAGCCGTGGCCGGAGAGACGAAAGGGGGGTGGGGAAACCCCCCCATTAATTTTTTTTTGGTGGGTGGCCACGGCCACGGCCGTGGCGTGGCCGTAGAAGACGAAGGGGGGGTGGGGAAAACCCCCCCAAACTGTAAATTTTTTTTTGGTGGCCTGGCCACCGTGGCCAGGCCACCAGCGGCCGTGGCCACGGCCACGGCAGCGGCCGTGGCGGAGAAGACGGCCAAAGAAGACGAAGGGGGGGGAAAACCCCCCCCAAACATTTTTTTTTGTGGCCTGGCCACCGTGGCCAGGCCCGGCCATGGCAGCGGCCGTGGTCGAGAAGACGAAGGGGGGTGGGAAAACCCCCCCCCAAACAGTAAATTTTTTTTTGGTGGCCTGGCCACCGTGGCCAGGCCACGGCCGGCCATGCACCGGCCGTGGCCAGAGAAGAGGGCCACGGCAGCGGCCGTGGTCGGAGAACACGGCCACGGCCGGTGCCGTGGCCGTACCTATTTTTAAAAAAAAAGAAGGATGGGCTTACCTCGGTCGCGAGGGGACGCCGCCGGAGTGGGGGGAGCTTCCGCCGGGAGAGAAGACGGGGGAGCCGGAGGAGCGGACGGACGGCGGCGGCTAGGGTAGGAAAGGAAGAAGAAGAGAAGCGGGGGGGGGGGCGGCCGACCAAGCTTTATATAGTGGTGATTAGCGACGCAATATATGCGTCGCTAATCACTCGCTATTTTTTTTATTATTATGGATTAGCGATGCAACAATGCGTCGCTAATCCATCGCTACTTTTTTTTTTATTTTTTATGCAAAACTTAGCTTGCGCCACTATGAGTCGCTAACTTGGCGCCAATGTCCGGTGGAAAATAATTTTTATTTTCTAGAAAATGCATCGCAAATACGTTGCAATATTTTTTAATATTAATAACTGATAAAAATTATATTTTCTAAAAATAATTGCGATGCATTTATTGCGTCATAATTTTTTTAAAATTTTTTTATTACATTTAAATTTCTTAAAAACATTGCGACGCAATAAATGCGTCGCAATATTAAAAATTATTTTCTCTTAAAAAATAATTTTTATTTTCTAGAAATTGTGTCGCAATGCGTTATATTTTTTAAATATTTATAAAAATTATATTTTTTGAAAATAATTGCGACGCATATATTGCGTCGCAATTTTTTATAAAATTTTTTATTACATTTATTTCTTAAAAACATTGCGACGCAATAATGCATCGCAATAATAAAAATTATTTTCTCTGAAAAATTATTTTTATTTTCTAAAAATTGCATCGCAAATGCGTCGCATATTTTTAATATATTTATAACTGATAAAATTATATTTTCTGAAAATAATTGCGATGCATATATTGCGTCGCAATATTTTTTTAAATTTTTTTTCTTATTTTTCTTAAAAACATTGCGACGCAATAATGCGTCACAATATTAAAAATTGTTTCTTCATAAAAATTATTTTTTAGAAAATGCATCGCTAATGCGTCGCAATATTTTTTTAATTATTATAACTGATAAAATTATATTTCTGAAAATAATTGCGATGAATATTGCATCGCAACGTTTTTTTAAATTTTTTTATTACTATTATTTTTCTTAAAAATATTACGACGCAATATGTGCATCGCAATATTAAAAATTATTTTATCTCGGACCATGGCGATCGGTCCAATCGGCGACGATCTGACGGTTGCGATCGATCCAAGCCCTGATCCCGATCGGCCACGATCGATCTCAGACCGTTGCGATCGGTCCGAGATCACGGATGATCCGACGATTGCGATCGATCCAAGCCCTGATCCCGATCGTCCACGATCGATCCCGGACCATGGCGATCAATCCGATCGGTGACGATCTGACGGTTGCGATCAATCCAAGCCCTGATCCTGATCATCCATGATCGATCTCGGACTGTGGCGATCGGACCGATCGGCGTCGATCCGATGGTTGCCATCGATCCAAGCCTGATTGATCCTGGTCGGCGATGAACGATCTCGGTCTGTCGCGATCGATCCGATAGGCGACGATCCGACGATGCGATCGATCCAAACCGTGATCCCGATCGGCCACAACCGAACTCGGACCGTTGCAATCCGTCTGAGATCGGCGACGATCCGATGGTTGCGATCGATCGAAGCTGTGATCCTGATCGGCCACGACCGATCTCGGACCGTGGCGTTCGGTTCGATCGGCGACGATCCGACGATTGCGATCGATCCAAGCCCTGATCCCGATCGGCCACAAACCGATCTCGGACCGTTGTGATCGGTCCGAGATTGCGGACGATCCGACGGTTGCGATCGATCCAAGCCATGATCCGATCGGCCATGACCGATCTCGGACTGTGGCGATCAGTCTGATCGGCGACGATCTGACGGTTGCGATCGATCCGAGCCCTGATCCCGATCGGCCATGACCGATCCCGGACCGTTGCGATCGGTCCGAGAACGCGGACGATCTGACGGTTGCGATCGATCCAAGCCCTGATCCCGATCAGCCACGACCGATCCCGGACCGTTGCGATCGGTCCGAGATCGTGGACGATCCGACGGTTGCGATCGATCCAAGCCCTGATCCCGATCGGCCATGACCGATCCCGGACCATTGCAATCGGTCCGAGATCGCGGACGATCCAACGGTTGCGATCGATCCAAGCCCTAATTCCGATCGTCCACGACGATCCCGGACCGTGGCAATCGGTTCGATCGGCGATAATCCGACGGTTGCGATCGATCCAAGCCCTGATCCTGATCGTCCACGATCGATCTCGGACCGTGGCGATCGAACCGATCGGCGTTGATCCGATGGTTGCCATCGATCCATGACCTGATCGATCCTGGTCGGTGATGAACGATCTCGGACGGTTGCAATCCGTCCGAGATCGGCGACGATCCGACGGTTGCGACCGATCGAAGCTATGATCTCGATCGGCCACGACCGATCTCGGACTGTGGCGATTGGTTCGATCAGCGACGATCCGACGATTGCGATCGATCCAAGCCCTGATCTCGATCAGCCACGATCGATCCCGAATCATGACGATCGTCTGAGATCACTGACGATCCGACAGTTGCGATCAATCCAAGCCCTGATCCCGATCGGCCACGACCGATCCTGGACCGTTGCGATCGGTCCGAGATCGCGGATGATCCGACGGTTGCGATCGATCCAAGCCGTGATCCTGATCGGCCATGACCGATCTCGGCCCATGGCGATCGGTCCGATCGACGGCGATCCGACGGTTGCGATCGATCCAAGCCCTAATCCCGATCGGCCACGACCGATCCGGACCGTTGCGATCGGTCTGAGATCGCGGACGATCCGATGGTTGCGATCGATCCAATCCCTGATCCCGATCGGCCACGACCGATCTCGGACCGTTGCGATTGGTCCGAGATCGCAGACGATTCGACGGTTGCGATCGATCTAAGCCCTGATCCCAATCGTCCATGACCAATCCCGGACCGTGGCGATCGGTCCGACCGGCAACGATCTGACAGTTGCAATCGATCCAAGCCCTGATCCTAATCGTCCACGACCGATCTCGGACCGTGGCGATCGGACCGATCGGCGTCGATCCGATGGTTGCCATCGATCCAAGCCCTGATCGATCATGGTCGGCGATGAACGATCTCGGACCATCGCAATCGATCCGATAGGCGACGATCCGACGGTTGCGATCGATCCAAGCCGTGATCCCGATCGGCCACGACCGATCTTGGACCGTTGCAATCCGTCCAAGATCGGCGACGATCCGACGGTTGCAATCGATCGAAGCCGTGATCCCGATCGGCCACGATCGATCTCAGACCATGGCGATCGGTTCGATCGGCAATGATCCGACGGGTGCGATCGATCTAAGCCATGATCCCGATCGGCCACGACCGATCCTGAACCGTGGCGATCGGTCCGAGATCGCTGATGATCCGATGGTTGCGATCGATCCAAGCCCTGATCCCGATCGGCCATGACCGATCCCGAACCGTTGCGATCGGTCCGAGATTGAGGAAGATCCGACGGTTGTGATCGATCCAAGCCCTGATCCCGATCGGCCACGACTGATCCCGAACCGTTGTGATCGGTTCGAGATCGCGGACGATCCGACGGTTGCGATCGATCCATGCCCTGATCCCGATCGTACACGACCAATCCCGGATAGTGGCGATCGGTCCGATCAGCGACGATCCGATGGTTGCAATCGATCCAAGCCCTGATCCCGATCGTCCACGACCGATCTCGGATTGTGGCGATCGGACCGATCAGCGTCGATCCGACGGTTGCCATCGATCCAAGCCCTGATCGATCCTGGTCGGTGATGAACGATCTCGGACCATGACGATCGAACCGATCGGCGTCGATCTGACGGTTGCCATCGATCCAAGCCCTGATCGATCCTGGTCGCGATGAACAATCTCGGACCATCGCGATCGATCCGATAGGTGACGATCCGACGGTTGCGATCGATCCAAGCCGTGATCCCGATCGGCCACAACCGATCTCGGACCGTTGCAATCCGTCCGAGATCGGCGACGATCCGACGGTTACAATCGATCGAAGCCGTGATCCCGATCGGCCATGACCGATCTCGGACTGTGGTGATCGATCCGATCGGCGACAATCCGACGGTTGCGATCGATCCAAGCCCTGATCCCGATCGGCCACGATCGATCCCAGACCGTGGCGATCGGTCCGAGATCGCTAACGATCTGATGGTACGATCGATCCAAGCCCTGATCCTGATCGGCCACGACCGATCCCGGACCGTTGCGATCGGTCCGAGATTGCGGATGATCCGACAGTTGTGATCGATCCAAGCCCTGATCCGATCGGCCACGATCGATCCGGACCGTTGCGATTGGTCTGAGATCATGGATGATCCGACGATTGCGATCAATCCAAGCCCTGATCCCGATCGTCCACGATCGATCCCGAACCGTGGCGATCGGTCTGATCGCTAACGATCCGACGGTTGCGATCGACCCAAGCCCTAATCCCGATCGACCACGACTGATCTCGGATCGATCGCTATTTAACATAATTAATTTTTTAAAAATATTACGACGCAAAGGATTGCGTCGTAATTTTTTAATATTATAATTATTTTAAATAAAAATTAATTTTATTTAAAATAAATGCGACGCAACAAGTGCATCGCTAAATTAAAACATAATTTTCTTATTTTCTAATTATTGCATCGCTAATACGTCGTTATTTAACATAATTAATTTTTTAAAAAATATTGCGATGCAATGAATTGCATCGCAATATTTTTTTGTTATAATTATATTTTATAAAAATTTATTTTATTTTAAATAATTGTGACGCATATATTGCGTCGCTAAATAATAAATTATTTTTTTAATTTTTTGGTTTATTGCGTCGCTAATGCGTCGCTATTTAATATAATTTTTTTTTAAAAAATTTGACGCACTATGTTGCATCGCAATTATTTTTTCTCATATTATACTTTACAAAAATTAATTTTATTTAAAATTATTACGATGCAGTTATGCGTCGCTAAATTAAAAATAATTTTTCTAATTTTCTGGTTTATTACGTCGTTATTTAACATATTTAATTTTTAAAAAATATTGCACGCATTTAGTTGCATCGCAATATTTTTTCCTAATATTTATATTTTATAAAAATTAATTTTATTTAAATTATTTGCGATGCAATTGGCTGTGTCGCTAAATTAAAAAATTTTTCTAATTTATGATTTATTGTGTCGCTAATGTGTCGCTATTTAACATATTTAATTTTTTAAAAAACATTGCGATGCACTGAGTTGCGTCGCAATATTTTTTTCCTATATTTATATTTTATAAAAAATTAATTTAAAATATTGTGATGCATTATTTGCGTCGCTAAATAAAAAAATTATTTTTTTTATTTTCTGGTTTATTGAGTCGCTAATGCGTCGCTAATTGCGTCGCAATGTTTGTTGTCACGGAGGCATCGCAAAGTGGTCGCCATTTAGCGACGCATATTTGCGTCGTTAAATTGCGTCACTATTTCAGTTTTTTGTAGTGCAACCTAATGAAATATCAATTCAAAAAAATTAGAATAAAAATAAAAAATTTGATGAAAAAAAGAGAGAAAAGAACTTAATCTGAATCATCAATCTTGTTAGATGTTTTCTTGACATCAATATTTCATGCTATAATTTAGAAGGAAAAAAAGTGAGAGAGATGATAAGAAAAGAGAATAAGAGGTGCGGTTGAAAGAAGAGATAATGAGATACAGGTAGGATTTCTTTTTTTTTTGGCATTTATATATGTTTCTTAAAGTGGCCTTGAAAGGTTTAAGAATTTATAAATTGTTTCTGAAATATTTTGCTGAAATGGTCGAAACAAAACGATTGAAACATACCGAAACACGCTAAAACGATTGAAAAATCTTTCGAAGCAAATACAGGGCTCATCATTTTGGATAGGCTACTGAAATGAAAGGTCGAAATGGTCAAAATGGTACGAAATAATAACCTTGGTTCAAACTCTCTTATCCCCACCGTCATTGTTGAAGACCATTGGTAGCTTCATTGGAAAGATCACTGACGAGTTCACTGGAGTCAGCGTGATGGGTGCATGTGCCTACTGATTGGGGCTATCATAAATGTTTGGTTTGATGAGGGATTGCCCCCCATGTTGATGACCATCGAGGTGCTAAACAACTCGATCCGCCAGGTCCTGGAGGTGATGCAGCATTAAGGAGAAGATGGTGAGGACCATCGCCATGGATGGAATCAAAGGGTTTGTCTGTGGTCTGAGAATTTTGAATACCATCTCTATTGTCACCATAAGCTTTCCTATTGTTTCATTTTATTTTTAAAAAAACAAAGGCAACAATAATAACCAACATATATATCTATTGTTAGGAATATGAAAAAAATAAAATAAAATTTATATTTCTAATTTTTTAAAAAATATCATGGCAATGCCAATATTGTCTTACTTAAGTTTGACTCAATTCAGAATATAACTGATGTAACTCAGGCCTAGATCAACCTTTTCAAAAATCTTGAATTAAATCCCTATTGATCTCCGCTTCTCCAAAACACCTTTCTCAATCTAGTTGATGAGTCCTCTTTTCTTTTCATTTCCTTGCATTTAAACATTTAATATTTTTAAAGAATCAATATTTGTTTATAAGTTTATCATTCATCTATCTTTAAAATTATGGTCTGATTCTTGTATAGTACAAAAAAAATCACTATATTAAAATTTTTATTATTCAAAAATATTTATTGAATTAGATAATCTTTTAATTATATTTGAAATGTTTTATTAATTTTATTTTTAATTATCAATTATTATATATTTGATTATAGAAAGATTGTTGGATTTTTAATCTTCAATTATAGACCTGATTTTTCTTTTGTTCTTTCTAATTTCAATGTGAACTTAAATATTTTTATTAGATCTAAGTCATGCAATTAATTCCAACCTGACTTGCATAGCAAATGAAATTTTCTTTCTTTTAGTTGACCCTACTTCGTCTAATTTGGTCGGTCAATTGGTTAGATATTTTACCGGATGAAATTTGATTGGTCTCGATCAAGCACATCCAATCCAATATGATCCAACATAATTGAGGCCATGATAATGACTGCATTTGTTTAGTACTAGTGATTAGTGGAATGGTGGCAAGGCTGGCAAAAAATTCTTTCAATGTTTCTAAGTTTATTATTCATCTATTCTTTAAAATTATGCTCTAGCTCTTGTACAGTACCAAAAAAATCACTATATTAAAAGTTTATTATCCAAAAATATTTATTGAAGTAGGAAACCCTTTAATTATATTTGAAAATTTTTAGTAATTTTGTTTTTAATTATCAATTATTATAAATTTGATTTATTATAGAAAGATTGTTGGATTTCTAATCTTCAATTATTGACCTTTTTTTTTTCTTTCTAATTCCATTATGGACCTAAATATTTTTATTAAATCTAAGTCATGCAATTGAGTCCAACCTGACTTGCACGATAAATAAGATTTTTTTTTTTAATTGACCCACTCTGCCTTATTTAATCAATCAATAGGTTAGGTATTGATCCAAAATAATGTTATGAGATGAAACTTGATTAGATCAAGCACGTCCAATCTGATCCAACATAATTGAGGCCATATAATCACATTTGTTTATTAGTGATTGATGGAATGGTGATAGTGTTAACAAAAAATTTCTTTCAATGTTTCTAAGTTTATTATTCATTTGTTCTTTAAAATTACAGCCTGGCTCTTGTATAGTAAAAAAACTCACTATATTAAAGTTTTATTATCCAAAAATTTATTGAAGCAGCAATCCTTTAATCATATCTGAAAGGTTTAGTATGTTTATTTTTAATTATAAATTATTATATATTTGGTATAGAAAGATTGTTGGTTTTTAATTTTTTATTATCGATTTTATTTTTTCTTTCTTTCTAATTACAATGCAGATTAAATATTTTTTTAATTAAATTTAAGTCATGCAATTGATTCCAACCAAGCTAACATAGCAAATGAGATATTTTGTCTTTTAGTTGATCCGACTCCATCTTATTTGATCAATCAATAAGTTAGGTATTGATCCAAGATGATGTTATGGGATAAAATTTGATTAGGTCTCGATCAAGCACGTTCAACCTAATCCAACATAATTGAGGCGAGGACGGTGACTACATTTGTTTAGTATTAACGATTGATGAACGATGAAAAATTATTCTTACAATGAAAAGGAATAATGCAACAGCCGACGATTTGGTCGAGCGCAACAAAGTGATAATTTACTACCGCAAAGTGATAATTTAACACTCCCAAATCGATGTATCGCCATGTCAATGCTCATAGGCACCCATGGACCAGCCGACTATCATGGTTGGCAGATATTTTTTTTTTAATTTTCCTTTGGTAACCTGGCATGCATTTAATTTGTGGGAGCGAAGAAAAAGAGCTATTGGGATTGATCTCCGGACCCATTTAAATAGAGCGTACCATTCTACCTGATGGTAGGCATGATGCTGATTTCTTTCAACTAACGGTGGTGATGACACGCTGATAGAAAAAAAAAAAAATTCCTTTCAATATTTCTAAGTTTATCATTCATCTTTTCTTTAAAATTATGGCCTGACTCTTGTACAGCACAAAAGAAATCACTATATTAAAAGTTTTATTATTTAAAAATATTTATTTAAGTAGGCAATCCTTTAAAGTTTTAGTAATTTTTTTTTAATTAATTATTATATTTGGTTATATGAAGATTGTTGGATTTTTAATCTTAATTATAGATCTGATTTTTTTTGTTTTTAATTATTTTTTATTAGATCTAAGTCATGCAATTGATTCTAACTTAGCTTGAACAGTAGATGAGATTTTTTGTTTTTTAATTGACTCTGCCCTGTCTTATTTGATCGATCAAGTATTGATGATGCTACAGGATGAAATTTGATCAGGTCTCGATCAAGCACATTCAATTTGGTCTAACATGATTGAGGTTATGACACTGACAACATTTGCTTAGTATGAATGATTGGTAGAACGGTGGAAAATTCTTTTCATTTGAAAAAAAAGAATGCTACAGCCGATGACTTGATCAAGAGCAACGAATAAAGTGATCCGCTTGCAAGTAATATTTTAAGACTCCCAAATCCATATATATCGCCATGTCAAATTTTCAAAGGCACCCATTCCATGGATGACCACCTTTGCTCTCGTGGCTTTCAATTCGCTGAATTTTTAACCAGTCGGCAACTTTGACTCGCCAATTTTTTTTTTTTTTTGGGCAATCTTTGGCATGCATTTGTGCGGGCGAAGAAAAAGAGCTATTGAGATTAATGCGCCCAGGCCCATTTAAATAGAGCATAACGTTCTGCCTGATAGTAGACGTGATGCTATTTTCTTTCAACTGGCGGTGGTGATGACACGTTGATAGAAAAAAAAAAAAAAGGATGATTACTGTTTGCCACCGGCATTTACCAGGTTGATACTCAAGAACATTTTAAATTAAAAAATACCGTAGGGTTTCTCGACGTTATTGATTATATACAGGCTTTGAAGGGTCTATGATGATGTCTCACAGCTTCCCTTTCTTTCCGTGTATCAAGAGATCCTATATTGTGACACTACATCCTAGCTAGCATATTATGGACAACGTACATTATAAACCTGCACCTCGAGGAGAAAAGTCGTTGCCGTCCTTCTCCAAGTGGGCAACTGGCTGGCAAATAGTGTGGATTCTTTTTTTATTTCTTGCTTTTTCTACAGCATTTCCACTTGTCATCTTCATCTCTACTTTTGGGACATGGTCTTCGAAGCTCTTATATATTATTAGCTAGGAGGGATCATCTTACCTCACGGCTTCCCTTTCTTGTTGCGGTTTGAGAGATCCATCCTCCTCCTTTGATAGCCTCGACGAAATGGCAATGATCCTAGATGCCTTTGTGGGAAATCTATCAAAAAACTTACAGAATTTCTAGAGGGACAGATGTCCATGATGCTGGGCGTGGAGGATGAGCTCAAAAGGCTTCAATGGAGAATGGAGAGGATAAGCGTCCGCCTTGAATCTGCAGAGCGGAAGAGACTTCTAGATGGAGACGTCCGTATTTGGGTGAGGCAGTTGAAAGATGTCATGTATGATGCTGATGATATCATTGATCTTTGTGAGATCGAGGGCAGAAAATTATTGGAAGTTCATCATCCGTCCATGGTACGTCATCCTTCATCTTTATTTTCCTGCTTCGGCTGCATCAAGTTTCGACATGAAATTGGTAGCAAAATTAGAAAACTCAATAACAGGCTAAAACAGATTGCAGAAGATGAATCAATATTACCTAAACTGGAAACACTATGCAAGATGTTCATGAGAGTAGAATAAATCATCGTCAGACTTTTCCTAATGAGGTTAAGTCTGATTTTGTCGGGACACAAATTGAAGAGGCTACTCAGAATATTGTGGAGTCATTAATTAAAGAAGATAATAAAAGATATCGTGTTTTGGTGATTGATGGAATGGGTGGAATTGGCAAGACCACTCTTGCTTCTAACATATACAGCGATCAAAGGATCAAAGAGAACTTTCCTATTCGTGCATGGGTGTGTGTTTCTAAGGATTTTTCAGAGGCACAGCTTCTCAAAGAGATGATTAAGCAAATAGATAAAAATTATAATGGGGGTGAATCTAAGGCGGTGCTTATACCCTATCTTTCATCTATTCTTGTAAAAAGATTCTTTATTGTATTAGATGATATGTGGAGTTCCGATGTATGGAAGGATTTGTTTAGATTCCTTTGGAAGTGCAACAGCTAGTGGTAGGATTATCATCACCACTCGGATCAGAAATGTGGCAATAAAATAAGAGCAGATGATCATCATGTTAGTGAAATGGATGATAACACTGGGTGGGCATTACTTTGCAAGAAAGTCTTTGGAGATGATGATGTGGAGGAGGAGGAGATCAATAATTTGAGAGAAATCGGGATTAACATTGTGAAAAATGTGATGGTCTTCCTCTTGCAATCAAAACTATAGCAGGGGTTTTAATATCGAAAGAAAGAAGTAGCTTAGAATGGGATAAGGTTCTCAAAAGCGATACATGGTCAATGAGCCAGCTTCAAGAAGAACTCCCAGGTGCTCTATTTTTAAGTTATCAAGATTTACCTTCTGATCTAAAACAGTGTTTTCTTTATTGCTCATTATATCCTGAGGACTCCAGAATGCATCGGATTGATCTTGTACGTTACTGGGTGGCTGAAGGTTTTGTAAAAGGAAAACAAGGAGATACACTTATGGAAGATTTAGCAGAGGAATACTATACAGAGTTAATTAGAAGAAATCTTTTACAAGTGACAGATCAGAATAAGGGCTATACTTGGTGCAGAATGCATGATGTGCTACGTTCCCTTGCAATCTTTTTGATAGGGGGTGAGAGTACTTTCTGTAGCAATGATCAATCACCTAATATAAATCCCATGGTTAAACTTCGTCGCTTGTCAATGTTAAACATGAAGGAGAGACTCCCAAATGTGATAAAACAACAAACTTGTTTGAGGACTCTAATACTCCGAAGCAGTCCCGGGATAAATATGATCGAGAATGAACTTATTGAGAAACTGCGTTTTCTACGAAGCATAATCATAAATGATAGAGGACTTGAGAGTGTTCCAGACTCGCTAGGAAATCTATCACACCTCAGGCTTCTAGATCTTGATCGGACAGAAATTAAAGAGCTGCCAGAGTCCATTGGGTGCCTTGTAAACCTGCAGACATTATGCCTGTCAGATTGTGAATTCTTGCATAAGCTTCCTAAGACCATTACAAAACTGTGCAATCTAAGATGCCTTCAGTTAGAACGAACTCCACTGACTCATGTACCCAAAGGAATAGGCAAACTGAAACATCTTAACCATCTCCAAGGATTTGTAGTTGGCCATGATGACACGGGTGCACCAGACGAGGAGGGGTGTGATTTGGATGAGCTACAATCTTTGCCCCAGCTGAGATTCTTGCAGATAGATAGGTTGGAAATGGCACAAGCAGAAGGAGCTCCGACTCTTGCAAATTGTCACTTTTTGAGGACATTGATTTTATATTATAAAATGAGAGATATTCAGGACGAAGCAATCCAGAGAATTAACGAGACATGTGAAGGGCTCTCTCCGCCCTCCACCCTACAGACGCTTCGGATTTTACTTTTATGGTACCGGATTTCCTGGATGGATGATGTCACCTTCATTGGATGCCTCTTTTCCTAACCTGACAGAAATAATACTCTATTATTGTGCATCATGCCCGCAACTTCCACCACTGGGCTTATTGCGCCAGCTGAAATTCCTTCACATTGGTGTTGCAAATGCAATCACAACCATCGGACCTGAATTTCTTGGCCCCCGTGCATCATCGGCACCGACAGCATTTCCCAAGCTTGAAGGGCTAAGTTTTGAATTATGAAAAAGTGGGAAGAGTGGTCCTTTGCTGCGGAGGGGGTTAGCCAAGAAAGAAGCGAAGCCCCTAAGTTGCTGCCCTGTCTCAGATCCTTGAGTCTTCACTATTGTCCTAATCTGAGGGCTCTTCCAGAAAACCTGCGGCACGCCACCAGTTTACAAGAATTGCGCATTGGTTATGCCAACAAGCTAACAGAAATCAACGACCTCCCCTCTCTGACAGAAATGCTTATGATTTCTTATAATCCAATGTTGGAAAGGGTATCCAACCTTCCCTCATTGAAATATTTGGAGATAAGAGATTGCCAGAGGTTGCAGCATGTGGAGAATCTCGATCAGTTGCAATGCTTGACACTAGAAATCTCAAAGGAGTCTACCACTAATGATGATGGACGGACACCACGCCTCCCGGAGTGGTTATTGGGGCTACTCGGGCATCATCAAAATGCTCAAGCTTCTCTCCAGAATTTAAGAAATTTCAGTTGATATGCAGATTACCGCTCCTTAAGACCTTTCTCAAGGATGGCCCCAATTGGCCCATTATTGAGTGGATCCCCGAGGTCAAAATCGAGTATTATGGACAGAAGGGGCGCTTCTATATTGAGCATACCAAGGCCCCTCCCACCTTTGAAACCAACATTGGGGAATGGGAAGAATCACAGACTAAAAGCATGGATCTGCCATCACTTCTTCTTCGGCGAGGTAATTTCTCCTTCCATTGCATTTTTGTTCCCATTTTTAATCTCTCTAACTAGCACCTTTAAATTGGTTGGTATGTTGCTTATTATATGATAATCTCCTCATTCCCAGATACCACTGCTCCTATTTATTTCTCCGGGACCAACGTGCGCAGCATTTGGCCTTTCATCGCCTTAAATGGTGCTTTTGTTTAGTTTGAATTTGTATTGAGTTTATTGGCTCTCATGTAATTTCTGTTTCCAGGTGTTTTGATATATTTGTAATTTTGTTTCCCTTCCTTTTTTTTATGGCATTATCATTTGCTTGTGTACAGCTCTCAGAATTTGTTCAATAAATTATCATTTCTCTTACTCTCTCCATCGCTGATATTTGTTTTATTGAAAAATATTTTTGATCTTAAAAAAATCTCTTTCTAAAATTAATAGAAATATGTTATAGAAATTTAAATATACAATAAAGAAAAACCAAAAGATAAGATAGATCAAACCAGGACCGAGGCGTGTTAGACACTGCCCTAAGGATCAAATTTTTATCCCTTCGTGCAGGTTGTTGGCAATCTGTCCCCAAGGTACAACGACCCGGCTCAACTCGATCCTCCTACTACGAGCACGATCGTGTGGAGGTGCAAACCCAACGATTACCTTCAGATGCCCAAAAGATCAATAAAATATATAAAAATAAAATGAGATAAAACAAATCATAGGGCTATTCCAAATTATTCTAGGGAAAACACTTTGTACACCGCCCCCGGTGCAGCAAGGCCGACGTGGGCTGCACCGCTTCTTTCGATTGGTCCATGTGGCACCGACGTGGAAGACCTGACGGGCGGTATGACTTTGCTTTGACGTAACGTTCTGAACGTGACGGCCATTTAAAGCTGTTCACTTTTTTTAAAAAATTGCATGCGGACTGCCCTTTCCCTCCTTCATAGCGCCATTTAACGTTGTATGTCATCTATGCAAGAAGAACAGAAGAACTCTGTTTCTTCTCCGGTCGAAAGAAAATATTTCAGCATCGAGCGCTGGAAAACCTGGCTACTTGAGTCTGTGTAGAAAAACTTCTGGAGGAAATGTCATCCGCAGCACAAAGTAAAAACTCTTTCTTCCCACTTCTTTATTACACCAACAGTTTTTTTCTGGTTAGAGTTAGTTAATGCGTGACCAAACCGTTTAATGCGCGGGTAACTACCTTAGAACAAAATAGTTATGACATTCTGGGAGTCATAACTATTTTGTATGCACGAATGTCATACTCTTTTAATCCCCTCCCTCGCTCTGAGAGTCCGGATGCTAAGTTTGAGCACGAACCTACGCCCTCGCTTTGAAAGTCTGGTCGACAGGAAATATTTCAGCTTCGAGGCTGAAAAACCTTGCTATTGGAGTCTACTGGAGTCTTCAAATATAAAAGTTTATCCAATGAGTTTTTCCTTGCCAAAACCTCACGTAGACGTTCGCTTCTCTCTCTCAATTCGACCAGGTCTGCCTTCGTTATCTCTTTGTCAATTGCTTTTAAAAGGCTTTAATGACAGGAAAACAGAGAGAAAGCAGATGGAGGAAAAAAGGAGCCTTTTAAAAGCAATTGACGAAGAGATAACGAAGTCAGACCTGGCCGAATTCAGAGAGAGAAGCGAACGTCTACGTGAGGTTTTGGCAAGGAAAAACTCATTGGATAAACTTTTATATTTGAAGACTCCAGTAGCCAGGTTTTTCAGCCTCGAAGCTGAAATATTTCCTGTCGACCGGACTTTCAGAGCGAGGGCGTAGGTTCATGGTCAAACCTCCGCGACACCCGAGTTGAAATCTCACGACACCCTATCTCAAATAGATGACCACGGAGAGAATCCCAGCGACATCCTAGTTGAAATCCCACGACACCGTAGCTTTAGGGCGACGACACCCGTGCTTACAAATGACCACATAGAGAGTCCCCGGCGACACCCTAGTCGAATTCGGCCGTAAATCCTTCGCGACACCCCTGTGGAAAGTTTACGACACCCTAGATTTAAGGCGACGACACCCATCGTTAGAACTGACCACGGAGAGAATCCCCGCGACACCGTAGTTCTAATGCGGCCGAAAATCAATCGCGACACCCAGTTGAAATCTCACGACACCCTAGCTGTAACGAGACGACACCGTGCTTTAAACAGACCATGGAGATAATCCCAGCGACACCCTAGTTTGAATTCGGCCGTAAATCCTTCGCGACACCCCAGTTGAAATCCCACGACACCCTAGCTTTAGGGCGACGACACCCGTCTTATAAATGACCACATAGAGAGTACCCGGCGACACCCTAATTGAATTCGGCCGAAAATCAATCGCGACACCCCAGTTGAAATCTCACGACACCCTAGCTGTAACGAGACGACACCCGTGCTTTAAACAGACCACGGAGATAATCCCAGCGACACCCTAGTTCGAGTTCGGCCGTAAATCCTTCGCGACACCCCAGTTGAAATCCCACGACACCCTAGCTTTAGGGCGACGACACCCGTCTTATAAATGACCACATAGAGAGTACCCGCGACACCCTAATTGAATTCGGCCGTATATCCTTCGCGACACCCTAGTTGAAATTTGACGACACCCTAGCTTTAAGGCGACGACACCCATGCTTGAACAAGGCGGGAATTTGACGTCACCCTAGTACAAATTCGACGACACCCTAGTAACTGAGCCATGCCATATTTCGAGAAAAGTTTGTAAACGTGGGCAGTTCCTATGGGTTCGCGGGTCTCATTGATGTGATCGTGGCGATCCGGGTGTCCTTTCGTATTTCTCTTAGGTCGGCATAAACCCTAGAAAAACCACTCAATCGTCTGTTGCTCGAGAAGCCATCCTTTTGCTCAAGAAGCCATCCTTCGTCTCTTGCTCGAGAAGCCACTGGTCTCCTTTTCCCTCCTAAACTTGTACCATAGTCATTCTTCCGAATACTTCATTCATGGAGATGAGTGCTTTCGTTTGTGCACGAAGACCGCGAACAAAGAAGAAGCAGACAGAGAAAATGGCGGAACAATGCAAGGACATGGTTCTTCGTTCGACTGAGGATGCGGCTCCTTCAGGTATGTTTATCACTATATTAAATATTATGACATTCTCTCTTATAATTTCATGACAAGTATGTCTTCTGTCTTACCCCTGTTTCAGTTGACAATAAAATTGTTCCAGTCCCCCCAGTGAAGGCTTCCCAGCTGTTTAAGAATAGCTGCAGGCCGGCAGTATACGTTCAGAAGGTTTGGAGGATGGGGTTCTCTAGACGGCATACAAAACTGATTCGAAGGACCCCATTTGGTGCCTTCGTCGACATGCAGACGTTCACAGTCGATGGGCGACTGCTAGCAGACATCATAAGATGTCACAATGGAGGCGACGAGTTCATGTTTTGCGGAAAGCCAGTTCTATTCAGTGCCGACGAAGTCGCACTCATTCTGGGACTTCCAGCTCATGGGAAGAAGATCGACACGTCCAGCCAAATGTTCAACGGAAGGTTGTTCAGACGGTTTGGCCAGGGTTTAGATCTTCGCCAAGAAGGTTTGGAGAAGTTGATATTTCAACTCCGATCATCTAAAGTACAGGAGGATGTCGAGGACACCGTCCGACTTTGGATCGCATACATGTTGGCCATGTTTTTGGCTCCAAAGTCTAATCAGAGATGTCCACGGTATCTCATCCAGCACTTGGATGACTTAAGTCAACTGGGTAGCATCGACTGGGCTTCGGCACTGAAGGAGTTGATTGTTCTGGCTCTCCCAGAAATAGCTGCTTGCTTGCGTTCCGAGGAGCCGGTGCACTCAAAGAATGCAAAAAAAGTTAGGAGGCAGCCTACCTTGTTCGGATGCTCGGCAGCACTGGTGGTAAGGATTATTGAGACACATAATTAGTGTTGAGAGGAAATTTTTTTTGTAATATTACTTTATTTAATATCAAAAAAAATATCATGTTCAGGCGTGGTTCCTCGAGCATACATCAATGCGAGAGCCAGCATACCCTGATAAACGGCCCCGGCTGTTGAAGTGGTATGACCACCAAATGAAGATCCAATCTGTTCGGGTTGCCGACTTGCAGCCTCAGGACTTGGTAATCTAGTTCATTGCTCCATTGCTCTGACCATTTTTTTCAACTTAATGCGTCAATATGTTCAGTTAATATTAATTTGTTATCATATTGTGTTGCAGATGGAGGGAGCTACTGAACCATTGCCAGAAGAGCGATGGCTTCTCCCTCAGCAGAATGTTGCGTCCCCCCTTCAACCAACAGATACCTGCGCCCCTCAACCAATGGATAGCTGCGCAGGATGCGCCGAGTTGAGGAATGAATTGGAGTGTGTTAAGGATCAACTCGAAGATGTCAGGCACAGGCTGTCCATTGCTGAGAGCCTCCTCAATTCACTGGTCAGAAAGGAAAGTTATGCAATAAATGAGGAGGACAAGGGAGACGAGAAAACAGAGAAGGTGCATTCCCTGGAGTTGGTCCTCAGCGAGCCTGGTAACGTAAATAGTGAGGAGAAGAAGATGGAGGAGGACCATTCATCCGAGTTTCCAATTGAGACAGGGAATGCAAAATCAGAGGAGAACATATTGGAGGGGGATTCATTGGCTGATAAAACAGAGCAGGGGAATGAAAATAAAGAAGAGTCCATATCCGATAATAAACTTGGCACCCCTGCGCCAAAGTATGACAATATGGACTTAGAAATAATTGGAGTGTCGTCGCTTGTTAGGAGGATTAAAAAAGAGCCGAGGAAGCGTAAGGCATCCACGGTCGTCGGCGAATGTTATGAGACAACCCGACCTAAAAAGTCGGCGAAGACAGTGGGCATGTCAAAGCCCAACACAACGGTCGAAGATGACCAAATAATTATTCAAAATTTTTTGAGCGAGCGACAACAAACCGACGAGATCATCTACACAAATATGTTTAATGGCGTCGCAACAAGAAAAAATCTTCAAGATCTCATTAACAATGAAATGATAATAGATGATGTAAGTATATCAAGGAACCGTTCTAGTTGTTGATTTTAGAATTATATTAATCGTTTTACATTCCATTGGCAGATAATTGATTGCGGCCAGGAGTTTCTTATGCGCAACTGGGCAGAGCATCCTGACCGATATCATAAGTGCATAATTGCATCAATTTTCGTATCTGCTCTATGTCTGACTTCCTCATCACCTGATCATGAACTTGCTGGATCATCTGGGGCTGCGATATTTGACAATGTATCGGATGAAGATAAGGCCCAATTCCGGTTTCTTTTCACCATTGTAAACTCTGATAACTCGCACTGGCATTTGGTTGCTGTCGACATGGAAAGGAAGGTGTTCATGCACCTGAATTCAATGAAACGCAACCCGAAGTACAAGGCCAATGCAAGGAAATGGCATAAAATTCTAGGCCACATATTCCATATCTACTGCGATAAGAAGGAAGCGATGGAGTGGCCGATGGAAGATATTTTGGATTGCCCAAGCCAACCGACCGGATCGCTGGATTGCGGCCTGTACTGTCTGAGATACATGGAATGTCTTGCTCGACGGGACAATCCTGATATGAAGATGGATTTCATGGATGAGGAAGTCAGAGATTACCGGCGACACTTAGCTGCGACGATACTGAGAGAGGGCCTGAACAAAAAGATTAGCGACATTGTCGAAAAATGTTCTTAATTTTTGTATTCATTTTTGAATGAAAATTGAATGTAATTTATTCATATTAACACTGATTAATATTTAATGCAAATGCACAAATTTTATCATTGCCTTCATATGTTTCTGCCTTTCGGGTGTAGCAGCACAAGAGCTAGGGTGTCGTTTGACAAGAGCTAGGGTATCGTTTGACATGAGCTGGGGTGTCATCGCGCTAAAATTGTCTGGTCGCGAGTACTGGGATGTGTCTTTTGTTTCCGCCTTTCGGGTGTCGCCGCGCAAGGCTAGGGTGTCGTTTGCCAAGAGCTGGGGTGTCGTCGCGCTAAAATCTTCGATGTCGGTTCGCGAGCACTGGGATGTCTCATGGGTTTCCGCCTTTCGGGTGTCGCCGCGCAAGGCTAGGGTGTCGTTTGCCAAGAGCTGGGTGTCGTCGCGCTAAAATCTTCGGTGTCGGTTCGCGAGCACTGGGATGTCTCGTAGGTTTCCGCCTTTCGGGTGTCGCCGCGCAAGGCTAGGGTATCGTTTGCCAAGAGCTAGGGTGTCATCGCGCTAAAATCTTCGGTGTCGGTTCGCGAGCACTGGGATGTCTCGTGGGTTTCCGCCTTTCGGGTGTCGCCGCGCAAGGATAGGATGTCGTTTGCCAAGAGCTAGGGTGTCGTCGCGCTAAAATCTTCGGTGCTGGTTCGCGAGCACTGGGATGTCTCGTAGGTTTCCGCCTTTCGGTGTCGCCGCGCAAGGCTAGGGTGTCGTTTGCCAAGAGCTAGGGTGTCGTCGCGCTAAAATCTTCGGTGTCGGTTCGCGAGCACTGGGATGTCTCGTGGGTTTCCGCCTTTCGGGTGTCACCGCGCAAGGATAGGATGTCGTTTGCCAAGAGCTAGGGTATCGTCGCGCTAAAATCTTCGGTGTCGGTTCGCGAGCACTAGGATGTCTCATGGGTTTCCGCCTTTCGGGTGTCACCGCGCAAGGCTAGGGTATCGTTTGCCAAGAGCTAGGGTGTCATCGTGCTAAAATCTTCGGTGTCAGTTCGCGAGCACTGGGATGTCTCGTGGGTTTCCGCCTTTTGGGTGTCGCTGCGCAAGGATAGGATGTGTTTGCCAAGAGCTAGGGTGTCGTCACGCTAAAATCTTCGGTGTCGGTTCGCGAGCACTGGGATGTCTCGTGGGTTTCCGCCTTTCGGGTGTCGCCGCGCAAGGATAGGATGTCGTTTGCCAAGAGCTAGGGTGTCATCGCGCTAAAATCTTCGGTGTCGGTTCGCGAGCACTAGGATGTCTCGTAGGTTTTCGCCTTTCGGGTGTCGTCGCGCAAGGCTAGGGTGTCGTTTGCCAAGAGCTAAGTTGTCGTCGCGCTAAAATCTTCGGTGTCGGTTCGCGAGCACTGGGATGTCTCATGGGTTTCCGCCTTTCGGGTGTCGCCGCGCAAGGATAGGATGTCGTTTGCCAAGAGCTAGGGTGTCGTCGCGCTAAAATCTTCGGTGTCGGTTCGCGAGCACTGGGATGTCTCGTGGGTTTCCGCCTTTCGGGTGTCGCCGCGCAAGGATAGGATGTCGTTTGCCAAGAGCTAGGGTGTCGTCGCGCTAAAATCTTCGGTGTCGGTTTGCGAGCACTGGGATGTCTCGTGGGTTTCCGCCTTTGCGGGTGTCGCCGCGCAAGATCTGGGTTGTCGTCGGACTAAAAACACATCATTTTACTGAAATAGACATCCTATTTGAAAGCATTTCATTTACGACCAAGCAACCATAATTCAAAAGTTACGACACCCGTGTTTTATATATGATCTTGTGTAAGTTGACTCAATACATAAGCATCAAATTCGTCCATCAAAGTTTCGGACGGAGGAACAATTCTCTCCAGGTCCTCTTCAGTATTAATAGACTACAAACAAGTCTGCCTTATGCTTGAAGCAGCTCTTTTGTTGACCTGATTTTTTCTTGATCTTCTTGACTTCTTCTCGACTGCACTCTTAATCTGTTCTCTCTCGGGCGACCTTTCGTCCTAATTTATTCAGGATCTTGAATTACAAGCTCTGAACATGGTTTAGCTGCGCAGTTGGCATCCACGGCAGTTTTGAATATAGGTGTTAGACCATCCATCACTACATTAAATGCATCTTCGGACATGGAGGCTATCTCTGCGAGCTTCGTCATCCGATGAGACAGCAAACTATATCTACAATCATTAACATAATATTAACGATAACAAATATTAAGACATTTCAATTAAAAAATTATCACTGCTTACCGTGAGTTTCGTGTGCTTTTATCATAACCCTCAGTATTGCAGTCGAATTCATCGAATTGATATTTCATATCCTTGCACCATCTCTTCAAGAAGTATTTATCTGGTAAACGAAATACGTCACTTTGATGAAGAACCAACAGGGCATGCCTACACAGGTACCCCTTGAACTGAAAGGATCGGCACTGGCATTGGACATCCTCAATATTTCTATCGTATGATACGATATAATCTTTGATCATCTCCTTGCCAATTCCATCGACTTCATCCTTTCATACGACTTACGGAATATAAACACGTGTTGCCAGCTTCCTTGATCAATTGGTATTTGATGCAGCCATTTCAAGGATCTCATTCTGAAATTTTTTGAATATGCTCCGTGTATACCTTCCTGCTACTTGTCTCTCAAAAGGTGATGATGTCTTTAGGAAAGCTATCGTTTGCAAAGTCCTATTATCTTCCTCATTTTCTGCCTCGTATCTTTTTTCCAAGGCATCTTCGTACTTACTTATGAACTCCGTTAGTGTTGTCTTCGAATTTATAAACCATCGAAGAAGTGATTAATGCCCTCGCTCCTTTGTGAAGATGACATCCCTGTTAAAAATTTTGTCAACAAAAATTAAAAAAAAAGGCATTAACTCGAACATGAACCAAAGACAATGACATACAAACCTGCGAAGAATGTATCCTTGAGGTAAACTGGGACCCATTTTTCCCGACATTCGTAAAGGACATTGAACCAATCTATAGACTTGCATTTTTATATTTCTCTATTACATGTGCCCACCTTTCCTCGGTCGCTGGAGGGACGCTACTTGCCCCTCAGGTGGCTGTTGGCACGACGCAGGAGCTCTATCTCTTTAGTGAAACGGCCAGGTATTGCTCGGCCGCCTTGCTGAGTCGCTCGTTGATTACGAGCGACTCAGCATAAACCTCCGCATCGATGGTGACGGTTGCGCGGCGGCTGCCATGGTTGCCATTAGATCTCCCCTCGCCTCTGGAAGCCATCTCAGTGGTAAGTTCAAGCTGGAAAGGTGATTAATGATGGCATTCCCCCATCCTTATTTAAGGTACTCCTGGCGGGTGTTTCGATTGCCACGCGCCACCATCTCAGTCGTTGTTCACAGGAATCGAATCGGTGAGCCATCACGCCCCCCCCCCCCCCCCACGTTGAGTTTCGAGGGATGGGAACAGAACAGAGTTTCCGGAAGCAAACCGTCGTAAGTTTAACGTCGTCCCAAGAGAAAATTACACGACACCCAAGGATGATTTGGATTTCAGCCAAAACTCTTTCGCGACACCCCTGTTGAAAGCTCACGACACCCTAGCTTTAAGGCGACGACACCCGTGCTTAGAACTGATCACGGAGAGAACCCCCGCGACACCCCTTGACAAATTCGGCCGAAACTCCTTCGTGACACTCCAGTTGAAAACTGATGACACCCTAGCTTTAAGGGGACGACACCCCTGAAAAGGTGATTAACGTGGGTTCACCGTTAATGCTAAGGTGTCGTCGCCTTAAAGCTAGGGTGTCGTGAGCTGAAATCCAATTCTCCCTGGGGTGTCGCGGGGATTATTGTAGTTCCTCAAGCTAAGGTGTCGTCGCCTTAAAGCTAGGGTGTCGTGAGCTGAAATCCAATTCTCTCTGGGGTGTCGCGGGGATTATTGTAGTTCCTCAAGCTAAGGTGTCGTCGCCTTAAAGCTAGGGTGTCATGAGCTGAAATCCAATTCTCCCTGGGGTGTCGCGGGGATTATTGTAGTTCCTCAAGCTAAGGTATCGTCGCCTTAAAGCTAGGGTGTCGTGAGCTAAAATCCAATTCTCCCTGGGGTGTCACGGGGATTATTGTAGTTCCTCAAGCTAAGGTATCGTCGCCTTAAAGCTAGGGTGTCGTGAGCTGAAATCCAATTCTCCCTGGTTCTCTCCGTGTTCAGTTCTAAGCACGGGTGTCAAAGCATTGATGCTAGGGTGTCGTGAGGTTTCAAGTGGGGTGTCGCGAAGGAGTTTCGACCGAAATCCAAATCATCCTTGGGTGTCGTGAATTTACTCTTGGGACGACGTTAAACTTACGACGGTTGGCTTCCCGAAACTCTGTTCTGTTCCCCATCCCTCGAAACTCAACGTGGGGGGGGGGGCGTGGTGGCTCACCGATTCGATTCCTGTGAACAACGACTGAGATGGTGGCGCGTGGCAATCGAAACACCCGCCAGGAGTACCTTAAATAAGGATGGGGGAATGCCATCATTAATCACCTTTCCAGCTTGAACTTACCACTGAGATGGCTTCCAGAGGCGAGGGGAGATCTAATGGCAACCATGGCAGCCGCCGCGCAACCGTCACCATCGATGCGGAGGTTTATGCTGAGTCGCTCGCAATCAACGAGCGACTCAGCAAGGCGGCCGAGCAATACCTGGCCGTTTTCACTAAAGAGATAGAGCTCCTGCGTCGTGCCAACAGCCACCTGGAGGGCAAGTAGCGTCCCTCCAGCGACCGAAGGAGACAAGCCCCAGTGAGGGCTAATGTATTTTTTTTTTTGATAAATAAAATTAAATTTTAGTAACTTGGTTGTCGCGGGCCTTCTTGCCGTGGTCAGTTCTAAGCACGGGTGTCGTCAGATGAGAGCTTGGGTGTCGTCAATTTTCAACTGGGGTGTCGCGAACGACGACAGCACCGACTCAGGCTGTTAACGACACCCCAGTTCTCATCTAACGACACCCTAGCTTTTAGGCGACGACACCGATGATGTGACTGTTAAAGCGGGGTGTTCTCCATACGCGGTGTCGCGGGCCTGCTCTCCAGCGTCGTTTATAAGCACGACACACCCTTTATAGCATTTAAAGACACCGCATAGAACAAGCTACGACACTCCGGAAAGACACCGCATGGGTGTCGTAGCGTTGTAACTACGGTGTCGCGAGGCTTTTCTCCAGCTTTCGTTTGGCGCACGGGTGTCCTAGGCCTGTAACTACGGTGTCTTAACAGTATATCAGGGGTTTCATGAGGTATAACAGGGCCGCATTAAAAGAGTATGACATTCGTGCATACAAAATAGTTATGACTCCCAGAATGTCATAACTATTTTGTTCTAAGGTAGTTACCCGCGCATTAAACGGTTTGGTCACGCATTAACTAACTCTAACCAGAAAAAAACTGTTGGTGTAATAAAGAAGTGGGAAGAAAGAGTTTTTACTTTGTGCTGCGGATGACATTTCCTCCAGAAGTTTTTCTACACAGACTCAAGTAGCCAGGTTTTCCAGCGCTCGATGCTGAAATATTTTCTTTCGACCGGAGAAGAAACAGAGTTCTTCTGTTCTTCTTGCACAGATGACATACAACGTTAAATGGCGCTATGAAGGAGGGTAAGGGCATTTTCGTCCGCACACAATTTTTGAAAAAAAGTGAATAGCTTTAAATGGCCGTCACGTTCAGAATGTTACGTTAAAGCAAAGCCATACCGCCCGTCAGGTCTTCCACGTCGGCGCCACGTGGACCAATCGAAAGAAGCGGTGCAGCCCACGTCGGCCTTGCTGCACCGGGGGCGGTGTACAAAGTGTTTTCCTTATTCTAGATTGATGCCTTCCCTCAATCTGAATCCCTAAGCCTATTTATAGGCTCGGCCCATAAAAGCTCCAACGGCTCGGCCCATAATGGCCTTAAAGGCCTAATAGCCGTTAGCCCAAATTATGTCAAAAACGGCTTACAAAATAAATTATTTGGGCCGTTTATGAAACGTTGGCCTTCCAACGTTCACACAAATGTCCGTTGAGGCAACGAACGTCCACGCAACGGAAAGAGCGTCCGCAAGCGTTTCGCTCGAGGGCGTTCCCTTTTTATTTTTTATTTTTTAACTTTTTCCAACCATCTTCCACAAAAGTTTAAAATAAAAAAATAAAATAAAATAAATATAACAAAAATTTTAGGGCTTCTTATACTGTGCAATAGGTGAGGTGTCCTATGGACTTGAACCTCACTTAGTGTTGATTGTATACATCTGAAGGAACCATAGTGGATTAGACCTTGAACTAGGTCCTTTGACTCAGACTTCTACTAATCACACACAGTATGGATCAATTGGGTTTAAGCGGTCAGCGCATATTAAAGGCCTTGCGCTTAGTACCTTGATTTTTCATAAGAATTCTTTTAAGGTTAGCCCAAACCTTTAGTCACGGCCTAATATGATGATTCTCATATAGGTGAATCCTCCAAGGGTATTTGTGATAATACCCTGCAGATAACCTACCTCGGATCCATTAAGAGTATGACTCAATCTTACACAAATTTACTTTGTCATTTTAAGAGCACTCATCATAGGGATGGGATGAAAAAAATTTTAAAAATTTATGCTCTAACACGATCACTCAATCAGCTTCGTTTCTAACACATTGAACCTCATTCATGGGATCTCCAATTACAGAGGTTAGATATCCACTGCAGGCGACCAAATAATGGGCTTAAGCCACATCCCCCTCGATGAATCTAGGACTCCACTCCTAGATAATCCTTTGGTTAATTGAACTACCAAATTCTTCTCGGTAAATTCCAAAGAGATAATTTTATTTTTGAACTAGACCTCAAATAAGAGAATCAGGCAAAGATATATTAGAATTGAATATCCAAATACAAGGTAAACAATAAGTTGGATATTCCAACAGTCATGAGTAAATTATAAAACTTTTATTAAATCTCATGGCAATAGATTTCAAGAGACTCAAAATAGAGCATTTAAATAATATACCTTGTCACAGCATCCAAGTTCATCCATTCTTTGCCATTTGGTAACATAAAAGATTCACAATAGTAGGTAAGCAATAATATTTGCCCAATGCTGTCACTTTTGTCTAGCAACTAACAACACAACAAGGAGATATTAAATATTGATCACTATACCAGAAAACACTTATTTGGAACAGAAAAAACTTTTGCATTTATTTAAGAATGCAAATATATATGCTAGTAGCTGCACTTGAAAGTTAAATAATAAGATGATATAAAAATATATCTATATACAAGCACGCATATATCATGTGCACAAGTGCAAGCATGTGTGTACACACATGTAATCCATATATACACATGTATATCATTTGGGCCTAGAATACAGCTTAGCTATGGATGTTTTATGCATATTACCGTATTGTAGTCCGACTTAGTTTCTTGATAGGTTTGATGCATCCTTAAGAATACCCTACAGCATACACAGGACAATCGATTGTAGTGTACATATACCTACATAATGTGCTGATCAGCAGTAGTGTAGCATGATAACCATGGTTTAGAGTTCAGCTGAAGTTCAGAAAACTATCACCAAATGGTAATTAAAATATAGCTACTTATGGAGTTAATATAATACAAACATACCATTATTAACAAGAAAAATTTTGAGAAAGGCACAAACTAAAGATAGAAGGAATTAGTGGTGCATCTATACACTGTTGCATGATTAGTTCCCAAGAGTTTGTTTCCTTCCTCATGAAAGTGAACAATTTGCTTCATTTTGGATAGCCTGGCATACAAACAAAGTCTGATGTACCTCAGATACAAAACATCAAAAGCTTTCCTGGAGTTTTGGATGTGATACATTGAATGGACAACATACCAATACTATGTGTTCCCAATTATTACTATAAGATACTTCTAAATTCAGAAGACCACGAATGTTCATATTGGAGAAAATATGATATAAGCAAGAAACTAATAACATTCCAAGTAAATTTACTATCATCAGTCTTGGTAATATATTTGTGGAGTGACCCTCCTAGTCAAGCAGCATGTATAACATCAGGAAAGAAGGGAATAAACATTAAGTTAAATAAAAAATTAGACAACATTATTTGGAGTCAAGACGTAGACAAAATTTGCTGTCAACATTATATTAGCAAGCAGTATTTCAAGAAATAATTATGGATGATCATAATTTAGCATAGCAACATTTGCACCATTAATGCACAGGCATTTCAGGGTGGCATGAAAACTTTATATGTTGAGCAAACTCATGCAAAAGCAGAATAAGTAGATGGAATGAAAATCTAGCAATTTCTAGAAAAGAAGAAAAAATCTGATCCTTAGCTGTTGGAAAATATTTTTGATCTTACAAAAAATCCCTTTCTAAAAATTGCTAGAAATATGTTATAGAATTTTAAATATACAAATAAAGTAAAACCAAAAGATAAGATGGATCAAACCAGGACCGAGGCGTGTTAGACACTGCCCTAAGGATCAGATTTTTGCCCCTTCGTGCAGGTTGTTGGCGATCTGTCCCCAAGGTATAACGACCTAGCTCGACTCGATCCTCCAACTACGAGCACGATCGTGTGGAGGTGCAAACCCAACGTTACCTTTAGATGCCCAAAAGATCAATAAAATATATAAAAATAAAATGAGATAAAACAAATCATATAGAACTACTCCAAATTATTCTAGATTGATGTCTTCCCTCAATCTGAATCCCTAAGCCTATTTATAGGCTCGGCCCATAAAAGCTCCAACGGCTTGGTCCATAATGGTCTTAAAGGCCTAATAGCCGTTAGCCCCAAATTATATCAAAAACGGCTTACAAAATAAATTATTTGGGCCGTTTATGAAACGTTGGCCTTCCAACGTTCATACAAATGTCCGTTGAGGCAACGAACGTCCACACAACGGAAAGAATGTCCGCGAGCGTTTCGCTCGCAGGCGTTCCCCTTTTTTTATTTTTTATTTTTTATTTTTTATTTTTTAACTTTTTCCAACATGTTTCCCCTTAATCTTCGAGACCAACTTGATTTTTTTTTCTTTTTTTTTAAGAAAATAGAGAAGCCAAAAACTAGATCAACTTGAATTACTGTAAGGTTGATATGGGTATTCTAACAAGGAGAGCTATTTAATTCATGGCATATGGGAATTCTAGATTAACTTGAATTCCAATTTAATTCCATGACATACACGAATATCAGACAAAATGGCATCACTTCTCCATGGATTCCTGATGCTAACACATGAGGTAGGCTATCAGCGTTTATCACACCTCATATGTCAGCATCAGGAAACCATAGAGAAGTGATGCCATGATATGATGCCGTAGATGGTATACGGGGATATTTTAGAAGCAAACGCTTAAGGATAAGTACATAAACTTTTACATGCATGCTTGTCCGTGATTGTGTTGAAATGGATAAACAATCAAAATCTTGAAGAAGATTTGCAAATGAGCTAACATTGTGCACAGTTATGATGGCCTTAATTATTTAGAATTCATGTAGAAAATTCTTGCACATAAGAGGACTCTTGTTCTGCTTCCCCGTTTAGAATTCTTGTGTTAAAATGATCTAAACATTGTACCTTTGAGATCGTTAGACAAAAAAATTATAACGAAAAGCATGTTGGCCTATCATGAGATATTTATTCATGAAATTTAAAAAAGTCTTGCAGTTGCTTTTCTTGAGGGCAATGGTGTTGTGCATCGAAACTTTATTAAAATTAGAAAAGGAGTCAAAGCGAGAGTAAGAGGAGGGTGACGAAGAAGGCGAACAATTTCGGGTTCTCCCACTCGAGAAAAATCATCCATGCAGTTTCCATGTATTCATGATTTATGGGCGATCAAAGGGAGTTTTTGAGTAAACAGTAAACTAATATCTATAGCCTGAGACCTTTCCCGATGCCCTGACTTCTCTTCAGCAACTAGCCGGTGAGTGGCGAAGGTGTCTAACCTTTCTTCTTCATCCCTAGAGCCCTTGATCTGGGAGTTATGAGATCAAGATATAAGAGAGGTGCCTGGCTGGAGGAGACCCACTCCCTGTGCAAAATTGGTCGTGGCCTTCTTTACAGGTTGGAACACAGAGCAAAAGATGTGAGGACGATCATAAGGTTCCAGAGGTGCCTTTCTTTGACCAGGGCGAACAATCTGGCATTGGGGCGCAAGCCTGCTAGTCTCGAGTCATCCCATTCCCCTATAATTATTGGTTCTCAGAGGCTTTGGACTAGCTTCTTCGAGTCTTCAATCTACCTTTGCAATGAATTGAATGCTCCACCAATAATAATAATAATAATAATAACAACAATAACAATAACAATAATAACAATAATAATAATTTTAAAAAATTAATATAATCTTACATGAATTTAAAAATTTGAGTGCAAATTAATTAATAGTAAGCAAACTTTAGCTATAACTCTTCAAACAATTCTTTTTCATCCATATGAGACTAAGGATGGGGACAATATAATTTTCTTCCCTTATTAGGTTATCTAATGTAGGACTATGCACGGGGTACTATAATAGTTGCCATGATTTCATGCGCTAATATGCATAGATCATAAACATCATTTAAACATTTAATTTTTTTAAAAAAAATGCGGAGTGCAGCTGATTTCACGAGCATTCCACGCAACATTTGAAATCTTTTTAAAATAGAATGTTCATCCAAATAGAATTTTAATTGTATTGAATGTGATTGTCTCACAACACTATCAAGTGAAAAAATCACATCATGTGATTCCGTTCTAGGCGTTATGACTATTGGACTAAGCTTATAAATAGGATTTAGGTCAAAGGACTAATATATAACAACTTATTTATCTTTTCTTTTACAAAGTGTAAGCTCAAATTTATTTCAAAGTGTCAAAGATGCTGAGAATTTGAAGGAGCTTTTAAGTCATACTTTCAACCTGACCATGCTCGTGGAAGGAGATCCGAATCAATCTAAATCATTGTACCTTAAGGACAATTCACTTAAATATGAAGGGATAAAAATTAATTCTTAGGACAATGTCTAACATACTTTAATCCAAGCTTGTTCTTTTTATCTTATTTTAATACTCATTAGTCCTTAAGGATAATTATTTGAATAAATTGCATTTCTAAATAATTGTCTTTGAAATGCAATACTGATTCATATTGGTTATATTTTTTTATCATTATATTTAACTATTGCATATTTGATATGTGTGTGCGTATGGATGTGGGTGTATGAGGTTCCCACTAGGCTTAGGCTCATTATGTTTTTCTTTGAAAAAATTTGTAAAGCCTTAGAAAGTTTAGGATCAGGGGTGAAC
Source organism: Calamus simplicifolius (assembly GCA_900491605.1). Lineage (NCBI taxonomy): Eukaryota > Viridiplantae > Streptophyta > Magnoliopsida > Arecales > Arecaceae > Calamus > Calamus simplicifolius. The sequence continues at coordinate 152,290 of UESW01002515.1, read as the reverse complement.
CATGGCGGGAGTGAGAAGCAACTACATTAGCTATTTATTAATAATTTAACTTGTCTTGATCTGTAACCTTAAAACATATGAATTTTTTTTAGCTGGAATAGAAAACTAAAACTTTCCTAAATTTATTATAAAAAATATATATACAAGTAACATGGAATTAATCAAGCATATATTAGGAATTTTTTCTGCCAAATGTATCATCAAAAAGAGACGATGAGCTGATATGGAATGAATTTATTTCTTGCATAATTGGGAGAATTAGTTTTAAAGATTATTTATATCACGTATCAAGCTTGGAGGGTGCTCTGAACCGCTATACTAATAAAAGAGAAAGTTTTTGTGCATCGAGAGTGGTGCAGATCATACGCATCTCACGCAATGATTGACTACATGCACATGCGATCATACATGCTAGGAACAATTTTGTTCTTTTATATGCATCGCATATACGGATTATACGTATGCATACGAAATTAATTGTATGCAATGCAGAAAGACTTTTTTTTCCAATAAAATAGGGACAAAAGGGTAGAGGGCGGGCCTCAGCACCGCCCAATAACCTGGTCGGGACTCCTTTCCAAAGCAAACAAAACAACTCCAACACCTCCCTAATTACAGATGCAACGAGTTCTCTGAAGCAACAACTTCCATCATTGTGTACTACTTCAGCCTAACAAGGGAGAAACCTAAGGCAAGACCAACGTTAATCGTTCGATTGTTTGAAAACTGTCGATACCTTCAAAATGCCCCTCTGTACAAAAAGAAAGAAAGAATATGGGGGGAGGGATGGGAGGTGAATCCCCTTCCCGCAGCCCAAGACGGAGTTAGCACCCCAGCTTTTGCTGAAGATACAATCCCCTGAATCAAAGTGATCCACTCCTTTCATCAAGCAAAAAAAATCCCATTCCGTATGGTCATAAGCCTTTATCATTGCAGCAAGCAATGCCCCTAGAGTTCTCCATGTATAGCAGGAGAAAATAATATAGTTGCTTTGTTAACCACTTGGCTTCATGCATGCATCGCTGGATTAAACATAGGAAACTATTAACAATGCGATGGAGTCACACAACAATCATTTAAAAGAATCACAAAAAATGAGTTCACCTTATAGTGAATCATACTCGTTTCTATTATTATACATGGCCAAGCAGCAATGAATAAGAAGGCAGAATAAGCTGGTGCATTTCCTAATTTGAGGATGCCACATGCACTATCTTCCTTGATTCTAGTATTTAATGTAGACAATGTATAGATCTATCCGGTCTAACTCTCACTGAAGATATATAATTATACATCACCAATTCGTGGAAATAAAGGACATCCTACAGATCTTCGCGCTCTTGTTTATAATGTCTGCTTCCGAGGAGACGGGCTAATAAGTGATCTTCCATAAGTAATGGGCAGAGCCATTAGCTTCTTTGCTTTGCTAACATAAGCCCTCTTCGTAAAATTATTGTAATCATTTGCTTCAATCTCATCAAGGATCTGCCGGTACAGTAACAAAGAAGCCCACACCTGCAACAGGCCATGCGCAAGTGTTTTTGGAGTCCGTTTTTAATGTTAATGATTGAAAAAAAAAAAAAAAAAAAAGCTAATTCCTACCATTGATGTTCTAGGATGTAACTGGTCTCAGTTTTCTCCTAACAGAAGTGCCCGAAAGGCAGCTCTGTTTAATGAGATAAAAGGATTAACAAGACAAGCCTCTGTAACAGTGGCTACTGTTTTGGCAGCAATAAACAGCTAGAAGATTGCTAAGTCTATTACTCTCTCTCAAAATGGCCGTGCCCATTTTATATTTGGTTCAACGGAGAGGAACCATTGATTGATGCGCATTTAAATAATGAAAGAAAGAAAGAGAGAGAGATCGATTTACCGGCCACCTACTAGCTTGACTGAGCTCGGTCACACCTTTCTCTGCTTCCTGGAAGAACGTCCGTGCCCTTAATTTGGCTCTTCATGAAGCTTCTCCATCTGTCAGTCACCTTCCCATTAAACACATCTTCCTCTGAAAGGCCGGCTTGCGCGAGCTCATCCTGTGGCAGATAAATCCTGCCTCTACTTGCACTGAGGAAATATTCATCAATAAGTAGAAGAGAAGGAAACATTTGCAACAAGTTTTCCTAGTTTTTAGATAAAATAGAATACTGCATACAGATAGTTTGGAGAACATATTAGAGGAAAATTGCAAGTAATAACTAAGATGAAAAGCAGCACTCACTCTTCTCCTACATCTCTGAGTATATTGGTGAGCTGATTTGCTATTCCTAAAGCCAAAGCAGCACCATATACGCTCTCTGTTGTTGCCTTGGACTCTGGAGCAATACCCATGACGGGCACACTCATTAGTCCGACGGTCCCAGCTACATAATAACAATACAGATAGAGCTCATCAAAGTTCTTGTATCTTGACTTCTTGAGGTCCAACCGCATCCCTTCAATCATGTCCTTGAATGGCTGAAATGTGCAAAGAAACACAAATTCCGGATGAGCAGTCAAATGGGAAACCTGTGTTGCTAGTATCCATGCATGCATCAATAAGCACGTTTAATTTGTTGGACAATTTTCTGAAAATTAAGCTGGAAACGTTACAGTGGTAGGAAAAAAATTTTTGCTAAGCGTCTGAGCAATGCGAACTTGGAGCCTTTATTGAGAGATGCAAATATGTAGATGATCCTTGAGATGACTCATTGACATCAAGGCAAAGAAGGGAAATATTAAGCGTTCAACACTCCCAGGCCTCAAAACTCTCTCTTCTGGCCACTAGACAAAAGTTCGAATGTTATGCATAAGGGGTCCTCATGATGCCATGAGTACCAAAGAAATAGATAGAATTTCAGAGCTATCTAAAATGCCTAGGAGTCAACATGAAGGAATTTAGATCTCCGGTTTCTCTTTTTTCCTTTTGTACTACTTTGAGATGAACTGAAGATCAGAATGAAGCCAGAAATATATACTCAAAAAAAAAAAAAAAAGGAACAAAGCCAAACAAAGTTTGCTTCTATCAATTACATGGAAGAAAGACATGCCTGAATGTCAACAGGGAATTTTGAAACAGTGTCTGATAGAGCAGCATCGAGCATGTCGTAGGGCGACCGGCAAAGACATCCTCTAACCTCGCCTCCCACCTATCCAGAGCTGAAGGTGTAATGTGAGAAGCATTGGGTCCATCCACAAGCTCGTCTGTCCTTCTGCACCACACTGAACATATGATGTAACTGTGAGTTTCTTTAACCATGAGCAGAAAAACCTTAAAGATTCAGTTAGTATAAGAAATAGCAGCAGAACTGAATTATGAACCATTTCAAAATTATTAGCCATATTTTTTAGCTTTCAAGCATCCCTTGACATTAACACTAGTCATGGTTATGGTTATCTAAAAACTAGTGCCTTCTGGCATCATGATGCAAGAATACAGAGAAGATCATAGGTTTTGTTATCCCTTCAATCAGTCAAATTGGTCTGTATTTGGTGCTATGTATGAAGTGTTTTGGGCCAGTAGCAGGTTCAGTCTTTTCTTTTCAAACTAGTCATGGATCAAGAATCCAAGGCAAATCCTTGAATTAAATTCGACTTTGCAAGCTAAATATAGCTCAAACATGGGCTCATGGAGTTTATTTGCTAAATAGTAAAGGATCATCTGAAAGCAACATGCTGCTGC